>JAQPPZ010005601.1:0-413929 GCA_028583015.1 Wollemia nobilis
CTTCTTCTTCACCCTAAAATTTGTATTCTTCCTTTGCATTCTTTGTGTTCAGGTTCAGAAAGTAATTTGTGTCTTCATATGATGCAGATTAAGCTGGAGCTGAGGCTTCTTCTTTCAATTGACTTTGGATTTTATTCCTCATTTGGCTTGTTCAGAGTAGTCTTGATTTGGTTCCTCTTCTGCTGCTTCAGTCTTCATGTCATGACCTCTTGTCCTTTTCCATTATGAATTCCTTGATGTTAGATGTCTTTAATGGACCATTGTTCTCATGATATTGCATGTCTTGAGTGGATCTGAATTTGTTCTTATTTCCTTTGTATCTATGTAAGATTTGTTTTCTATTCTTCATAAATATCAACCTTGAGTTCAATGTTAGTAGATCCATCTGGAATAAGTTTTTGAAGATAACAATTTATTATTCGAAGTAACCTTCTTTCATAAACTTGATAGTACCTGTATTTGAAGTGATAGGAGAAAGATGAGTGATTTGTTCCATCACAATATCTCCATGGATGGAATATCCAAAAATTGGTCTTTTCATGACCATATTGATTGCGTTAAGTGCACAGTAGAGATGATCTGATAATTTTACAATCTATTTTAGGAATATCATATTTGTCTATTTCCTTGATAAGACCTTCTAACCATATGTGCACAATTGAAGCTATTTATGTTTTAATATAAGCTTGTTGATCAACCTTTCCCTATTTTTGGTCATTAGATTCACTAGATGAATCTTCCTTAACATAGTTCTTGATTTTAAAACTTAATTTACATTGTGTTGATTCTTCTTTGTCCTTACTATCATTGTAGTTCATCAGGTTTTTAATCCATATTGGTATTTTTCCAATTCTACTTATAAGAGTGTTGCTTAGCATGCTAGTAGTCATTTATATAACCTAAATTATTTGAGATAGAGTAGTCTAGTTTATAGTTACCTCCTTATTGAAGTATATAAGCTTGATTTAATAAAACCTTTATTAATTTTTAGGTTGTAGGCTTCATTATGTCTCCCTAGGTATGAATACCTAATTTTAGGTTTTTCGAAGAAAGCTTATATCTTCCCAACTTGACAATCTTTTATGGATATTATTATCAAGTTTTGTAGAATGCCTTATGACTCCCTAATGTTTTGGAGTATGATATAGTGCTTTTGTAAAATATAGTTCAATTTTGGTTGATTTTGTAAAGATCAAAAATCAACTTCTTAACTCCTTATTACTCCTATTGAACTAAGCACTTTTCAATTTTTGAAGAGGTTTTAATGTTGGATTTATTTTGTCCCTTTTGAGAAAATTTTAAGACAAGAATATAAATTTCCAACTTTGAATAAAAGATCTTAATAACCCCTTTTTGTAACCCTTAGGATTTTATTCAAGTGTTTCTCATTTCCAATAACCTAGTTTTGTGTTGTAACCCTTATCACTCCCAATTTGGAAAACTATAACACGTTAATATTTGCAAACATTAAATGGATTAATTCCAATTAGTATCCCTTATTTCTCCTAAGTTGTATTTTACAAATATTATATTAATTTCCCTAAGTTTTGCTTTTAAATAAATATTGATTTCATTTAATATCTCAACCTTAACATATAACCTTATAATTCCATTTTTTAAATGAAAGCAAATTGGATGAGGAAATTTTAATTAAGGTTTTGTACCTTTATGAAGTTGGATGAATATGGTAGTAATATGCCCTTCTTGAGTGTGAATTCCCCAAGGTATAATTTGGCTTTAATGCCCTCCTTTAATATTGATTGACCAAGAGTGTTTTGTAATGCTTTCGACTTACTTTGGATCGCTTCCAAATCACTGCCAAACTGCCATCGATCTTTTGCTATCAATATGTTGAACTACCATCAAACCACTACCGATTAGCTTCCAAACTACTGCATGTATTGCTTTCAAATTATTGCCTTCTCTTTCCAAGGTTCAAGGTGCCTTTAATAGGTGGTCAGTTAAGTGATAAGTATCCGACATAAGTTTTTAAACACTTCATGGAAGATCTGACTATTTTGTGGAGACGCCAAACTCACTCTATTACTTGTGACAAATATCACCTCTTGGTTGAGATGTTTTTACTGCCCTTTGAGCAATGTCCAAGAAACGCTTCGACTTCAACGTCTATGAAACTTCCTTGCTATAACGTACATATATCAAGCTATTAATTGTACGTAACTCTTCTTCTGCATGGACTATGGGTGCCAAGAGATAATTGTAACTTCTTCTTTGTAAGCATTATATAGAGGTTCTCTCAAAGAATGGCAAGTGGTGTCTGCATGCCCTTCTCTTTATCAACACTTTCTTGAAGGTTCTCTAATGCATTTTCCACCTTGTTCTTTGTTGTTTTACATAGATGCTGAAATATCTCTAGATAAGAAATGCTTATGGATGAGTTGTGGTGGACATATGGATGAGCTTTGGTGGCCCTTAAATGGAGTCCAAATGGCAGTGCTTGGATGAAGACTCCTTGATGATCCATTTATGGTAGAAATGCTTCTTGATTGGACATAGCTTGCTTTGATAGTAATGCTCCTTTACTTTGATATATGCTAGCTCTTTGCTTTATACACTGCTTGATTTCCCCTGTGCTTTATCTTCTGTAGGTTTAGCTATCCAAGATATGTAGAGGATGAGCCAAAATAGAGGCTCTTTGATATACTTGGAAGAGTGATAGTATTTGACCACCTTTGGTTGATTCAACCTACTTGTAGTGTACCTTTGATTCACTTTACAATCTACCCTTTTTCCTACATAGAATGAGTTAGAGTAGTGGAACACAATGTATCAATATCTATAAATAAGATATCTTTTGCACCTTTTATTGCACTCCCTTTTTGCAGGTCTAATATTCTAATTTGTATGGCAGAATTCTGAATGCAGTGTAGGGTTTTGAGGTTGTCTTTTTGCTTGGATACCTTCCCTTTTTTTTTTCTTTGATATTATGATGAAAATTCCAAGCTTAGATAGAAGTAATATATGATGCAATTTTTTGCATTTTAATCCATGCAATTAATCTTGTAATGCTTTGGATTTGAGACTTACCAAGTGTCAATATTTGAATATTCTACTTCTATTTGGTTAGTTGTATTCTTCTCCAAGTTTTGGAGGATTCTAACCTATTTTTGGTGGATTCTCTTGGTCATAATGTGTTGTTGATTTTTGTGCTTTAATAGTGTCTTTATACACTTGATACAAATCAGATTTTGTGCCCTTCAAAAAACACAAAATTAATTTCTTTATGAGAGTAGTATAATAGTGCAAGTATTTCACTTTAATGCACTAATATTACACCTTATCACTCCAATCAACTCTCAAATTAATGCACTACCAATTTAATGCAACTAATCAAGAATAACATAAAACAAATCTTTAAGAGTTATTCTGCAATTTCACTACAACTAGTATTGTAGGACTTAGTGTTATTTTTCTTTTTCCAAAATAGATAATAGATAGTTGATAGAAGCAATTTTGAAATCTAATAAACTCCTAATTAATGTGCAAATTAACATTAAAAATAACTTTTTATTTTTGTACTTTTGAAGATCGTAATCCAATTTTTTATTTGCAACTTTAATCCAAATTCAGGTGCTCCTAACAAATATTTTACGTAAACCAATTAATGAACCTAATTGCATTAACAAGTTGCATACATTTTATTTTTAGCTCTTTTATCACTTCTGTAGAGGATATAGATCTTGGTGTCTAAAATCACCAAGTTGTTGCTACAAGTATGTCCTTGCAACTCTTTGTAGACTATCCTGAATAGCTCCTTCTTCACCAAATGATGGTCTTAAACATTATTTCATGAGCCTACGATTTGGTGGTTTGTTCTCCTCTTGTGAACTCCTTCTACTAAAAATTTGGAGAAGTCTTTGTCTATGAAGTGATGCCTTCTTATTGTGAGAGGTAATATTCAAATATTTAAGATTTGATGAGCTTCTTCTATCTTCAAGTCTTCTTGTCGAATTTTGACTTAAAGCAAGATCTTATTCTGATATTTGGCACTCCTTGTCAAATTCTTCTTCATGGATTTGAAACTCCTTACCAAATTATTCTTCATATATTTGGCACTCCTTACCAAATTCTTCTTCTCGGATTCGACACTCCTTACCAAATTCTTCTCTAATTTAGCACTCCTTTCCAAATTCTTCTTCTCTTGGGCTTGTTTTTGGATGGTGATAATTATACCAAGTACTACACTATCAAGGGATTATCCTTGGTAGTGGATTCCTCCAATGAGTTCTCCTTTGAGAATATCTTTAGTAAGGCTCTCCTAGCCTTCTTTTAGATTCTCGATAAGACCTTCCCAAGGTCTCTGATCTTACAGCTTCTGATGGTCATCCTTGACACCTTTTCTTCAACCTTCTACTTGTGGAAGTGTTGGTAGTGAGATATACTTCCGAATATTTGATTCTGCTACTTCTAGATTCGAGCAGGAATCACCTAGTCCTTATTCTCCTTCTCCTTCCTAAACTAGAAGTTCTTCAATGAGATCTTCTCCTGATATCTTTGATTTTACTTTAGGTTTTGATTTGATTCTAAAGAAGATACCCTTCCTAACTTTTTTGTAGGAAGTTTCCCAACTCACTGAATATTCTTTCCTTGCAACAATTATTAGTACTAAAATCTTTAGCATACTTCTGAATCAGAAATTCTCTTCAAATTCTTCTTCAGGATCAAGGCTTATATGGTCCTTTTCAGTATCAAGGCTTCTATGTCCTCTTTTAGTACCAAGGCTTCTATGTCCTTTTTTAGTATCAAGACTTCTATGGCCTTTTTAGTATCAAGGCTTCTATGGACTTTTTAGTATAAATACTTATGTGGCTTCTCCTTTAAGGCTCCTATGGAATTTTCTTCAAGGTTTCTATAGCCCTTTTATGTCAAGGTTTTTATGGCTTGTCAACTTGTGAAGTTATTTGATTCAACAATGGAGATCTTCGGTCTCCTAACTTCGACACAACTCTTTATTGGAAGTATTATTTTGTAGTATTATTCTCCTGCACAAGGAACTAATCTCTACACTATGAAGGTACACTAAAATTTGAGCAATGAATTTGGATTCTCCTAGCTTTTTGTTGTAGAAAGAGTCTCAATCCTTTGAGATCTTTTGATAGTGGCTAGTCCAGTAGTGCATCAGTATGATAAAAAGATCAGGCTCAATGACAATGTTGGTTTCCCTATAGACCTACACAGACTAGATCTACCATAGCTTTGATACCACTGTTAGTTTTTGATGTAACGAGCACTGAGATATAGTAATCACAAGATGCAAAATAATGTGAAAGAAAGTAAATCTGCTAGAGGACTTAAATATGCAATAAATAAAAATGATATAGAAGAATACAATGTAGCTATGGAGGAAATGAACACTCCATTATAAAGCTACTAAAATACATTGAATCCATCACCAATTGATGGTTATACACACAAAATTATTCTAATCACTAAGCTACACTATCAGACTATGTCCCCCGACTCTATATCTAACTAATAGTGAGGCCTTCCTTATATAGGTAAAATAGGATACTTGGCCAAAACTCTACCTAGTTGTGCAAGGGACAACTTGCACATTAACACTTATGCATTTATTACATTGCATGAAGTAACTAGATAACTTACCCCTAAATTAATCTAAGTATGTATCTTGAAAGATACATTTACATAACCCAAATTATGGAATAGACTCTATTTCTCATAGATTATTTGTAAGATGTTTCTTTTTATTTTTGTAGTTGTACCTTAATACATGTGTGTTGTATATCTTAACCCAAGGATGAGAAAATATGTTTTCTAAATAACACAAGAATTGGTGTAATATTAAGAGCTAGAAAGGTACCCATCTCATATGGATGACCTAATTAGAAGAAGAAAAATAATGAGAAGTCATAAGGTTTTGGAGAACTATAGACTAGACTATGGGATTTGTTGATCCTATAGTATTATTTGAAGGATCCCTGGTTAGATTCAGTCCTATTCTTGAGTCCATACTTGAAGATATTATTCCTCTTATAGAAGACAACCATTCTATGGCTGAAGAGTTGGAAGGATGTTACGTTACAAGAAATTTACCACTTGAGGTAACTCAATATTCAACTCGATTACTAGGACAATATTTTGAAGCTAATATATCATAAAGTACTACATTGGGAACCTTGGACAACATATATTTTAATAAATATGGTAGAATAAATTTATGCCATGGTGAACTTGAGTTTCCTATACAAGAATCTCAAGAGGAAGCTAAGATGAAGAACATTCTAGCATTCATGCTTCCTATTTTTCATGGGATGATCGTAGAAGATCTAAATTATTTCTTATAAATTTTTGTATATGAGTTATGACTACAAGAGAGATGCACATAGACTTAGGTTTTTTCTATCCACACTCAAGGATGTAACTTTATGCTAGTTCATGGGGCTTAATGAATGTAATGTCAATATATGGGACACTGTGCAAATAAAATTTCTACAAAAATATCAAGACTATTGCAAATCTACAGAAGTAAGAGACGAGGTCATTTGAATGACACAAAGAGAAGAGAAGACCCTAGAATATTATATTGAGAGATTTTGGTTTACTCTTCTATAGTCTAAAAATTCATGTTTGAATGCAAAGACCTTGAAGGTCATTTTATTATTAGGAATATTGGAAGAGTGTATAGAAGCTTTGAACCTAATGGAAGGAGGAGATATTTATTAGTTTAGTCTTGAGGATACTATGACTCTTTATCATAACTACTCAAAATATATCATGAGAAAATATATAAAAGTAAGAGAAGGCACTATTTTAGTAGAAAAAGCATTAGTTTGTATTAATGGAATTGAAATTAAAAACGTACTTGAATATATTAAGACAAATATATTTTCTTACTTAACCTCTCAATTGGATACATTTTAATCCAAGAAGCAAGAGAAAGTGGAGAAGGCTTTTGTTACTTTGTAATAATGTTTAGATGCACAAAGAATTGTGCAAAACATGAATATCCTTAGAGAAGGTCAAAGTATATAACGATTTCTAGTAGGATCATAAGATGAACAACTATCCCATGCTACTTGAAATCAAAGAAAAATGCCAAATTAGAACTCAAGGATATAATAGGTCTATTATGCCAATTTTAGAAAACCATGGTAGCCTCAACAAACTATAAGCTCAACCATTTTTATATTCTCTTAATTTTTTAAATGCTTGGTTTCCACAAGGTAGCCATACCCATCCTATGAAAATCACAACCCTTGGATGAATTGATAAAACCATTGGTTCCAACAATAATATCCCTTTCAACCATGATAGAACCTACAAAAAATGTAGTGTTCTTTGCCAAATCGGCAACATCATCAACCACCCCAACCATAACAAGCTTACTTGCACCTAATTCTTCTAATTTCCTACTTCTAAAAGAACAATTATAGCTACTTGCACAACCAACATCAAACCCTAATAGTAAATGGGATAAGTAGTGTATAGTCAAGAATTAATATAATAATCCCCATTATAGTTATATTATTAATTATAATGAGTTGTAACCATGATCAATAAGAGTGTTTAGGGATTATGAACCACCAATTATTTCTAAATCAAAAGAAGAAATTTCTTCTCAAGTAGATCCTCAAGATTATCATAAACTATGCACATTACTTGAATACACTCTATAAAGGAGACTTGTCACTCAATTAGACAAAGTGGCCCTTACATTTGGATTGAGGAATGTCACTTCAAGACCAAACCTAATCATGTGATGTAGTGATGCATTCAATAAAATAATGTTCATAATATCTTAAAAGTTTATCACAATGAGCATTATGAAGGAAAATTTGTTAAGGAGAGCTATAATAATATTGGACAAATATTATGTTACTCATTGTGATTAGAGTTAGCACATGCAAAGACCTATTTTGTTAGATGATAATTCATAAATCCATAACTATCAATTAAGCCATTGAAAATTAGGGATTATATTTTATGAGCTTCATTGACCCACCTTCCAATTAGGAGGAGTATAACTTATAAATGGGTAGGATAAGAAAATAATATTCCTCTTATGGTTAATATTCATAATGGTTGAATCTATAAAATAATATTAACCAAATATGACTTTGTAACCCACATCATGTTTAAGTCTCACCTTGTATTGGTGGAGGATTTTCTTGAAATTAGTTACGTGAATTGACCATGAAAAGGTATTGTCTCATTTGGGACACATTGGCATGATAGGTTAGGTATTTTTATTGTGGGAACATGATAAAGCATACGAGTCATCACTCAATAATGGATTAACAAGACCTACCATGATTATAGGGAAGATACAACTAGAATAGTAGGAGGAGAAACAACCTACAAAATCTACTAAACAAAAAACTAATGAAGAATGGTAGGCTATAGAACCTTATTAAAAATTTGGAGGGAGAGGAACCCCAATAAATTTCTCCAAAAGTAATCCTTGGATATGCCTTAGATGGGTTTAAGAAAAATAATAGACTATGAGAAAAGCTAGTTCAAGGCAAGGCCAAAGCTGTTAAGTGGAGGATTCAAGCAAAATATACACATAATTTACAACTATAGTTGGAATAACTAAAGGAGATATATCAAGGTAGAAGAAGTAATTTGAACCCTATAATGAATGATACATCCCTTTCTGAAGTATAAGAAAGATACTAAAGTCACTAAATCATGTTATGACCATATTTTGGGAGTGTAACAATATGATTTTGTAAAAATGAGGGCTAAGCTAGAAATAGTCACTAGCAAATAAAGGAAGGAGAAGGAGCAAGTTAAGAAATTGACTAAGTTGCTCTTCATAATTATCACATCAACCTAGTATATGGCTAATTACACACCTCCTATAATAAATTTTATTGTTTGTCTAAAGGAAAAATGACTTGAGATGTAAATAGAGTATATAGACAAGAAAAATCTTCTAGATAATCCAAATCCATAAGGATTAAATTAGGTTTATATTTCCTTACCAACTAACAAACAAAAATTATTCTACAAACTTTGTCTACATAACTTCATACTTTCTAAGTGTACATGATTGAATCCTAACTTCTTCATTAGAGATGTAGCCATTTGTTAGGACCATATCATAACATTATTATTGAAATATCTAGTAATAGGTATAGGCACCCTAGGTGCCTAGACATATAGACCATATGATTTAACCCTTATGAAGAACACAAGCTTATACTGAGAGGGGGGGTGAACAGTATAAGACCGCTTTTTACTTTTTCCTTCAAATCAACTTTCAATTCAATATTATGCAGTGTATAGAAAGCAGTATTAATAGCAGTAATCAAAGCAATGCACAAAATACCATCCACAATAGAGACACAACAATTTACGTGGTTCACCCAATGCGGGCTACTCCACGGATAAAATATTTCACTAAATTTTATCAACAAATCTGGGAATACCTTTCCCGATTACAATGTTTATGGGCACCAACCCAAAGGAGACACCAATCCCCTAGCTCTGTTCTGGTTGGTGATCCTCTAGAAGACCTCTGCCTCCTCTGCCCTTAGCAAATGGAACTCTATCCATAGAAGACACCTGTCTTCCCTACTCTGGCTGGAGACCTCTGTCCTCAACTCTATCACCTCCAAAGCTGGTCCTCGAAATTGCACTAAACACAATCCTTCGGTCTAGCACAAATGTCCTCGATCTCTTTCTTTGATCTGCACCAAACACAGTCCTTCGGTCTGGCACAAATGTCTTTGTCCTCTTTTTCTAGTCTACACAAAAACACAGTCCTTCGCTCTTTTTGCGCAATCACAGCTGCACTTGATCAAACTTTGACCTTTGCACCTCTACGCAATTACAGCCACATAGTCTTCGTGCACTCTGCTTCCTTGCGATCTCTCTCACTTGGAAGATTCAACAGAATGCACTCTGCTCTCGATGATCAAACTTCTTCTCTTCGCATAGTCTGCGAACGCCGCTCTTCGAACGCACACTTCGATCGATCTCTTTTTTCTCTCCAAGCAGCCCTGCTTTTATACTAATACTTTCAAGATCAAAACCTTGATCTTAGTCGGCTGCTACCCTTAACTTCATCGGCTGCAAAACCCTAAACTGCGTCGGCTCAAATTTAACTCTATCGGCTTCAACCGCCTCTGTGGTTCTGTAGCTTTTCTCGTGAAACTACAACATGTCGCGATATCACGACACCTTTGCAATCGTACACTTTCTTTTGGCTTTTGTCGTGATATCGTGACACTTTCTGCTTCTGCTGATGTCATCTTCTCTTCTATCGCGAAATCGTGACCCTTCTGTCTTCATGGCCTTCTTCTCTGCTTTTGTCACAAAATCGCGACACTTTTGCCTCTACTGACGTCATCTTCAATTCTATCGTGAAATCGTGACCCTTCTGTCTTCATGGCCTTCCTCTCTGCTTTTGTCATGAAATCGTGACACTTTCGCTGCCTTGAGCTTCTTTCTGCATTGCACCCACGAAACTGGAACATGTCATGAAATCATGACGCTTTTGTCTTCATAGCCTTCCTCTCTGCTTTTGTCGTGAAATCATGACACTTCACCTATGGAAGACATGCTTTCAGTTTCTATCATGAAATCTGCGACACTTCTGCTGTCGTCTGCTATCTTTTCTCCTTGTCGCGAAATCGTGACACTTTCTACATTTGTACGCTATCTTTTTTGCATGTCATGAAATCGTGACACTTTCTGCATCCGTATGCTATCTTTGTAGCTTGTCGCGAAATCACGACGCTTCTCAATTTAGACTCTTCCCTTTGCTGCATGTCACAAAATCACGATAGTTCTCACTTTGAGCTTCTACAGCATGTCACGAAATTGTGACAGTCCTTACTTCATCTTTTGCAGCATGTCACGAAATCGTGACACTTTTTCTTTCGGACTCTCTCTTTTGCATTATGTCGCGAAATCGTGACACTTTTTCGTCCGTACAACCTTCCTTGCAATATGTCATGAAATCGTGACACTTTTCCTTCTCTGCCTTCCTGCTCTTTTCAAGTCGCAAAAATGCGACATGTCACGAAATCGTGACACTTTCCACCTTGCTCTCCTTCTCTGCCAACATGTCGCGAAATCGCGACAGTTTTTCCTGCTTCTCTCTCTTCCAACATGTCACGAAATCATGACAGTTTTGCCAGCTCTTTCTCTCTCCTCTAACATGTCGCGAAATCGTGACAATTTTTCCAGCACTTTCTCTCTCCTCTAACATGTCATGAAATCACGACAGTTTTTCCAGCCTACTGCATACTTTTTCTAACTTGTCTTTTTCTTTGATTTTTTGCAAAAGGGCTACTATGATCTTCTTGGAAACTCACTGTCCATGCTCTGAATAATCTGACATTAAATCAAATTCCTTCAAGAGCTTCTTGACATCAATGACAACTTCTACACTTGAGCAAAGGCAATGTACCCAAGGTACCCAAAATTGCCAACAATCTCCCCCTTTGTCATTGATGGCAAACCTTTACTAAAAACACATCTCAAGAGCCAAAACTAAAACCAGCTATGCTAACAACTGAGAATCTGCCTTTGAAGTTTTGCTCCCCCTGACTTGAAGCTCTTCTCTTCACTTGATGCTCTCCCCCTTACTCATATCTCTCCCCCTTTGTCATCAATGGCAAAGGGTCACCTTTGGGGCTCGAGACTAAGAATGAGCCTCTTAGCTTAGTCCCTCCCCCACCTCCTGATGAGGTGATTAAAATAGGGGTGGGAGTAAAACTCCCATTAGGCACTGATCATCATCATCGTCTACAATTTCCTTGTCGGGCCTTCTTTTGAATTCTTTGTCAATATTCCTATTCTTGTTCCTGTCACTGTTCTTATCCATGCCTTGATCCTTGGACCTGTTCATACCACTGTTTCTGTTCTTGTACCTTGGAAGTTTAGCTCTACACTGTCTAGCTATGTGGCCTTCATTGTTGCACTTATAACAAGTAACAAAGTTATTTCTTTTAGGCATACCTGCTTTTTGAATCCACCAGTTCTGACCAAACCTGTTCCTGTTATTTGCCTTGCAATAAACTGCCTTGTGCCCAAACTGTTGACAAGAGTAGCAATACCCTCGAAAGAAACTAGCACTTCTAAATTTTTCATTTACTTTCTTCACTTGAGCCATGCAATGTACAGCCATGTGACCAAACCTGTGACACGCAAAACATCTACCGTGAAATTTTCTTTTATTCGACCTCTTGGGTCCCGAAAACTTCTTCTTCTCAATCTAAATTTCGTTTTCTGTTTCTACGCATCTATCACTCATGGACTCATGATCTGAAGTACTTTCTTCATCAGAACTCTCTTCCTTTTGAAATCTCTTGCTAGATTCCCCAACCTGTTCCTTGTGCGGCTCAACAAAACCGAGACCTATTTTATCTGTTGGTTTTCTTTGACCTTTGATGAGAGACTTAACCCTTTTGGAGCTATCTTGAAACTTGTATAGCTTATCCTTGTACTCTTTAGTTTCCACTTCCAAAGAAGCCATTTTCTATTCCAACTCATTATACTGAAGAATCTTAGACTCTAACTCGTCCTTGAGTTCTTGTGTCTTAGCCATAGAGAAGTCAAGACTTTCTGTAAGATCATCTCTCTCCATACAACATTCATCTAACTTATCCTTGAGTCTGGCATTCTTCTTTCTTTCCTTTTTCAAAGCACTAAGAGCATTAGTAAGTTCACTTTCAAGATCCTTTATTTGTTTGCTTTCAGAATCATCGGAGCCTTTTACAGATTTCTTATCACTAGAGGTGCTACCCTTTTCAAAAACCATACATGCATCTTCCTTATAGTTTTTTGAAGCATCCTCATACATACTAGTAACCAATTCATTATTTGTGCAATCATCCTCAAGGTGACCAAAATTTCCACATCTAAAACATTTCATGATAATGAATCTATGTTTCGGTTCTTCCTCTTTTTTTGATATGAACATCTCATTTTCACTATCACTTGAAGAACTTTCACTATCACTACTAGAACACTTACTTGCTTTGTCTAGGTAGAAACTCTTCTTGTGCTTGTGAGAATACCTCTTTCCGTGATTGCTGCGCTCATCTTTGTTTTTCCTGTGATGCTTGTGCTTTTCAGAATCCTTGCTTTTAGAATCCTGTATATCTTCATCACTTTCATTCTTGGGAATAGTACAGTCAGAAGCATAATGACCAAACTTTCCACAATTGAAACATCTTATATTTTTCATGCTTTTGTGCTTTCTAGAGAACTTGCCTTTCTTGTTGTAATATGCCTCTTCATCACTGGAAGACTCATCACTCTCTTGAAGTCGTTTACCCTTGGATTTCTTGGTAGCTTTGAAAGTTGCCTCTTTCTTGACATCAACCTTCACTTGAGTTCTCAACTCAAATGCTGCAAGTATACTATGGAGCTCATCCTTTTTCAACTTATCCAAATCTTTAGCTTCCTCAATAGCAGAAATATTTTCACTAAATCTATTAGGAAGAGATCTTAAAATCTTATCACAAACATCATTTTCAGCAAGCTCAAGACCTAAGTCTTTCATGGAGTTAACAACCTCATCCATACGAAGCATGTAGTCACTAATATTTTCATCATCATTCATCTTGAGTTGTTCAAACATACCTTTGAAGTGTCTCAACTTGGCCTTTCGGACATTTACATCACCTGTGTGAACCACCTGCAACTGTTTCCACATTTCACTAGTTGTCTTGCAGTGAATCACCTTGGTAAGATCTACCTTTCTGTAAACCCTTCAGGATTGCATTCATTGCTTTTGAATTGCTGTGATGTAGGAGCCTATCTTCTTTAGTATAAGGACCATGTTCAGGAATAGTGTACCCATCTTCAATCACTTCCCAAACCTCATTCCCAAGTGCCATTAGATGAACCTTCATCCTTGCACTCCAAAGACCAAAATCTGATCCATCAAGAATAGGTGCTGCATTGCCACTTGAATAATCCATTGTGTTCTTTGCTAGCTTTTCCTTCAAGATGTTAAACTTTTCGAAGGCACCCGCTCTGATACCAATTGAAGAACACAAGCTTATACTGAGAGGGGGGGTGAACAGTATAAGACCGCTTTTTACTTTTTCCTTCAAATCAACTTTCAATTCAATATTATGCAGTGTATAGAAAGCAATATTAATAGCAGTAATCAAAGCAATGCACAAAATACCATCCACAATAGAGACACAACAATTTACGTGGTTCACCCAATGCGGGCTACTCCACGGATAAAATCTTTCACTAAATTTTATCAATCAAATCTGGGAATACCTTTCCCGATTACAATGTTTATGGGCACCAACCCAAAGGAGACACCAATCCCCTAGCTCTGTTCTGGCTGGTGATCCTCTAGAAGACCTCTGCCTCCTCTACCCTTAGCAAATGGAACTCTATCCACAGAAGACACCTGTCTTCCCTACTCTGGTCGGAGACCTCTGTCCTCAACTCTATCACCTCCAAAGTTGGTCCTCAAAATTGCACTAAACATAGTCCTTCGGTCTAGCACAAATGTCCTCGATCTCTTTCTCTGATCTGCACCAAACACAGTCCTTCGATCTGGCACAAATGTCTTTGTCCTCTTTTTTTGGTCTGCATAAAAACATAGTCCTTTGCTCTTTTTGTGCAATCACAGCTGCACTTGATCAAACTTCGACCTTTGCACCTCTGCACAATTACAGCCACATAGTCTTCGTGCACTCTGCTTCCTTGTGATCTCTCTCACTTGGAAGATTCGACAGAATGCACTCTGCTCTCGACGATCGAACTTCTTCTCTTCGCACAGTCTACGAACGTCGCTCTTCGAATGCACACTTCGATCGATATCTTTTTCTCTCCAAGCAGCCCTACTTTTATACTAATACTTTCAAGATCAAAACCTTGATCTTAGTCGGCTGCTACCCTTAACTTCGTCGATTGCAAAACCCTAAACTATGTCGGCTCAAATTTAACTCTGTCGACTTCAATCGCCTTTGTGGTTCTGTAGCTTTTCTCATGAAACTACAACATGTCGCGATATCGCGACACCTTTGCAGCCGTACACTTTCTTTTGGCTTTTGTCACGATATCGTGACACTTTTTGCTTCTGCTGACGTCATCTTCTCTTTTGTCGCGAAATCGTGACCCTTCTGTCTTCATGGCCTTCTTCTCTGCTTTTGTCATGAAATCGTGACACTTTTGCCTCTGCTGACGTCATCTTCAATTCTGTCACGAAATCATGACCCTTCTGTCTTCATGGCCTTCCTCTCTGCTTTTGTCATGAAATCATGACACTTCCATTGCCTTGAGCTTCTTTCTGCCTTACACCCGTGAAATTGGAACATGTCACGAAATCGTGACGCTTTTGTCTTCATAGCCTTCCTCTCTGCTTTTGTCGTGAAATCATGACACTTCACCTATGGAAGACATGCTTTCAATTTTTGTCATGAAATCATGACACTTCTACTGTCGTCTGCTATCTTTTCTCCCTATCACAAAATCGTGACACTTTTTGCATCCGTACGCTATCTTTTCTGCCTGTCACAAAATCATGACACTTTCTGCATCCATACGCTATCTTTGTAGCCTATCGCGAAATCGTGACGCTTCTCATTTCAAACTCTTCCCTTTGCTGCATGTCGTGAAATCGTGATAGTTCTCACTTCGAGTTCTATAGCATGTCACGAAATCGTGACACGATCCTTACTTCGTCTTTTGCAGCATGTCGCGAAATCGCGACACTTTTTCTTTCGGACTCTCTTTTCTGCATCATGTCACAAAATCGTGACACTTTTTCGTTCGTACAACCTTCCTTACAATATGTCACGAAATCGTGACACTTTTCCTTCTCGGCCTTCCTACTCTTTTCAAGTCGCGAAAATGCGACATGTCACGAAATCATGACACTTTCCACCTTGCTCTCCTTCTCTGCCAACATGTCGCAAAATCGCAATAGTTTTCCCTGCTTCTTCTCTCTCTTCCAACATGTCATGAAATCACGACAGTTTTGCTAGCTCTTTCTCTCTCCTCTAACATGTTGCGAAATCGTGACAGTTTTTCCAGCACTTTCTCTCTCCTCTAACATGTCATGAAATCGCGATAGTTTTTCCAGCTTGTTGCAAAATTTTTCTAACTTGTATTTTTCTTTGATCTTTTGCAAAAGGGCTACTATGATCTTCTTGGAAACTCACTGTCCATGCTCTTAATAATCTGACATTAAATCAAATTCCTTCAAGAGCTTCTTGACATCAATGACAACTTCTACACTTGAGCAAAGGCAATGTACCCAAGGTACCCAAAATTGCCAACACCTTATTAATTGTAAGAAGAGTTAATAAAGATGTAATTATTTATTTAGTAAGAGTTACTAGCTTAGGTCCCCTACTTGTATATGAATCTTACCCTTGAGGATTAGGGTTAGGGTTGATAGGAGTCTTTATAAAGAAAAGGATGAAGGTGGAATGTAGTAAGTCATCTTCTAATTTTGTAATGAAGCTTTGCTTCCAAGGAGGTTTCCCCATCAAAGAGGCCTATGATTATGTATTGTGAATTCTATTATTGAGTAATAAGGTTATCACATTTACATTATGTATTACAATATTGTTATTTTAATTTCTATTTTAATATTAATTATTGCAATATTTGTGTGGATGTGCTTATTTTTAAGGTAATATTCCTAATAAGTGGTATCAAAGCACTTTGTAGGGTTGTATTATGCTACAATTTTAATAGTTATTATCATATTGTCAATTCCTTATATCTTTTTTATTCCTTCTACTATTTTTGCTTAAACATCATGCAAAAAAATAGCCAATAGTTTCTATTTTTAGTGGTATAGGTTAAAAACCCTATGCCATGTGTTTTAAAATATCATGGATCTATCATTTTTGTCTAAGATATATTTCTCATAAAGTATTTAGTGAAGTGAGGGGTTATCAAACTCCAATACTCAGGCCTTAGATAACACCCCAATATGACAAAAAGCTCCCACATACTCTTGGGTATATAGGGAGAACCCATTAGGATTACAAAAAATATTTAACCCTAGGAATATATTGGTCATTTGAGTTTTGTGATGCACCTAGGAAGATATTGGTCTTTTGAGTTTTGTGGTGCACTAGTAAACAACATATCCAAAATTTATTGTCAGTAATACACTCCAAAAATGGATAATGTGGATATGGGTATGGTGGAATCCTCTATAGTTAAAGCTTTGAGATATTTGGCTAGCACTAATCACAATAAATATAGTATATCAAAGTGACCATAAAACCAAACACACACTAGCTTAGGTTGTCCCTATTAAATTTGTTATCAGTTACCCCAATCCTTTCCAAAAAAAACTCAAATTTGAGCATAGTGAGAATATGACTTCCATCATAGATTTATGGTACAATAATAATCAATAACAGTCATCAAAATAGGAAATTGTTAGTGTAGTTAAAATTTCATTATAAAGGGGCAAACCTTTTCCCCAAAAAGAAATTCAAGCAACATTGTTTCCCAAAGCTAAGAAAATGAGAGGCCCTAAATCTCCATCCACCTATCAAGTAGTTGATTTGAAGAAGACACCAACAAAGGATAGTGTATTCCAAATATTGCTAGCATGATCGAAGATCCCTACATCATGAGGTAAAGTCATTCACGTAGATCAAACTAGCAAAGAATATCAACCTTTATAGTGGTGACTAAGTCACATCCCACTATCAATAAGAACATTGAAACCTTTATAATGGAGACTAAAAGGATTTCATTAATGGTAGGGCATTTATTAGCTTTGTATATTGAATCCCATCTACCAATTCGATAGACAAGCACTAGAACCAAGCTACCCCCTTCAATAATTGGATCATAGCACTCCATATACCTAAGGCAAGCTACTCAATGGCATGAGCAATGCACCCATAAGAGGAGGTAAAAGGATCTTAGAGGGAAATAAAAAGGAAGATAGGATGATTCAAGTAAGGACTTAGCAAGGTCACCAAGTATTCTTGGTCCACATATGAATCCCCTAGAGGCTTAGTGGCAATAGGGGTAAGAAAATCATGGAAAAGAAACACTAGATTGGAAGCATGCCCATCAAATGAGGTTAAGTGGAATCCTACATAGAGGAGTATTTAGAAAATCAATAATTAGGAGTAGGGTAATATTGGAAGCGACATCAACCAGGATAGAGGCTAACCAAAAGTATAAAAATTGGAGTAACCAAAGCAACCAAGAAACTAGAGGAAAGGTCCAAGACCAATCCCTTATTGAAACCCAATGAACCAACACGAAAATGGGAAAAAATGTCAAAACAAGTTAGAAATCAAGAAAATACAAGATCTGACCACTAGAGCAAACTCTTATTGGTAAATACCACCACCCGAAATCGATTTTTCATGGAGAAAGTTGAACTCATTAATGACACATTTGTAAAGATATCATGTCACTAATTGAGGTATTTATGATAACTTGACCCCTCAAATAGGGTTGGACCTCCAAAAAGTTAATGTTGTCCAATATCTTTGATCTAATAACTAGAAATTATAGAGGTGCTCCTTCCCATAGCCTTTTTGAATGGAATTTTGAATTTCAAATTTTGATGTAAATATTATAAATAGCCACCTTTGGGGCCAAGAAAAGGAGGTTGAATTGTTGTCATGTCTAGTATTTGACCTTGAGCAATTTATCCTCCTCTTTCTATTCTATATTTCAATCTAGACTCAAGCCTTGGATAAACTCTATGTATAGGCCATCGTGTCTCTTTCAATTATGTATAAATGCAAAGAACTTTAATGCAAATACAAAGATTTGTGACTACACCAACATTTGTTTCCTTATTTGATTATTTGTGTATCTTTTCATGGAGGACTATGACTACTCCAGTATTTCTATCCTAGCTTTCATGAGAAGTCTTTTGATTTGTAGTCATTCATTATTGGGACCAGGTTCACTTTCATTGTCATGCTTGGTTTATATATTCATTAATTCCACTGAGGTGTAAAATGGGAACCACAATATTTGGTGCATTACCACCGTAGCTTAGGCTAGTTAAGATAGATAGTTTTCTTTGCTTTTCCTATTATTTTATTTTATTTATTTTTTGCTTTTCTCTCTTTCCATTTTCCCTAGAAAACACCTAGTATGTTAGGCTATCTTAGGAGGAAGAGCATTAGAGATTGCATCTAGACAGGGAGCCAATCTTGGTAAAAAACCTTAGAGGTATTCCAATAGAGGTGCATCGCATACTCCCTAGACTTTCCAAGACTGGTTCCCCAAGCAAGGCACAAGCACTAAACATACCCAAATAAAATTGCACATGTGGGTCACAACACCTAAGGCATAGGGATCATTTTTTACCCCTAAAAATTAGTCTAATAGTGTAGTTTGATCAGTGATAATAGTCAGGTGTAGTAACAATCAAGGGTAGTTGCCAAAGTTGGTGGTCAACTAATGTAGAAAAATATCCTAAGGGGCTATTAGAATACTAAGAGTGCAAAAAAACCCAAATAGCTATTGGAACACTTGGTAACAATCGACTAAAAATTTTGGAGGTCTAAAAATTATCATTTTAAGATATAGTCCATTATGATCGTCTCTTTGAGCTAATCATTTTAGTATATTATACCCATATATTTTTTTCTAGGTCAAAAATCATCATTTTAGGGTATAGTCTATTTTGACTATCTTTTCAAGCTAATCATCTTAATATATATCACCCATGAGTGTTTTTGGAAATCCTAAATCACCTAAACATGGCTTGAGTTACTAGGGGTGCCCATATGGAGCAACTAGGTGAACAAATGAGTCAAATGCAAACTAAGATGAGTCAAATAAGGGCCCAATTACATGCTGACATAAATACACTAAATGACAATGTGAATTTTATGTTACAACAACACAAGCTAAAAGACACATTTAATAATAGATTAAATGACTTTGATCATTTAATAGGTGTGACTCAAGAGTACAAGAAACTTGGACATAAGAAATTTGAGTATAATGTAATGACTTTAGGAAGTTAAGAAGGAGGAGCACATAATACAGTTTTTAAAAATAACATATATAAAATTCCCAAGTTAGACTTTCCAAAATTTTATGGAAAGGACCTTGATGATTGAAAATATTGGACGGACTAGTATTTTAATCTTCATAATGTTCCCTAGAATTTAAAGTTCATAATAGCATCCTTCAATTTTGAAATTAACACACTTCAATGGTACCAGTGGTTGAGGAATACACATTTAGATATCTCTTAGGATGAATTTGAGAAGTAATTACTCAACCATTTTTGCCCTAGTGAGTATGAGGACTTCATAAGAGCCCTCACCAAATTGAAATATACCTCAATATTTCCAAGTTGCTTGTATGCTTGTAATTACTCAACCATTTTGGCCCTAGTGACTATGAGGACTTCTCACCATCTTTGATCCTTTCATATTCAATAAAATTCTTTCTTAAATGAGCCATGGATGCGTATAAAACTAGCACTTAGGATGACCATTTCATCAAGAGTTTTAGAGTAGCAAAATTCTATTAAAATATCTCTAGAATCATAGGTATTAACATTTTACATGTCAAGATTATATCAAAATCTTGTGAAGGTCATCCTTGTAAGCACTAAGACTCCTATTCTTGCAAGTATTCAATCATCCAAGCAAGTCTCCAATTAATTCTCCAAGCTCTCAAGCAATCATAAAACATATAATCCCATAAGCTCAAGCATTCGAGTGCCATCAACAATCAAGCTAGCAAGCTTACAACAAACTTCTAACAACAGATAAAAAACCTTGTGTCTTGGGTTGTGCTCTTTGTTGCAAGTGTGAACAGGGATTCTCCATAAGTGGCTTAGAAAAAGCTCCTTCTAAGCCCTAAGTGTGAAATCTCCCTCATTTTGTCGGCAAATTTTGTCGGCAAGTTTGTTTTAGTTTTTTCCCTAATTCCCTCCTACTTCTTCTCCTATATTCCCTCCTTATCCCTCCATTTCCTCCTTATCCCTCCGTTATTCCTTCCTTTTCCTTATCCCTCCAACTCCTCCTCTTCGCCGACTATCCCCTATTTCCTACCTATATATATTTTATATTATGTAATATCTTGTTGTTGTTGAAGTGTGCAATTTTTTAATTAAGTTTATTCCTCTAAAATTAATTTGTTATGTGCCGCATTTGATTAATCTTCAACAAACACTGGTATCAGATCCGAATTTCGATGGTAGTCGGGAACGATTCTCGAGGTGGAACCTATCAAGCACGGTTCTCGAGGCACATGACAATCGAGGCGCTGATAAACGGGCATAGTTCTTGAGGCAGGCATGGTAGTCGAGGCGGATCGGCTCAGATCTCGAGGTGGATCGCTGATCGAGGTGACACATGGCGGCACGAGGGTGACACATGGTGGCAGCAGAGCAGACGTGGCAGCGGCTAGGTGCTGACTGGGCAGCACGTGGATCGAGGCGGCTGACGTGGCAGCTGAGCTGGCAGCGGCTGGCGAGGACACGTGGCAGCGGGTGATTGGACAAAACTTTGCCACGTGGCGATTCGGCATTGGTCGACGTGGCAGCGAGGTGTCAGTTTGTGATTGGTCGAAGCGACGGTAAAAGGCAGCGGTTGAGGATCGACTGCCCGAAGGCAGTCGACGTCTATTGTGCGAGTTAAGGGTTAAAAACCCTTATCGCGCCCATCTCCGGGCGTATGTGGGATAAAACCCGCATTTTTTTTTTTTTTTAAATCGTGGCCCGTCGAATTCTTTACGGCCCGCGTTCCCTTTTGTTCTCGACCGGACGCCTAGCGGAGGTGGCTAGGGTCGTTTGCTTGCCCAGAGGAGGTCCGGGGATCGAATTCTGCCGGAGGCAATCGAACAATTTTTTTTTTTTTAAATCGCGTCGCCAGAGTATTAAAAGGAAGGTGCTGCGCTTTGGTTCGCAGCGGAGCCGCGTGGTTGAGCGGCTAAGGAGCCTGCCTCGCGTACAGAAGGTCGCGCGTTCGATTCGCGCAAAGGTAAAAATTTTAATTGTGTTTTTAAAGGTTTTAAAAATTTATTTAATAATTTTTATATTATTTTTTTAAATTATCTTTTTTAAATTATTTTTAAAAAAAAGGTAATTTAAAGATAATAAAAGTTATTAAATTTATTTAAAAAAAAAAACCTTTATAAAATTATTTTTTGCAAACCTTGTAAAGAGAATTTGTGAAAGGAGGAATAATGTGCCCGTGCAAATGATAGATGTTCCGATCTGAAGGGTGCTATTATGCACTACTTTCAATTTTGAAGAGACAGACACCAGAATCCTTTGACCAAAGGGTTCAAAGTTTAGGACTACACACAGTGTTTTGTCAACTTGAAAATCAGGTGATAGCTCACCTAAGAAAGCCGGATTCAGGGTACGAGGCAGATTCAGAAGACAATATCTTCGAAAAGAGGATTGAAGAGTCCGAGACTGAGCAATTTGTTTTGGATGTACGATCAAGTGCCAGTTACACACCAGGTGTACAGATAGCTGAATCGAGTGAGAGCTATACTCCACGCTCTCCTGAACCTGAACCAGAAGAAGAAGAAGAAGAAGAAGAAGAGGAAGAAGAGGAAGAAGAAGACGAAGAAGAAGAAGACAAAGAAGAAGCAGTAGAAGAAGATCCAGAGGAAGTGGAACCTGAGATCATCATCATCAGCAACAGTTCCAAAGCAGAACTTGAATGTACTAAAAAGGCAAGATTTGATTTGAATAATTAATCTCTTTGTACTGCTTTAAAGTACTTGTTTGCTTCGAATAAAGTTTGTTTTTTAGGCATGGCTACAAACACTAGTCTACCAATCCTTGAATTTAATGGTAGTGACTATGAATATTGGTCTATTAAAATGAAAACCCTTTTGATAGGAAAAGGTCTTTGGGATGTAGTCGAAGAAGGCTATACTGAACCAACTACTGCTGAATGGGCAACTTTCTCTAATGCTGATAAAAAGGCGAGAAAAGAAGCACAAAAGAATAATGCTTTTGCCCTTTATCACATTCATGTTGCCTTAGATAAAAGTATCTTCCCTAGGGTTGCATCTTATGTAATTGCACAAGATGCATGGAATGCCCTAAAAGAAAGCTATAGAGGTAGTGACCAAGTGAAGTAGGTAAAACTGCAAACTTTGAAACGAGATTTTGAGAATCTCAAGATGCAAGAGAATGAAAGAGTCGGAGATTACTGCGTGCGAGTGAAAGCAGTAGTCGACAAAATGGTCACACTAGGGGAGGATATTAAGCCAGAGATGATGGTGAAGAAAGTGTTGAGAACACTTCTTCCTAAATGGAATTCTGTTGCAATAATTATTGAAGAATCCAAAGACTTAACCACATTGTCTTTTGATGCATTAACTGGTTCACTTCTCTCACATGAAGAGAGGTTACAGGAAACTCCTACCACCAGCTATGGAGGAGATGACAAAGCTTTTGCCACACATGAAGGAAGAGGTAGAGGCCGTGGCAGAGGTCAACAAAGAGGCAGAGGCGGGAATAATCAAAGAGGGGGAACTCCTAACGGAGGAGGATCATCCAACAGAGGTGGAAATCAGAATAGAGGAGGACAACAGCAATATAGAGGGAAACAATCTGGCAAAGGAAAAGGCAGAGATAAATCAAAACAAGTTTGCTACAATTGTGGCAAACCTGGTCATTATGCTCGAGATTGTTGGTCAAAGACTTCGCAAGGAAGCAGCAGCAACCAGAGCAGTCAGTTTGGGAATTTTGGAGAAGAGGAAGAGTCCTCAAATCTCTTTCTTTCTTATGGCCAGACAGAGCAAAATATGAATGATACATGGATTTTGGACACTGGGTGTTCAAATCACATGAGTGGCAAAGAAGAACTCTTTGCTAAGTTAGACTCCTCATACAAATCCAGCATCCGGTTGGGAGATGACAAGTCATTGGCAGTTGAAGGTATTGGAGCCATGGAGGTTCCAACAAAAGAAGGCATAAAGCAAGTAAGTGATATCTATTACACACCTCATCTTCAACACAATCTTCTAAGTGTTGGTCAGATGCTAGAAAAGAATTATAAGTTGATTTTTGATGAGGGTAAATGCACCATTTTTGACAAGAACAATAGTAATAGAATCATTACACAAGTGCCAATGTCGAAGAATAGATTATTCCCTTTGAAGTTTAGCCAACCAGGAGGAAATAAGTTAGCAAATGTTGCAATTACCAATCCAAGTGTCCTATGGCACTTGAGATATGGTCACTTGAATTCAGCAAGTTTGAAGATGCTAACTTCACAAGCAATGGTGACTTGACTTCCCAAAATTCAAGATAGTAAGGAAGTCTGTGAAGGGTGTGCCTTGGGCAAGCATGCCAGATCAAAATTTCCTCATGGACAAGCATGGAGGGCCAACTATCCTCTTCAGTTGGTGCATTCAGACATCTGTGGTCCGATGCAGACCAAGAGTCTAGGTAACCACTCTTACTTCCTACTTTTCATTGATGATTGCACAAGAATGTGTTGGATATATTTTTTGAAGCATAAGGATGAAGCATTTGCATGTTTTGTTGATTTTAAAGCAAAAGTTGAAAGTGAGAGTGGATATTCTGTAAAATGTCTTAGATCCGATAGAGGAGGAGAATACTCCTCTAATCAGTTTTTGAATTTTTGTAAACATCATGGCATCAAGAGGCAGTTCACAACTGCCTACACTCCACAACAAAATGGTGTAGCAGAAAGAAAGAATCGCACCATTGTGGAGATGGCCAGATCAATGCTTCAGACAAAGCATTTGAGTAATGCATATTGGGGAGATGCAACAAGGACTAGTGTTCACATCTTGAACAGAAGTCCTACTTCAATTTTGAAAGGGAAGACACCTTACCAAGCCTGGTATGGTAAGAAACCAAATGTGAAGTATTTCAGAGTATTTGGTTCATTGGCATATGCTCACATTCCAGATGAGCTGAGAAAGAAGTTGGATCCAAAGAGTCAAGCTTGCATTTTTGTAGGATATTGTGAAAACACAAAGGGTTATAGACTCTACAATCCTACAACTCGAAAGATAGTGATTTCAAGGGATGTGATTTTTGATGAAGGGGGAGAGTGGGGTAAGCCCCAAATATACAGTGATGTTGAGTCACATGATACAAGTTCTCAGCAGGTGCAGCAGCAGATACCACAGAAAGGCAAGAAATCTCCACCTTCAAGCCCAAGTTCTTCTAGTTCATCTTCCTCACCAAGTCCTTCTCCACAGAGACCGGCAAGTTCCTCACCAATGGATATTGATGTTCCATCCAAAGGTAAGAGAACTTTATAGTATCATCCATCATCTCAGATGTTGGATAAAAAATTTTCAAGAAGATATACTAGGAGTCAAGCTAGTGAAATGGAATCTGTTTTACATAGATTAGAAAGTATGCACTTGTATGGTGATGATGAATCCCAGCAGGAACCTAGGGGAGATCAAGTTAACTATGCTTTGTTAACTAGTGCACAACTTGAACCTTCTAGTTATGAGAAGGCATGTACTCAGAAGATTTGGCAAGATGCCATGAAAGAGGAGATAACCTCTATAAAAAATGACACTTGGGAGCTCGTGAAGCTTCCAAAAGGAAAGAAATGTGTTGGCTGTAAATGGATCTTCAAGACCAAGTTTAATGCTGATGGAAGCATTGAGAAGCATAAGGCAAGATTAGTGGCAAAGGGTTTTACTCAGAAATATGGAATAGATTATGAAGAGACTTTTGCTCCTGTGGCAGACAGGAGACAATCGAAATAGTTCTTGCCTTAGTTGCACACAAAGGATGGAAAGTCCAACACATGGATGTCAAGAGTGCATTTCTCAATGGTTACTTGACAGAAGAAGTGTACGTTGAGCAACCACAGGGATTTGAAGTGCAAGGTAAGGAACACCTTGTTTACAGATTGAAGAAGGCACTCTATGGCCTTAAACAGGCACCAAGAGCTTGGTACTCACGCATTGATGGGTACTTCAAAGATTATGGGTTCACCAGGAGCAAAAATGAACCCACACTCTACTACCTAAAGCAAGGTAAAGACATCCTCATAGTTTGCTTGTATGTGGATGATCTTATTTTTATGGGTAGTAATGAAAAAATGAATATGGAGTTCAAACACTCCATGATGACGTAGTTTGAGATGAAGGATCTTGGCTTAATGCACTACTATCTTGGAATGGAGGTTCATCAGTCAGATACATGGATCTTCATCTGTCAACATAAGTATGCTCAGGACATGATCAAGAAGTTTGCTATGGAGCATTGCAAACCAGTTGCAACTCCAATTGGACATGGGATCCAATTAAGCAAAGATGATGGAGCACCAAAAGTTGATGTGACCACTTTCAGAAGCATGGTTGGGAGTTTGATGTTTCTCGCCAACACCAGACCAGATATTCAATATGTTGTATCTCTTGTTTCTAGATTTATGTCTAACCCATCTGAGTTGCATTTGCAGGAAGCTAAAAGAATTTTGAGATATGTGAAGGGTACATTGGATTTTGGAATCCAGTACCATAAATGTAACACTATCAAGCTTGTAGGCTTCAGTGATAGTGATTGGGGTAGCAATATTGATGACAGGAAGTCAACATCAGGAAATTGTTTTAGTCTTGGATTAGGACTAATAACTTGGAGTTCAAAAAAGTAGATAGTAGTAGCGCTATCTTCAACATAAGCTGAGTATATAGCGGTTACTTATGCAAGTACTCAAGCCTTGTGGCTAAGGAAAGTACTAGAAGAGATTGGAGAACAGCAAAGTGGTCCGACCAGAATCTACTGCGACAACATCAGTGCCATTCAGTTGGCATATAATCCTATCCACCATAGCAGAACAAAGAATTTTGATATGAAGTACCACTTCATTAGAGATATGGTGGAACATGAAATTGTTGAGCTTCAATATTGTCACACTTTGGAGAACGTCGTAGACATCTTCACCAAGGCGATGACTAAAGCTCAATTTGTAAAGCTGAGAGACTGTGTAGTCAGTCCTCTCAACTTTAAGGGGGAGAATGTTGCAAGTGTGAACAGGGATTCTCCATAAGTGGCTTAGAAAAAGCTCCTTCTAAGCCCTAAGTGTGAAATCTCCCTCATTTTGTCGACAAATTTTGTCGGCAAGTTTGTTTTAGTTTTTTCCCTAATTCCCTCCTACTTCTTCTCCTATATTTCCTCCTTATCCCTCCGTTATTCCTTCCCTTTCCTTATCCCTCCAACTCCTCCTCTTCGCCGACTATCCCCTATTCCCTATATATATTTTATATTATGTAATATCCTATTGTTGTTGAAGTGTGCAATTTTTTAATTAAGTTTATTCCTCTGAAATTAAATATGTTATGTGCCGCATTTGATTAATCTTCAACAAACACTCTTTTCCTTTATTTGCTTTTGGATTTTTCTTGTGCATGTAGCTTTAGACATTTATATTATTACACTTAGAACTAATATTGCATCTTGTACTAGCATTTAGTTAGTATCTTCTTGTTTTCATTTAATCATTATTTTAAGCAAGCAAATATATATTTTCCTACTATTTGATCTCTATTATTCTAAGTTATATCCCTTCATCATAGTCATCGTTATCTTGGCTTATCTTACATTTAATATTGTTGTTCTACTATAAAAGTGAAATTACCACCAAACTATAGGTCACTGGTGCTATCAATCTCTGGTTCACATAGAGCAAAAGCATTAGCATTGAGAAAAAATGTTGATGGTGCTATTATGATAGCAGTACTTTCAACACCTAGCATCTATTTCTTGCATTCTATCTTTTTTATCATTTCTATCTATCTAAACAGGGGCTTTGTTGTTGTCCAAGGAAGTCCAACTTCATATTAGAAATGCCCTTCTATCATTAACTTTGTATCTATCTATTTTGTAGGTTAAGTAATAAAACCATAAGTAGGCGATAGCATTGGTGGTGCTTCTATGAACTAGCAATACTCTTTCTACTATGGTAGAAACATGTTTTCTACACCCAATTCTTTTCATTTAAGGATTTAGATTATTATTTTTGTTATTTAGATTAGGTTTTATTTTCTATTTATTAGTAAAATAGACAAAAAGAAAATAAAGAACTAGATAGTATTAATCATATAGGGGACAAATTTAATTATTAATATTTAGCATCTAATCTAAATCACATATAGCTGCATCTTAGGCGTTGTTTATTGTATCTTATTATACCCTTACCTCTGTTAGATACCTAGGGATAGGAATATGGGTGCCAAGTGGTATGGCTCATTATGATGTAACCATTATTTTATTATAAGTAGGAGTTATTAGTAATGATGTAACCATTACTTAATTAGGAGTTATTAGTAATGATGAGTTAGTAATGATGTAACTGTTACTTTATTATAAGAGTTACTAGGGTGAGGGAAAATAAGAGTCTATATAAAGGTAGGAGTGGAGAAGGAAGTCATATCAAGTATTCTTTGTAGAAGTCTTGGCTCGTGGAGTTGGAGATCTTGTGGAGTGGCTTCCTTCCAATAAGAAGCATTGTACAACGTTGCCCTACCTCAAGGGTATTATCAATCTCTATTTTATTGTGTAGATTGTTATTGTAGAATCTATTTATGGATGCATGTTATATATTTTTGCATATTGGTGAATGATTTGTGATAGTGAGAAAATATATTCATAACATTTGGTATTAGAGCAATGATTATGGCAAAATGGGGTTGTTTTTGTAGAGTTAGGGCATGTTTAAAAAAAATATCACATTTTATGGGAACCATATATTTTCTTTCAACAGTCATTTTCAAAATGTTTTTGCATCATTTTGTAGATATTTTTGAGTACCACTAAAACAACTACTCATTTGTTAAATTTTGATAATTATTAATGAAGTTATGGCTATTTGAAGTTGAGATCTTTGTGCTATTTTTTGGCTGTGCGATTTTTTTTCAAATGAAAAAAATTATATTAATTTTTTTGTAGTCATTTAAAAAAAAAAACTACACCAGAATGTAGATTATTTTGACTACTACAAAAATGACTACTCACTTGTTAAATTCTAATAATTATTGAAGGAGTTAGAGTTGTTAAAATTTGGGCTTTTGATGTTGTTTTTGGGCTACACAAAAAATTCATGCAAAGGAAAAAAAATCATATATCTCAATCTGGGTAAACAAATCAATTGCCATTTGTTTTATTTTGTTTTGAAAAATATTTTTAGATTTAATTGTTTAAGTAAGGGAATAGATGAGATTTGAGAAAATTTATTTTTAAGAAATTCTGGTTATTTAAAACCCTCGTTAGAAAAAAATGTTGAGGTCATGGATTTGCCAAAATTCTTTAAAAAATATGATATTTATGCTAGGGAATGATTGATGAAGTGGAAAAGTTTTGGTTTACATTTTTCTAAGAGAGAATGGAGAGTGGAGATTTGGATTTACTTGAGAGGGGAAGTTTATTTTTGGTTTTTAAACTTTGTGCATGCCCATGACTATATATACACACAAGAAGAATTTAAAGTTATATTTTTAAGAAAATGGGGATCAAAAGAAAAGGATAATAATTTGTAGGCTAGGGAAACTACAACTTTTGTGTTAGGGCCAAATAGTGGTCAAAAATATTTGTTCAATGTTAAAAATCCTATTTCGCAGGTTCATGGAAACATTCAAAAGAAAATTATTATTATTGATACTAAACTTAGCTATAAATATAATTTTATTAATGTCTTTGGCTAAGAGGTTGCAATTTCAAGCAAAGAAAAATGAAGACATGTCACTTGAGGGTGAGAAATTTCAAAATTTTGAGGATTTGAAGTTCACCATAGATAAATATGTTTTGCATTCAGATCTTTATGCTATTGGGATGAACAATGCAAATATTGTTCTTGGTTATCCTTGGTTGCATTCATTGGGTACTATTAATATTAATGTACAAAAGAAGTTCATGAAGTTTTGGTATAGAAAAAATAAGATAATAGTACATGATATTTCTTTTCTTGAGGAGCAACAATCAAGGGGAAAATAAGAAGCTATTTTAGGAGAAGCAAAAGAACTCGAAATAACATCTTAGAAGGAGACGATAGCAAAAATCAAGGAATAAGTAGAAGTAAGGGATTAAAAAATGGAGGTAGCAATAAAGAAGAGTAAAAAAAAGTAGAACATCGTGTTAATATTACAACATATCACCACCCACACCATTGGGAGTGACAACAATCCTGGAAGCTAAAGAAAACAATATTATGTGTCTACATAGAATCAAAAGGACACCAATTATGGAAATGTTTGGAAAAGAAAGCATGACTCTGTTTTTCAAAGTGGTGTAGCCACATCAAGGAACAAATGGATCCATAATTCAAATTATCAAAGTATATCAATAAAATCATGGATTCAACTAAGCAATTCTAGATACTCAAGAAAAAAAATGGCATATTGGCATCAACGAAGACCACCACCAATCATAGTTTTACTGGAATGGATGGATGATCGACATTGGCATCAATTTCCAACATGGCTTCAAAGTTATATTACTTATTCTCTTCTTATGTATTGAGGATAAAACATTTTTTAAGGGGGTGGAATGCTAGACACCTAGGGATAGGAATATGGGTGCCAAGTGGTATGGCTCATTATGATGTAAAATTTACTTTATTAGGATTTACTATTAATTATGATTTAGTAATGATGTAACTATTAATTTATTATAAGAGTTACTAGGGTAAGGGAAATAAGAGTCTATAAATGTAGGAGTGGAGAAGGAATGAATATAAAGTATTCTTTGTAAAAGTCTTGGTTCACGAAGCTAGAGATCTTGTGGAGTGGCTTCCTTATGATAAGGAGCATTGTATGATGTTTTCCTATCTCAAGGGTATTATAAATCTCTATTTTATTGTGTGGATTATTATTGTAGAATCTATTTGTGGATGCATGCTATATATTTTTTCATAGTGGTGAATTATTTTTTCTAATGAGAAGAGAGGTTCATAATGACCTCTTCAAAGTAAAATCATTATTTTCTTCCTCATAAAAAGTAAATAGCATTTTAATTTTAGGCCTTGTTTATTGTATTTGTATGTACATTAGGGATATATTAGGTTTTATCCTAGACAAATATGTATCTTAGGATAAACTTAAGTGTTCTTAAACACTATCCCTAGTCTTGAAGTGATAAGAGGAGAGAGAAATATTTGCATGGAGGCCCTTCCTAAATCCTTCCATATTTTTCCATTCTCATATTTTGGGGACCCAATATGAACACCACCATAGTAAGATCTTATTCATCTAAGCTAACTCTTAATCAAGTTAAAATTTATCAAACATTAATCAAAGTGGCATAATCTTATTTTTCTAGATTATCACATTAAAGCTAAATAAAACGAACACAACCAATTACTAGTCCTACTAAGGGTCTTCATGATCCTTTAGGTTTTATATGAGCTAGTAGGATATATTGAGGGTGTAGCAAGCTTAGCGCACCAACCACCCACATAGGGTATTGTGCATACTTGTTCCTAGTAAGGATCATATTATAGTGGGGTAGTGTGAGTCATAAGGAGGCATACTATTACCCATCACATACCATCTTAGCAATGTATCCAAGTGGTCACTTCCATGTATCATTGATAATCTATGTATCAGTTTTCACTTACATACTAATGGGTATATAGAGAGTACTCAGGTATATAGGGACCTTTGATATATATGGAGGACCTTGATTTATATAGGTCAGATTTGGTATACTAAGGGAAGGGGATATAGGGTTGCTAAACATATTCTCTTTCTTCTTTAATCAAATATTTAAAATTAATTAATTGAACCCGTATCTTCCTTTTGAACCCATGGCTGAGAGATGATACCTAACGTATACTTTTGCTTATCAATTAGCCATTAAACCCAACCCTTGGTGGAAGGTATTGAAGACCAACTCATCTTTGAGAACCCAAATATCAAATAAATTGAGGAATCTCCTCCTTGAAGAACATGTGCTTATACTGAGAGGGGGGTGAACAGTATAACATAAAACTTTTTCCCAAATAGAAGCATCAACATTAATGAAACCATAAACATCACACAAAGCATCACACACATAAGAGACACCATTTTAACGTGGTTCACCCAATGTGGGCTACCTCCACAGAGAAAATATTTTACTAAAACTTTCTCAATCAATCTCTTGGGAATCCTTCCCAAATTACAATGTTTATGGACTTCTGTCCAAAGGAGATGTTGATCCCCTAATCTCAAGTTCGTGGATCTCTTCCATAGGAGAACTCTTTCCCCTTCTGCTCTGGCTAGTGATCTTCTAGAAGACTCTGTCTCTATGCTGCACTGACTGGTGGATCTCTCTCCACTTGAAGACTTCTCACTCAGATCTTGTCTTCAATTGTCCTGGCTGCTGGATCTCTATCCACTGAGACTCTGTCCTCTATACTCTGTCACCTCCAAAGCTCTGTCTCAATACTATACCAAACATAGTTCAGTCGGTCTAGCATAGTTCTGCTCAATCTCTTGCACTAAACACAGTACAATCGGTCTAGTACAATTCTGCTCAATAGGTTCTCTCAGAACCTGCTCAAATATGCTCAACAGGTTCACACAAAACCTATCTAAATCTTCTCAATAGGTTCACACAAAACCTATCTAAATCTGCTCAACAGGTTCACACAAAACCTATCTAAATCTTCTCAACAAATCCTCTCTAGGACTTGCTCAAATCTACTCAATAAGTCCTCTCTTGGACTTGCTCAAATCTGCTCAATAAGTCCTCTCTTGGACTTGCTCAAATCTCTCAATAAGTCCTCTCTTGGACTTGCTCAAATCTGCTCAAGCAAGCTTTCACAAAAGCTTAACTCAAAATAGTCCACAAGCCTTCTCAAAGACTTGTCTCAAATCTGCTTAACAAGCTCACACAGAACTTGTTCAATCTCATAGAATCATAAAGAGAATTGTTAGAGACTCAATATGTTCTAAGCTCAAAGTACAATCAATATCTCAATTCAATCTCATAGAAGCATAAAGAGAATTGTTAGAGACTCTATATGTTCTATACTCAAATCCCAATCTCAACTTAATAGAAGCATAAAGAGAATTGTTAGAGACTCAATATGTCCTATTCTTAAATCTCAATCTCAACTCAAATCAATCTCATAGAAGCATAAAGAGAATTTTTAGAGACTCTATATGTTCTATACTCAAATCCCAATCTCAACTCAATAGAAGCATAAAGAGAATTGTTAGAGACTCAATATGTCCTATTCTTCAATCTCAATCTCAACTCAAATCAGAATATAGAATAGTTTGTTTTATGGAACTTGAACAACCATTTCACACATCCACTTGACTAGGCTTAACCAACTCAACTCAACCAATCACATCAAGGAACAACCCTTTCTCACAAACCCTAGTTCAAGCATGTATCAACCAACTCAAAATGTTTCCAACAATGCTTTATCTCAAGTCTCACATAACAATGATACTCATGTTCTTTTCTAGATCATGTTCAAGTTCATTTCATCATCAATGGGCTTCAACAACAATGCTAATGAAACAAGGTTTAAATACAACTCACAAATCAGAAAACCTTGAAGCATTCAACCAACCATCTTCACAAAGGAAACTTCAATTAATCCTTTTCACTCCAATGATATTTCAGAAATCAACCACCACAAACAATCAATAGGAGAATGTGCCCATACCTTTTTGATGCCAATAAGTTGTCCACAAAATCTGCCACACTTAATCACAACTTTCCTTTTCAATATTAATAAGGGTTAGTGGTCTTTTAAATAATCACAATAAAAGCATAACTTAATTTACACCCTTTTCACTCCAACTTCATAAACACATCCACCAAAGTCTATTTTAATAAAAACCCTTATTAAGAATAACCCACAATAAATCTCTCAAAATCACTTTAACAACAACTCCTTATTTCTCCTAAAATCAATTCTCCATTTCCATAAAAATAAAACATAAATCAAATATGCTTTTGCAATAATAATCACAGCCCTAATGATAAAATTTAATTCCCATTAAATACCTTATAACTCCAAACTTTAGGGCTAATAAAAATTATTAAAGGCAAAAATGTAAATACCTCTCAAGGGGATTCGAACCCCCGTCCACCACACACCGTGAGCATCTTAGCCATGGCTAAGATTCCAACCGAGCCAAAGTGCTCATTGGAAAAGCAAAGGCCAAAAGGGCCTTTAATCTTCCTCCGCCTACCGCAAAGGACAAAGCGCCAAAGCGCTTCCCACATGCTATCGTCAAGGGGATTCGATCCCTGATATTTGTGCTGCCCATAGTCTTAGAAAAATTGATACGCCAATGCGCCATGCCTCATACCACATTTGAGATTTCCAAATCGTTGCACTTTCTTCATTACTTCCTTTTCAACAATTCGCATGAGCTCTTTCGAATTCCAAGGCAATTAACACACGAGAGCAAGGATGATTATTTGGTTTAATTGCCACCCCTTTATATAGTGTTTAATAACACTTTGAAGACGTCAGAAGAAATATTAAAATTGTATTTGCATGATGACGTCGGTGGGAAACTTTCCATTTAAATTTGAATTTAAATTTTAAATAATTAAAATTTAAACCAAACATTAAAACTCAAATAACTCCATCATCGGGGCACATTTTTCGATGAAACGAAAGCCCAATGTGGGTTTTAAGAAAAACCCAGATCAAATATATTGTCCATGGTTTTAAATAAAACCTTTTATTTTCCCTACCTTGGTTTTCACAAAAACCCTTCATAGATCCTTTTGACATTTATTGCTCTATTGACATCAATGACAACATTTCAGCTTAGGGACTCAAAATGTCCAACAATCTCCCCCTTTGTCATTGATGGCAACCCAAATCCTTTTACTAAATTCTGACCTTCTTTTTTGCTCCCCCTGGCTCAATGCTCTCTTAGATATCAAATCTCTCCTCATATCCAAAAACTCTCCCCATAATACACAAATCTCTCCCCCTTTGACATCAATGGCAAAGGGTCACCTTTGGGGCTCGGGGCTAAGAATTAAGCCTCTTAGCTTAGCCCCTCCCCCACCTCCACATGAGGTGGTTAATTCTAGGGTGGGAGTATTTCTACTCCCCAAAAGCACTATTCTCTGCCTTTGTCTTTTCCTTTTTCTTTTTGCTGAATTCTCTCACTATTTCTTTTTGAGTCATCATCCATATTCATGTTCCTATTCTTGTTCTCATCCATGTTCCTATTCTTGTACCTATTCTTGTTCTCATTCTTGTTTTCATCCATGTTCCTATTCTTGTACCTATTCTTGTTCTCATTCTTTTGAGTCTCTTTTCTTTTCATCTTCTTGTTCTTGTTCATATTCTTGTTCCTATTCATGTTCATATTCCTATTCTTGTTCATGTTCATATTCCTATTCTTGTTCATACCTATTTCTAGAATATTTTCTCTACACCATCTTGCTATGTGACCATCATTATTGCACTTATAACACTTAATGTTATTATTCCTTGGATGTGCAATAGTCTTAGGATTTCTCCTGGTGAAGCCATATCCTCTTCTATCATGAATCCTGCAATTTATTGCCTTATGACCAAACTCATTACATGAATAACAATATCCTTGGAAAAGTTGTTCTCTTCCATATACCTATCTTTCATGTGTCCTGCACTGTGAAGCCATGTGCCCAAACCTGTGACATGAGAAGCATCTCCCATTGAATCTTCCTTGCCTAGACCTCATTGGTCTCCTATTATGATTGTTGTTCCATATGTATCTTCTTTGCCCATTGTCCCTGTTGGACTCACTACAATCTGACTCATCCTTAGAAGTTTCACTTTCACTTACATCTGAGAATCCCTCTTCTGAAGTATCTTCTTCTGATGTTGTTTCTTCTTCTTCAAGACTTGAAGTAGACTTTGCCTTTTCTTGTTTCTTTCCAAAACCTAGACCTATTGAACATGATGTTCTTTGTTGTCCATGAATGAACTTATCCAAGTTCTTAGAGCTATTTGTGAAACTCTTCATCTTGATCTTGGAGTCCTGTAAATATTTCTTTAGAGTAGCCACTTCTTGTGCTAACTTCTCACATTCCAAGATTTTTGCTTCTAACTTTTCTCTGAACTTACTTGCCTTGGCCTTTGACTTCTCTAAGTCCTCTATGAGCAATAATCTTTCTTCATCACATTCTTGAAACTGACTTTCAAGCTTAGAGTGTTGCTTTCTTACCTTCTTCACTATGTCAAGAGCATAGATAAGTTCACCTTTGAGATCATAACCATTCTCTATTGAGTAGTCCTCTATTTGTTTGCCTTTGTCCATATCATTTCTTTCTTTTGACTTGCTTTCTATAGGATCACTCAATTATTTATCTTCCAAAACCATTAGAAGATTCTCATTTGGACCCAATATTATGTGTTGAGATCGATCCTCATTCTCTTTGGATAAATGACATTTTTCCCTCTTGATCTCATTGAGTACATAAATATTTCTTTCTCTTATAGCACTTGCTACCAGTTTTCCAGTTTTAGACTTTCTTACTTCACATCGATCTTGATGAAAGGTTACCATATGACCTTGATCACAAAGTTGACTAATGCTCAAGAGATTGTGTTTCAAGCCTTCCACATATAGAACATTTTCAGCTTTTGCTTTCCCATTGCCTATACTTAGAGTTCCTTTTCCACTGATTTTTGTTGAACCATTGTCCCCAAAGTTTATTGACCCTCTATTTCCTTCTTTCAAAGTTATAAATTTTTATTTTTCTCCTGTCATGTGTCTAGAGCACCCACTATCCAGAAACCATTTCTCTTCTTTATCCTGAGCATGCAATGCTATTTGAACTAGCAAAGATTTTAGTTTTCCTTTTCCTTTTTCTTCTTTCCTAGTAGTTTGAGTTGTGGTCTTTCTACTAGACTTAGAATTTTCTAGATTGCATCTTCTAGCTATATGCCCAAAGTTATTGCATTTGTAGCACTCAACATCATCATCCATATATGATACAAGAGAATCCATACTACTACTATCATAGTCTCTATTAATGCAATGCACAACTTTATGACCATATTTATTGCAAGAGAAACAATGTCCATGGAAGAAATTTTGTAACCTATTTTGATGAGGACTCAATCTGGTATTCTTTCCTTTGTGATATTATTTTCTGGAGATATGGTGGGGTACCTTATTTTTGCTTGATGTTTCTACCTCTTGCTGACTTAATCTCTTGTTTATTTCAGTTCTGCATTTTAACATAACAATTTATGCTACCACTCTCTCAAGTCCTGCTTCTTTGGCTTCCAACATATCTCTTAATTGATGTTCAATTTCTCTTCTTTATTTCACTTCCATTTCGAGTTCTATTAGCCTTTGCAAAAGCTCAATTCTTGTTGATTCAAAATATTGAATTTGTTCCCTTAGTTGTGCATTCTCTTCTTGAATCCTTTCAAGATCTTGGAGACACTTGGAGAGCACTTCTTCAAAGTCTATACTTTCTTCACTCCCTGAGCACATGTGTGATACTGATGGATCCATCTCCAAGTTGTTAAACTCTTTGTGGAGAGACCGACTCTGATACCAATTGAAGAACATGTGCTTATACTGAGAGGGGGGTGAACAATATAACATAAAACTTTTTCCCAAATAGAAGCATCAACATTAATGAAACCATAAACATCACACAAAGCATCACACACATAAGAGACACCATTTTAACGTGGTTCACCCAATGTGGGCTACCTCCATAGAGAAAATATTTTACTAAAACTTTCTCAATCAATCTCTTGGGAATCCTTCCCAAATTACAATGTTTATGGACTTCTGTCCAAAGGAGATGTTGATCCCCTAATCTCAAGTTCATGGATCTCTTCCATAGGAGAACTCTTTCCCCTTCTGCTCTGGCTAGTGATCTTCTAGAAGACTCTGTCTCTATGTTGCACTGATTGGTGGATCTCTCTCCACTTGAAGACTTCTCACTCAGATCTTGTCTTCAATTGTCCTGGCTATTGGATCTCTATCCACTGAGACTCTATCCTCTATACTCTATCACCTCCAAAGCTCTATCTCAATACTATACCAAACATAGTTCAATCGGTCTAGCACAATTCTACTCAATCTCTTGCACTAAACATAGTACAATCGGTCTAGTACAATTTTTCTCAATAGGTTCACTCAAAACCTACTCAAATATGCTCAATAAGTTCACACAAAACCTATCTAAATTCTCTCAATAGTTCACACACAAACCTATCTAATCTCCATCTTCTCAATAAGTCCTCTCTTGACTTGCTCAAATCTGATCAATAAGTCCTCTCTTGGACTTGCTCAAATCTTCTCAATAAGTCCTCTCTTGGACTTGCTCAAATTTGTTTAGCAAGCTTTCACAAAAGCTTAACTCAAAATAGTCCACAAGCCTTCTCAAAGACTTGTCTCAAATCTGCTTAACAAGCTCACACAGAACTTGTTCAATCTCATAGAATCATAAAGAGAATTGTTAGAGACTCAATATGTTCTATACTCAAAGTACAATCAATATCTCAATTCAATCTCATAGAAGCATAAAGAGAATTGTTAGAGACTCTATATGTTCTATACTCAAATCCCAATCTCAACTTAATAGAAGCATAAAGAGAATTGTTAGAGACTCAATATGTCCTATTCTTAAATCTCAATCTCAACTCAAATCAATCTCATAGAAGCATAAAGAGAATTTGTTAGAGACTCTATATGTTCTATACTCAAATCCCAATCTCAACTCAATAGAAGCATAAAGAGAATTGTTAGAGACTCAATATGTCCTATTCTTCAATCTCAATCTCAACTCAAATCAGAATATAGAATAGTTTGTTTTATGGAACTTGAACAACCATTTCACACATCCACTTGACTAGGCTTAACCAACTCAACTCAACCAATCACATCAAGGAACAACCCTTTCTCACAAACCCTAGTTCAAGCATGTATCAACCAACTCAAAATGTTTCCAACAATGCTTTATCTCAAGTCTCACATAACAATGATACTCATGTTCTTTTCTAGATCATGTTCAAGTTCATTTCATCATCAATGGGCTTCAACAACAATGCTAATGAAACAAGGTTTAAATACAACTCACAAATCAGAAAACCTTGAAGCATTCAACCAACCATCTTCACAAAGGAAACTTCAATTAATCCTTTTCACTCCAATGATATTTCAGAAATCAACCACCACAAACAATCAATAGGAGAATGTGCCCATACCTTTTTGATGCCAATAAGTTGTCCACAAAATCTGCCACACTTAATCACAACTTTCCTTTTCAATATTAATAAGGGTTAGTGGTCTTTTAAATAATCACAATAAAAGCATAACTTAATTTACACCCTTTTCACTCCAACTTCATAAACACATCCACCAAAGTCTATTTTAATAAAAACCCTTATTAAGAATAACCCACAATAAATCTCTCAAAATCACTTTAACAACAACTCCTTATTTCTCCTAAAATCAATTCTCCATTTCCATAAAAATAAAACATAAATCAAATATGCTTTTGCAATAATAATCACAGCCCTAATGATAAAATTTAATTCCCATTAAATACCTTATAACTCCAAACTTTAGGGCTAATAAAAATTATTAAAGGCAAAAACGTAAATACCTCTCAAGGGGATTCGAACCCCCGTCCGCCACACACCACGAGCGTCTTAGCCATGGCTAAGATTCCAACCGAGCCAAAGCGCTCATTGGAAAAGCAAAGGCCAAAAGGGCCTTTAATCTTCCTCCACCTGCCGCAAAGGACAAAGCGCCAAAGCGCTTCCCACACGCTGTCGTCAAGGGGATTCGATCCCTGATATTTGTGCTGCCCACAGTCTTAGCAAAATTGATACGCCAATGTGCCATGCCTCATACCACGTTTGAGATTTCCAAATCGCTACGCTTTCTTCTCTGCTTCCTTTTCAACAATTCGCATGAGCTCTTTCGAATTCCAAGGCAATTAACACACGAGAGCAAGGATGATTATTTGGTTTAATTGCCACCCCTTTATATAGTGTTTAATAACACTTTGAAGACATCAATAAAAATATTAAAATTGTATTTGCATGATGACATCAATGGGAAACTTTCCATTTAAATTTGAATTTAAATTTTAAATAATTAAAATTTAAACCAAACATTAAAACTCAAATAACTCCATCACCGGGGCACATTTTTCGATGAAACGAAAGCCCAATGTGGGTTTTAAGAAAAACCCAGATCAAATATACTATCCATGGTTTTAAATAAAACCTTTTATTTTCCCTACCTTGGTTTTCACAAAAACCCTTCATAGATCCTTTTGACATTTATTGCTCTATTGACATCAATGACAACATTTCAGCTTAGGGACTCAAAATGTCCAACAATCTCCCCCTTTGTCATTGATGGCAACCCAAATCCTTTTACTAAATTCTGACCTTCTTTTCTACTCCCCCTGGCTCAATGCTCTCTTAGATATCAAATCTCTCCTCATATCCAAAAACTCTCCCCATAATACACAAATCTCTCCCCCTTTGACATCAATGGCAAAGGGTCACCTTTGGGGCTCGGGGCTAAGAATTAAGCCTCTTAGCTTAGCCCCTCCCCCACCTCCACATGAGGTGGTTAATTCTAGGGTGGGAGTATTTCTACTCCTCGAAAGCATTGTTCTCTGCCTTTGTCTTTTCCTTTTTCTTTTTGCTGAATTCTCTCACTGTTTCTTTTCGAGTCATCATCCATGTTCTTGTTCCTATTCTTGTTCCTTTTCTTGTTCTCATTCTTGTTTTCATCCATGTTCCTATTCTTGTTCTCATTATTTTTTGAGTCTCTTTTCTTTTTGAGTCTTTCTTCCTGTTCATCTTCTTGTTTCTATTCATGTTCATGTTCATATTCATGTTCATATTCATGTTCCTATTCATATTCATATTCATATTCCTGTTCATACCTATTTCTAGAATATTTGCTCTACACCATCTTGCTATGTGACCATCATTATTGCACTTATAACACTTAATGTTATTATTCCTTGGATGTGCAATAGTCTTAGGATTTCTCCTGGTGAAGCCATATCCTCTTCTATCATGAATCCTGCAATTTATTGCCTTATGACCAAACTCATTACATGAATAACAATATCCTTGGAAAAGTTGTTCTCTTCCATATACCTATCTTTCATGTGTCCTACACTGTGAAGCCATGTGCCCAAACCTGTGACATGAGAAGCATCTCCCATTGAATCTTCCTTGCCTAGACCTCATTGGTCTCCTATTCTGATTGTTGTTCCATATGTATCTTCTTTGCCCATTGTCCCTATTGGACTCACTACAATCTGACTCATCCTTAGAAGTTTCACTTTCACTTACATCTGAGAATCCCTCTTCTGAAGTATCTTCTTCTGATGTTGTTTCTTCTTCTTCAAGACTTGAAGTAGACTTTGCCTTTTCTTATTTCTTTCCAAAACCTAGACCTGTTGAACATGATGTTCTTTGTTGTCCATGAATGAACTTATCCAAGTTCTTAGAGCTATTTGTGAAACTCTTCATCTTGATCTTGGAGTCCTATAAATATTTCTTTAGAGTAGCCACTTCTTGTGCTAACTTCTCACATTCCAAGATTTTTGCTTCTAACTTTTCTCTCGAACTTACTTGCCTTGGCCTTTGACTTCTCTAAGTCCTCTATGAGCAATAATATTTCTTCATCACATTCTTGAAACTGACTTTCAAGCTTAGAGTGTTGCTTTCTTACCTTCTTCACTATGTCAAGAGCATAGATAAGTTCACCTTTGAGATCATAACCATTCTCTATTGAGTAGTCCTCTATTTGTTTGCCTTTGTCCATATCATTTCTTTCTTTTGACTTGCTTTCTATAGGATCACTCAATTCTTTATCTTCCAAAACCATTAGAAGATTCTCATTTGGACCCAATATTATGTGTTGAGATCGATCCTCATTCTCTTTGGATAAATGACATTTTTCCCTCTTGATCTCATTGAGTACATAAAGATTTCTTTCTCTTATAGCACTTGCTACCAGTTTTCCAGTTTTAGACTTTCTTACTTCACATCGATCTTGATGAAAGGTTACCATATGACCTTGATCACAAAGTTGACTAATGCTCAAGAGATTGTGTTTCAAGCCTTCCACATATAGAACATTTTCAGCTTTTGCTTTCCCATTGCCTATACTTAGAGTTCCTTTTCCACTGATTTTTGTTGAACCATTGTCCCCAAAGTTTACTGACCCTCTATTTCCTTCTTTCAAAGTTATAAATTTTTCTTTTTCTCCTGTCATGTGTCTAGAGCACCCACTATCCAGAAACCATTTCTCTTCTTTATCCTGAGCATGCAATGCTATTTGAACTAGCAAATATTTTAGTTTTCCTTTTCCTTTTTCTTCTTTCCTAGTAGTTTGAGTTGTGGTCTTTCTACTAGACTTAGAATTTTCTAGATTGCATCTTCTAGCTATATGCCCAAAGTTATTGCATTTGTAGCACTCAACATCATCATCCATATATGATACAAGAGAATCCATACTACTACTATCATAGTCTCTATTAATGCAATGCACAACTTTATGACCATATTTATTGCAAGAGAAACAATGTCCATGGAAGAAATTTTGTAACCTGTTTTGATGAGGACTCAATCTGGTATTCTTTCCTTTGTGATCTTATTTTCTGGAGATATGGTGGGGTACCTTATTTTTGCTTGATGTTTCTACCTCTTGCTGACTTAATCTCTTGTTTATTTCAGTTCTGCATTTTAACATAACAATTTTTGCTTCCACTCTCTCAAGTCCTGCTTCTTTGGCTTCCAACATATCTCTTAATTGATGTTCAATTTCTCTTCTTTCTTTCACTTCCATTTCGAGTTCTATTAGCCTTTGCAAAAGCTCAATTCTTGCTGATTCAAAATCTTGAATTTGTTCCCTTAGTTGTGCATTCTCTTCTTGAATCCTTTCAAGATCTTGGAGACACTTGGAGAGCACTTCTTCAAAGTCTATACTTTCTTCACTCCCTGAGCACATGTGTGATACTGATGGATCCATATCCAAGTTGTTAAACTCTTTGTGGAGAGACCGACTCTGATACCAATTGAAGAACATGTGCTTATACTGAGAGGGGGGTGAAAAGTATAACATAAAATTTTTCCCAAATAGAAGCATCAACATTAATGAAACCATAAACATCACACAAAGCATCACACACATAAGAGACACCATTTTAACGTGGTTCACCCAATGTGGGCTACCTCCATAGAGAAAATATTTTACTAAAAATTTCTCAATCAATCTCTTGGGAATCCTTCCCAAATTACAATGTTTATGGACTTCTATCCAAAGGAGATGTTGATCCCCTAATCTCAAGTTCATGGATCTCTTCCATAGGAGAACTCTTTCCCCTTCTGCTCTGGCTAGTGATCTTCTAGAAGACTTTGTCTCTATGCTGCACTAACTGGTGGATCTCTCTCCACTTGAAGACTTCTCACTCAGATCTTGTCTTCAATTGTCTTGGATGCTGGATCTCTATCCACTGAGACTCTATCCTCTATACTCTATCACCTCCAAAGCTCTATCTCAATACTATACCAAACACAGTTCAGTCGGTCTAGCATAGTTCTGCTCAATCTCTTGCACTAAACATAGTACAGTCGATCTAGTACAATTTTGCTCAATAGGTTCACTCAAAACCTGCTCAAATATGCTCAACAGGTTCACACAAAACCTATCTAAATCTGCTCAATAGGTTCACACAAAACCTATCTAAATTTGCTCAACAAATCCTCTCTAGGACTTGCTCAAATCTTCTCAATAAGTCCTCTCTTGGACTTGCTCAAATCTCTCAATAAGTCCTCTCTTGGATTGCTCAAATCTTCTCAATAAGTCCTCTCTTGGACTTGCTCAAATTTTTTAGCAAGCTTTCACAAAAGCTTAACTCAAAATAGTCCACAAGCCTTCTCAAAGACTTGTCTCAAATCTGCTTAACAAGCTTACACAGAACTTGTTCAATCTCATAGAATCATAAAGAGAATTGTTAGAGACTCAATATGTTCTAAACTCAAAGTACAATCAATATCTCAATTCAATCTCATAGAAGCATAAAGAGAATTGTTAGAGACTCTATATGTTCTATACTCAAATCCCAATCTCAACTTAATAGAAGCATAAAGAGAATTGTTAGAGACTCAATATGTCCTATTCTTAAATCTCAATCTCAACTCAAATCAATCTCATAGAAGCATAAAGAGAATTGTTAGAGACTCTATATGTTCTATACTCAAATCCCAATCTCAACTCAATAGAAGCATAAAGAGAATTGTTAGAGACTCAATATGTCCTATTCTTCAATCTCAATCTCAACTCAAATCAGAATATAGAATAGTTTGTTTTATGGAACTTGAACAACCATTTCACACATCCACTTGACTAGGCTTAACCAACTCAACTCAACCAATCACATCAAGGAACAACCCTTTCTCACAAACCCTAGTTCAAGCATGTATCAACCAACTCAAAATGTTTCCAACAATGCTTTATCTCAAGTCTCACATAACAATGATACTCATGTTCTTTTCTAGATCATGTTCAAGTTCATTTCATCATCAATGGGCTTCAACAACAATGCTAATGAAACAAGGTTTAAATACAACTCACAAATCAGAAAACCTTGAAGCATTCAACCAACCATCTTCACAAAGGAAACTTCAATTAATCCTTTTCACTCCAATGATATTTCAGAAATCAACCACCACAAACAATCAATAGGAGAATGTGCCCATACCTTTTTGATGCCAATAAGTTGTCCATAAAATCTGCCACACTTAATCACAACTTTCCTTTTCAATATTAATAAGGGTTAGTGGTCTTTTAAATAATCACAATAAAAGCATAACTTAATTTACACCCTTTTCACTCCAACTTCATAAACACATCCACCAAAGTCTATTTTAATAAAAACCCTTATTAAGAATAACCCACAATAAATCTCTCAAAATCACTTTAACAACAACTCCTTATTTCTCCTAAAATCAATTCTCCATTTCCATAAAAATAAAACATAAATCAAATATGCTTTTGCAATAATAATCACAACCCTAATGATAAAATTTAATTCCCATTAAATACCTTATAACTCCAAACTTTAGGGCTAATAAAAATTATTAAAGGCAAAAACGTAAATACCTCTCAAGGGGATTCGAACCCTCATCCACCACACACCATGAGCGTCTTAGCCATGGCTAAGATTCCAACCGAGCCAAAGCGCTCATTGGAAAAGCAAAGGCCAAAAGGGCCTTTAATCTTCCTCCACCTACCGCAAAGGACAAAGCGCCAAAGCGCTTCCCACACGCTGCCATCAAGGGGATTCGATCCCTGATATTTGTGCTGCCCATAGTCTTAGAAAAATTGATACGCCAATGCGCCATGCCTCATACCACGTTTGAGATTTCCAAATCGCTGCGCTTTCTTCTCTGCTTCCTTTTCAACAATTCGCACGAGCTCTTTCGAATTCCAAGGCAATTAACACACGAGAGCAAGGATGATTATTTGGTTTAATTGCCACCCCTTTATATAGTGTTTAATAACACTTTGAAGACGTCGTAGAAATATTAAAATTGTATTTGCATGATGACGTCTGCAGGAAACTTTCCATTTAAATTTGAATTTAAATTTTAAATAATTAAAATTTAAACCAAACATTAAAACTCAAATAACTCCATCACCGGGGCACCTTTTTCGATGAAACGAAAGCCCAATGTGGGTTTTAAGAAAAACCCAGATCAAATATGTTGTCCATGGTTTTAAATAAAACCTTTTATTTTCCCTGCCTTGGTTTTCACAAAAACCCTTCATAGATCCTTTTGACATTTATTGCTCTATTGACATCAATGACAACATTTCAGCTTAGGGACTCAAAATGTCCAAAACTCCTCTACTAATCTAACCCCTATTCATGATGATTACAAGGGAGTGGTTTTCAAATCTACTCACATGGATTTTTTCTTGTAGAAATAGAGGGAAGATATGAAATCTTTCCTTAAGGTAATGACATCCTAAGTACTTCTCTAGGGAAGGGTTCACTCTTGGACCATACCCAACAACCTAACTCAAACACTTTATATTTTAATAAAGTGAATCCATCCTTTGGATCCTTAAATACAAAACTTAATGCATCAACATCTATTTCATTGATTCTAACACCTCTATATTCACTACTTATATTGATGCTAGGACATTAAATATTCCATCTTCTCCAAGATATCATTTATATTTGCCTTATCTTTATGAACTATTATGAGGTAATGTGGGTTTTCTTATATATCAAAAAGCATGCACAAGTTATATTTCTAACCTAAATGTACCATCAAGTTTCTAAATATTTAATCATGTCAATAACCTTCATTCTAATATCATGAGTATAGGTTTCACTCAAAACCCTAATATTGTAATATCTCATCCTTTATCTTCTAATCCATTCACTTCAAGCATCTTGGAAGCAATTTATATTATGCCAATGCCAATATCATATGCCTAAATGCATAAAATTTATCCTTATGTCAATCATAAAATTCCTCTTGTCTCTTAGCACATTCCTTTTATGCAATCAAATCTAGTTTCTTTTGAACTTCAAATTCTCTTAGCACATTCCTTTTATGCAATTAAATCTAGTTTCTTTTGAACTTAAAACTATAACCTCTTAATTATAACTATTGAAATAATATATGGACATAATCCTAGGGTCTTCCTCTAGTCATAAATACTTTTATGACTTGTGTGACCAACCTTGATATCCTTAAATAACCAGTCACCCTTTCCATCCAAACTTTGAAACTCTTAAGTTTCAAATGTACAAAGGGAAAAAAAATAATTTCAACCATCTTAGGTTTTTTAAAACTACTTATAGTGATATTTATTATGATAAAATATTGCTACTCAAAATATTTACCAAGAGCCTTAGTGGTATTTCCTTGGAATGGTACTACCAAATCCTAAATCCCTCTCTTAAGAGATTTAGGGATCTTGTTGAAATGTTTGTAAATCAATTATCTACCTACATTGAGAAAAATATCATGATTAGTGACCTATCTTAACTCAATAAATCTAAATACAATAATATTTCTAACATCTTCTAAATATGGAGATATCTAGTGAGGATACTCTAATATGTCCCTCAACTAATAGACATATTCATAGTTAAACTTAATGAGCAATTGGATTTCTATTTAAAGATAACCAATGTATATTTTTTTGAAGATGTCATTGACATGGCTAAGAGAGTAGAGTTCACCTTCCCAAAAAGAGGATAATTGAAATACAAATCCCTCAAGGAGGATGATAATTTTCCTATCACCCAAAGGAGCTGTATACAAACAAATATATTGTAGCCAATGGAGTTATGGACTCATGCCAAACCAATAATATTATTTTTTTAGGGAAAATTCAATATTTTGTTCTAGGGAAATTGTGACAACCAAAAAAAATGAGTAAGTACTCCCAATTGGATGAACCTCCTTTAGCCATCCTATACCAACTCTTGAAAACCAAAATGGTGTAGCTTCCACCTACCACACCTGTAGATCTTGGGAGGGTAAAAGCTTCTTGGTTTTATCCTAGTGAGTAACATGACTTCCATCACATAAAAATGGTCATGCAACTGATAAATGCTTGGGATTTAGGAACCTAATACAAGACCTAACCAATAAAGGTCAAATTGTTCTTAGTAGCTCTAATTCTCAACTTTATTCTAATCAAAATATTAGAATATTCCTAAATCTATTGTCTAAATTGAAATACAACAAATAAATTTCGCTATAGAAATGTATTACCTCCAAACCAAAGGATGGTAGGAATAATCTATTCTTCTGATCATTTTTATTTTATTTATGTTGTAACTAGACAACAACACAAGGATTATTTATTTGATAAACCTTCAAGTCCACCTTTGGTCCTTCATGTAAAAGGAAATTCTCTCCCTAAAGGATCTCAATTAATCATTCAATTAGGATCAAATACTAATGGCACTTTCAATTTGCATCATAAAATTGACAGTACACCATATAAAACCTCCCTTCATGAGCTTCTAAGGACCTCTCTGAATCATAGGGCCATTTTAATAAAAAAACCTTGAGCATACAAGTCATTCCTTAAGACCTAAACCTAAATGATATAACTATTATAGTGGGTTCCATTAGGTTTAATCATGCAACTATATCATTCTATGAATATGATATCCCTCAATCCTCTATGTTAAGATATATCTCATTATACATCATGAGTCATATCAATGATAGGTTTATCAAGTGAATCCTAGTCAATAACAACTCTAGTCTCAATGTCTATAGCCTAAAAGTTATTAGTTAATTTTGGCTAATCATACAAGATTTATAGAAACCTAATATTGTTATTAGGGTATTTAATAGTAGGGAACATGAGGTAAGTGGCATTATAATCTTACCCATCAAATTTAGACCCCAAATTCTCAATACTCTTTTCTATGTCATGTCTTATGACTTACCCTAATGATGAGGACCCATATAATATTAAATAATAAGAACCTTATATAGAAGCAAGTGGCTATATAATTCCAAACACAACCTATCCAAAATCCTATCTGATAGGATTCTTCAAAAAGCAATTTATTTGGCTATTTATAGCCTAGTTTGCAATGTAAATAATCAACTTGGTTTGTTTCATCCAACTCTTATTTGGATACTTTTTGTTGATCCACATTAGTGGTATTAGAGCACCCCAATACATAATGGGTTTGCTAATATTTTTTAATTTGTGTTAGGAACCATGCTACCGACCTCGAATTACTCACTCGAGGAAATCACTTAATGATGCAAAGCAATCACTAGTGAATTTTAGTTGATCTGAGATGCCATGCTAGTAGAAGAAATGACATCTAAAGAAATTGCTAAAGACAAAATTCTTCTTATTGAAGAAGAAACTACTGGAGAAGCTAATTCTATTTTGTTAGCAGAAGAAATTGCTAAAGAAATAGTAGCAAAAAAAATTTTGCATTTTTTATTGAAAAATTATGAAGCAGTACCTAGAATCAAACTAGGCTCTATGGGAAATAAGCACATCATCTTTCCACTAGGTAATAATAATATAAAAAATATGAAATAGGAATATGAGGAACATGAATCTTCTAATAAATACCCTAATGAAGAACAAGAATCTTCTACTGAAGACCCTAAAGGTATTTTGGATAAGGTAGACAAAGAGGCCAAAGTATTGCTGCTCATAGTTGTAGACATTACCATTCTATACAATCCCCCTACTCTGACTATTCCCAACCCTTCCATGGCTTAGGTTGTTCGTGATTCCTTTATTACATGATAAAATTCCAATAAAAATTGATATAGATATATGATCCATGGGTTTGTTTTCTATGTGCACACTCTTCTACCCCCATGTACCCCTTACCTCCAAATCACTATGCAGCCATAAGTATAGTCGATAAGGCATCTCTATTTTGTTGCTCTTGTGAACTTTACACCAGGTCTCTCTGGCTTTGTCCATCATGGTCCTTGCCCTCTCTATCTCCAAACTTATGTGTTGTGCTCCATATCTATCTATCTCAATGCCACAATTAGTGACCTTCATGTTTCCAACAGTGGTCTTCAACCTCGTTTATTACCCACATCACCTAAAATATTATTATTGGGAGACCATGGATCCATGAGATGTAGACCATTTATTCAACTCTCCATCTATACCTTAAATATAAGTTAAAGACTTATTATATCCTATCCAACCTCGAGTCCTTCATGTACTACCAAATAATCAAGGTTGAGAACCCTAAGGCTTATATTTACCCTTCTCTCAATTCATTTCTTGAGCCATATTATTATTCCTCTTAACTTTCAATCAATAATAAATTAAGGTCTATTACCTCAAGTAGACTACCTAATAATAATTTTGAATATCAAACCTCTAATCTAACCAAACTTAACATTAATAATGAAGATAATAATCAACCTTTTTTGGACCTAGTTAAACTTCCTCTATCTCCTGGAACCTCAGGTTTACCTTTTATTAGCAAGGGTAAAATAGTGCAAATTGGATGTTACTCCTTTATTTTTGTTGGTACTTCTAACGATGAGAAAATCCATGGTAGTAACTATTTTATAGATAAAAATTAGTATAATTCATACTCATTAAAATTATATCCCATTCTAAAATACATGTTTTCTAACATGGGATATCAAGGTAAAGGACTAGGTTTGTATGAAAAAGGCATCAAAGATACCCTTTAGGTTAAATCTTGGCTAGAACACTAATGGATAGGTTATATCCCTAAATTCATACTCTTCCCTTTTCTTATTTATTTGATAGCAAGGATGAATCCAACATTCCTTTTATAATGTCCCAGAATGACACTATTTCTTTAAATGGATTGGATTGAAATAAGGATAAAAATGAAATATCACTCCTCATAGATCCTAACTTCTCTTGATTTGCACAAGATGTTAGTGTAAATATACTAACCCTAGCCTATCCTAAGTTGATTTCTAACAAAATTAATATAGGTTAAGGATGTCCTTAATGATACTTCTTAGGATAGTCCCTTAGACTATTTAAGGTAAAATGAATTTCATTTTGCTGGAATTTTTTACCAAATTATAAATGTTGCTTTTTCATATTTGATTGATTATAATTAGTCATCCTTAAATCCTAGAGATATTGAGAGCTTTGGAGTGTTGCTTACTCTCCATAAATTGGAAGATGTGTCTCATATTCTATTTGAGGAAACCATGGACATTAATCCTAAGACTGCTAAATATCCCAGGATCCTTAAGCTAGGTAAAGTCTTGATGTTAATTGAGTGTGAGAAAAGAAACAAGATTTTAATGGGGTTTAGTGACATATTTGCTTCGTCCTATGTTGATATGCCAAATATTGATCTTTTCTTACTTGTTTGCCACCTAGTCATCACTCTTATTGCAAATCCTATGAAATAGAAATAATGAAAAATGCATCCTAAGTCACTTTGATGGTTAAGGAGGGACTTTAGAAGCTTCTTAATGTCATATTAATCAAAGCCATTGATTAATTTGACTAAATATCTATTTTTATCTCTATTTCCAAGAAAATAGGTAGTGTTAGAGTTTGCATAGACTTTCATTATATCAATAAATCATGTCCCAAGAATGACTTCCCTCTACCCAATATTGACATGATTATTGATTTCACTATGGTATGTAGAAAATTATTGTTGATTTAACTTAAAATTACACCTTTAAAAGCCTTAAATTCTTTAGCTATAGACTTCTTAGATGAGTTATACTTTAGAAGCTAGTCAACTTGACTCTTGGACCATATAATTTGATGGCACTTGATGTGTCAAAGGAGTAGGGGTAGAGTCATCTTGATCACTCCTCACTAATAACTTATCCCTTTATCCTTTAAGATTATGTTTTCCTATACAAATAGTACTATTGAGTACAAAGATTTAGTTTTAGGTGACTTTCTTATGGATTTGGTTGTAGGACTCCTCTATTAGTGATAAATTTCATATCACCCTTCTTAGCCAGTTGGAAATACTTGATAAAAAAGTGATGCATACCCTAGAGAACCTATGGGTCTAATAATAAAGGCTTAAGCGTGCATATAACAAGAAGGTATGATCTCAATATTTTGATGTTGATGATATAATTATAAAAAATAATCAAAAGAATATCAATGTTAAAATTGAGCTCAAAGGCAAGTTTGAGCCTAATTGGCTAGGTCCATGGATCATAACCACCTTGTTTGATTTATTGCTTACTACCTCACCCAAATGAAAAATAACTTAAAGAATAAATGCACATAATACATCTTAGAAGGTATTATATGTGATTCTGCATTGGCTAACTATTTCTTTCAGTTGCTTATCATTGCTTTCTTGCATCTTGCTTGATTTTATATGTAGCTATATGCATGTGCTTATTTATGTATCAATTTCTTGTTGCATATAAATTCAATAATCCACGATGGCATGCAAATGATGATTCTAGTCATATAGTTAATTTTTTATTACACTAGGTGACTAATGCAAGTGAATCCTCCTAGTTAGCTCTTTGTGAACCAAATCAGGGTTCATGCAACCATATAACTCTATATATCTCAATCAAGTTTCTCTAAAAACCTATCTATCAAGTCTTTCAAACTATCAATAAATTACCACATAATGAAAACTATAAAGTTCATAGGTGCTAATGGTAAAATGAAATTAAATTCTTCTATTTTATCAATCAATATATGATGAATACTATGAAGTTCATAGGTTCTAATATCCCTCTTATTCTTATCATCTATTATTTCCATGTACCACCATGCATGGGAGAAATTAGTTAGCAACATAGTTATCTTCCCAACAAGCAATTCACTCAAATGAATACTATCTCCAAGTCCACGAATGATGTTGACAATCTCATCAACACGGAGTAGATATTTGGTAATATTTTCATCATCCTTCATATTTAAGTCTTCAAACTCCCTCATATGGGTTTGAATTTTTCCATTTTAACCTTGTTGTCTCCTTCATATGTTCTTTGTAACTTATCCCATATTTCTTTCGTAGAGGTGTAGTGCATGAATTTTACAAACTCATATCCACATAACCCACTTAATATTGCATTCATTGCCTTGGAATTATATTCAAATATTTTCTTACCATCTCGATATATGGGAGGAGTTTCAGGTGTTGTAAATCCATCCATAATTGATTACCAAATATCGTAGCCATGTACCATCAAATAGGTTATCATCCTCATGCTCCAGAAATCATAATTAATCCCATCAAACACTGGAGCTCTACTTGACAAAAATTCTTCTTGGTAAGCCATGTGTGTTCTTGTAAGATCTTCCTTAAAGTGGTTAGGCTTTCATGAAGGAACCTACTCTAATACCAATTGAAGAAACAAACACTTATACTGAGAGGAGGGTAAATAATATAAGATAAAACTTTTCTTTCCACAACAATAACTGCAATAATATGAATGCAATAATAAATCAATGTACAAAACACCACACACACAAGATACAAGGATTTTATATGGAAACACCCTTTTAGGAGAAAACCATGGCTAAATATTTCTTTTATTATTTAAAAATATTTGTAGGCACCAACCCACAAGAGATACCAATTCCTTTATACAAAAACATAGGCACCAACCTATGGGAGACACCAATCTCCTTATACAAAAACATAGGCACCAACCTACGGGAGACACCAATCTCCTTATACAAGAACATAGGCACCAACCTATGGGAGACACCAATATCCTTGAGGTACCAACCTCAGATCTAAAGGCACCAACCTTAAAATACAAAATTTGTCAATAATCTTACACAGGTCTACTCCAAAATCTGATCATTAAATACATCAACTTCTACTCACAAATATGATCAAATACCTCAATCAAGTCTTCTCCAAAAATTTATCATTAATGACATACATGATTGCACATAATTCTATCACAAGGTCTTCATGGATCTGCACTCTAATCTCTGCTCATCATATTATAATCCCTATTGTACCACTTTTACTCTTTAAATTATTCCTTTTTGCTTTCTTCAATTAAAAGTAATTCAAATATATTCTACCCAGAATTAATTTAACCTTATAAACATATAGAGGATGATATACTAGTGTAGGAAGCTTCAAATGGCCAAAATATTCTTCAAATTCATTAAGTTTTTTTCTTCCACATGTCTCACATTTATTACATATAAAGGTATCCCTATCCTAGCACTAGATAACTGACCTGCGTGTTGAATTTGAAGAAGTTGATACCTTGCTTTTTCTCCCTTTTAAAATATTGCTCATGCTCAAATAGATGTCTCCCTCTTTAGATCAAATAATTTTATCTATCAAAATTGAACCTACATATGCAACATCACTTTCCAATGTTCCCTTTTGTCTTGTTCACGAATCCTACTATGCTCATTTCTACTTGCCGCACACGACATGAGGGTTTTCATGTTAAATTGAGCCTGACTCTACTATTCATCACAAGAGTGCACCCACACCAACACTATTTCTTGTCATAACCACTATGGTTTACTGGCTTGCTGATCACACACACCAAACCAGATCTTGTTGTTCCATATCGCTATGTTTGTAGAACTACGAAAGAGTTTTTCTATTTTCGTGTGGATGATTTTTTATCAGCCCTGCTCATGATTTTAGAAATCGTGTGTTGTTTTCCTTTTGTGATAAATGAATGACCAACACCTCTACTGACCTATGCCATAGATATCTTCAAAACTCAACAACCCTTCCATGCTATGCACTATTGTTGACATAAATTTTTTAGCCTTTTTACACTAGGGTTTCATTGTAGAAAGGACCTATTTTACATGCCTCAAGACCATGCATCAGTGTACCCATTAAACTCATCGGTGAGATTGAATGCATGAGATTACAAGGATATCAAACCCTTGATAGATATTGAATTTTGTTCTTTGTTGCTCGCTTTATCCATTACTCGCAACTATGAATTTCTCTAGCCATCTGTGTAGAATACCTCTACGATTCACATACATCCCTCTATTTTTTGATCACTATTGACTTGAGGGGTTTTACCTACTGTCCACCAGAGCATCCCACCTTGTTTCACCACCGATATCCTTCCACTCAATGCTAATTTATATATCAAAGATATTCAATCAAAATCATAATTAAATGAAACGAACTCTGCCTTGTATTTATAGACAAATATTTCATGTTATTGTTTTTGGCACCTAAGAGGTTGGCCCATCCACACCTCACTTTGATATTTAAATATTTAATTTAAATATGTCAACATTTGGCTGTATTTAATATTTAAATATAATTTAAATATTTAAATATGTTGAAAATAAGTAAACCCTTTGCCTTGAATAGTTTGCCCAAGCACACCACAGTTTGCTAGCAACCAAGTCATCCTTTGACATCAATAACAACTCAATAATTCTAATAGAGAAGGTATGATAACCCCACTTGATCACCTCAAGGAGTTGGTATTTATATATTATACACATAACATTACAAAAACAAGATGTGGCTTTAAGATTGTTAGCACCATCTCTCAAAGGAGAGGCATGCCAAAAATATGAATCTCTTCCTCTTTATTCAATTTAATTATTTGAGTATATTACATTATTTGATGCATGCTAATATACCTTCAAAATACATTTGTAAATAATATATTAGGTCTGAGTCATAGTTTAGAGTGCGAGTTATATTTCCCCTTTTATGTAAGTATGAATGTGTAGGAAATGCACAAGTGTCATGTGAGTTAGTGTGCAAGTGTAAGTTGAGTCTATATGCACAAGTGTATTGTATGTATGAGAATAAATATGTAATGTAAATATGTTCACAAGTATCTTATATTAGAGTGTGCAAGTTATAGGAAATGAAATATTCATGTATAGGTGTCCATATGTGTACCCATGCAGAAAGCATACACCTAACTAATGCATCAATTGATATCAAACATTAAAGCATAAAATATTGACAATAATGAATTCAACAAGAAATGGGGTTTCCTTTTATTAAACTTTGTCAAATCCGATTACATATACGTCCCTCTTAGGGATACTCAATGTTGATACAATCAATACAATCTTGAAGACCCTCTAAACGAGGGGGTGGTGTAATCCGTAGACTTTCCAATAGGACACGAACTGCTCAAGATCAATGGTGACCTTCTTCTCCCATGATTAGAGGCATATGCTGCCTTGAATGCCTTGCAAATGGATGGATCCTATAAACCCTGCATTCAAGAAACAACAAGAAATGATTAAAAGCAAAGGTGGCCTCTCTTGATGAGGCTTTTGGAGGAATCTTGCATAAAGAATGCTAAAGAAAGCAAATGAAGCATGTAAATCTATGAAACTATGCAAGAAATCATTAAATTGCAATAAAGCATATAAAGAAAGACATGAATCTAGCTATGAAACATCCTAATTAGCCATTAGAAACTTGAATTGCATGAAATGAACATAAACTAGTCTAGAATTGACAAATGCTAAGAAATGAAGGAAATCTACCCTAAATCTCTAAATCTAACCATACAAATGCATCAAAGGAGATTAATCTATGATGAATCTATCAAAATAAATGCATAAAAATATAAATCTATGGCTAAAACAAGGGGAAACAGGGATCAAACCCTCACCATGGGTCTGAGGTGCGATGGGCACTATTAGCCATGGCTGAGGTGAAAATCTTTTTGCTCTCCAAATCTGGGCTTGGATCTCCAATTCTCCTTGTTGAATTGATGGTCAAGGGTCACCTTGATGTCCTCTGATGGATTTGGTGGTTGAATTCACTGGATTCATGATGGAAGAGGCTCAATTATGGATTCTTGATCTCCTTAGTCCTTTGACACCTCCATTGCTTTGAATGCATTCATGATTGGCAAGTTAGCTCTCTCCAAAAGGTTGCAATTGAGTCAACAATTTGGTAGGGCTTCACTACATTTCAACTCAAGATTCTAGATTTCTCCCCAATTTGGAGGGGGGTCTTATAGCATTCTCAAGTCCTTGGTCTAGCTTCATGGAGAAGCCAAGAACAAGAAACCTATAGTTGGATCAGTTGGAGGGAACCTTCTCGATGCTTCCCCACCCAAAACCATTTGAATATCCATTGCCCAGGCCATTGTAACCAAATTTGGCTCAACCCAAGATTCAAAATAGTTTTGATGCTAGCCATGGCTCTGAGGTACAAATAAACTCTATTAGCCATGGGTGTCAACCATGGCTAAGGCTGAGTTAGCCAACTCTACCTAAATTGAGTGGTTAAAACCATTGCTTCACCTTGGAGCTATCCAAGATCATTCATATGGTCTGTTAGCATGTCCCATATGAGTAGTCACCTCGACATGATGCATTTTAGGTGTCTACAGATGCCCCTTTTGAGATGCATTGTGAGAACGAACAACGTTGAGCAAAAATAGACCTCCTAAAATGATGTCATAGGTTGAATGATGATCATTGATCTGATCAACATTAGATGCCCAGTCCTGCCAAAGGGTACACATCTTAGAATCATTACTTCCAACTGAGGGAAGGCTTAAATTTGAAAAAGCTTTTGCAAGCTCCAACGATGATCAGGTAGCTTCAATGCTACAATAGTACCGATAGGTGGAGAGCTACTAACTTAACTATCATAGTTGCTTTTTGCCCCAACAAAGGGTAAGCTTATGATAGTCTTTGGCAATGATTCATAAGATGAACACAATTTGACAAGATCAAGTGATCTCCTATTGAATTTGATTATGATAATTGATATAATGACTACCCCCTCAAGCGACGAGTCGATGAGAGTAGGACAATTTAATGAAGTGATGAGTCGCTTGACCACAATGAGTGATTTGAACAATTTAAGGTTTTAGCACTTTAATTACTTGGCAAGGCTTAATTCAGCCATGATTACAACTATTAATAGTAATTGTACATCTCTATCCCATGGAGCAGTCTAACCATTATGGCCTTCTTAGGGAATCAAAATGATAGCAATTCCAATTAGGCTTATGTTGAATCATAATGTTCGATGATCTACTAAAAATGTCATAGAAGAATTGAGATGAATACCTCATTCTCATGGAGCAATCCGACCATCTAGGCCTTCTTAGGGATTGAAGTGAAGCATATCAATTCCATGATGACTAATTTACCCCAAATGGCCTTATGGTAATTTACTCATCTTTCCAGATTGCATGGATCGCAAGTCACTACAACCGCCAAGTGTATAGGGTAAATAACTGGATACGAGGCACATTTGAAATTTGAATTATTTGAATTTTTTTATTATTTTGAAAATTTTGAGGGTTTTGGCCCATTAGATATTTTTAATTTTGCATTTTGAAGCCCCTCATGGTTGAATTTTGAGAGCATTTATTGTTGGATGCTAGCCACGCTTGTCATCCATAACCAATTTTTATAATTTTCTTAGTCATGACTCTGACCCACGGTCGAAAAACCCTAATTTTACTCCCATGGGTGTCAGCCATGATCAAGGGAAAAATGGAAAATATAAAAGAAAATCTATCATTTTCAACATCATTATTTTCCAATTTCTAACTTTGTCTAGAGAGCTCTGAGAGGTGAGTTTAAAATTTGATACGGAACACTGTTAAACCGCATACTCAACCTACCCAACATGGCTGACCCGATGGATGCATCCACTAGTGGTAGAGCCGATGCTAGAAAGGTAGCACTACAACTCTCTCTTATTTGATTTACCCAATTAAAATGAACCTCATTAATTAATGGGTTAAATGAACCACACTAAACTATCGATAAAGAACCTCACCGTAGCTTAGGGTTAGCAACTTAAAATCATAAACTATTGGTAATGAACCACACCATAGTTAGATTTAGACTAGGTTAGATTAGATGGGTGGGTTATTAATTTTTTTTATTTTTTGGGATGGGACGTGACCCCAAAAAGGTCACTGCTCTTAGCCATGGGTGGCAACCGTAGTTCCCAATTGGAAAATTGGGGGCCACAGTTGTCAGCCATAGTAGGATTTAAATCCCAATGGTCAAAAATTTGACCATTGCCATTGATCATGGGTCCCAACCATGGTTAGCTGACTTTAGAAAAATTTCCAATTTTTTAATTTTTTGAATTTTTATTTAAATTTTGATTTTTTAATTTTTGAATCAATTTTTTTTAAATTTTTGCATGCATTTGTGAATGTTTTTATATTTTTGAAGATTTTTTGAATTTGTTTGACTTTTTAAGGTCATTTTTTGATGTTTTTGATTGATTTATATATATTATTTATGTCTCTCTTCAGAATTTGACCACGAGGGTGAGGGAATCAGACATCCTTTATACCCTTTATAATGGCCTTAATGACACTGAGTGGGCCTAGTTTGGAGCCATTGGATTTGGCTACATGCTATGACTTCCATCGATTAGAGCCGATCAGGCTTACATGACCGCTTTGGCCCATCATTGGGATGCGAGGACCAACACCTTTCACCTACCCATAGGTGAGATCACTATTACTTTGGAGGATGTCTACCACATCTTTTAGATCCCGATCGATGGTGAGGCCATCACATATTCACCCATAGAGGTGAAGGATATAATATTTCGATAGATATTTAGTACCCAAAGTGCTACAATGCAGGTAGATTCAGACCATGATGAGGTCCACATTGAGGACTAGTACCATGAGAATGTCTTCTCATGATAGGTAGCTATCCTCATGCACTTGATAGTTCAGATTATGCTACCAGACACATCAAGAGTGAGGTTCCCTTGGAACCTCCTAGACAAGACATAGGATGTGCTAGCAAGCAGCACTGAGGAGCCACTGATCCTATCCTAGGGGAGCACCCTACTAGCACAACTCTATGATGAGCTATACAAGATCACACAGAGGAGCCACATGGGAGTTGACTATAGTATCCTACTATAGATCTAGGTATGGTAGCACATCACAATTGAGTGCCCCACACCACTACCACTTTAGATTACTGACATTGCTATAGAGAGCCAGTGCTATGTTGCTTGCTAGCCAAGGAGGCTGAGGGGTTCAGGAGCAAGACTCGAGTAGGAGATATACAGTACTACATTGATCATATTACATGACTACAAAATAGGTAGGTGCTATGGAGGCCCTACATGGATTATCCTACATGGTTGAAGGTAGATAGGTACCTAAGGAGGACTCGATGTGATAGATGGCTTCTCGAGCGTAAGCTCAAGATACGAGAGTTCTTCTACTTCTCCCATGTGACTAGGTAGTTTAGGATTCACTAGGATATCCCTCCTATACCTACTATCTATCATCACCTTAAGGTAGAGAAGGACTTAGCATGGCCTTAAGTGACTCCACTAGGGGATGAGGATGATGACTAGTAGGAGTCTAGGCTAGAGGATGTAGGTACTACAATAGATTATGACACTTGGTGGACTACCAGGTTGTGGTAAGGTGATGGTCCCTAGGTAGACCTATAGATGGTGGAGTAGTAGAGGTAGAGGAGGCACATCCAGAGGGGTAGATCCTCATGGGTATAGAGTGCACCAATGGATAGAGGGTAGATGGGGTGAGGCTACACTTGAGGAGGAGCCCCAAGTAGAGGAGGGTGAGGAGGAGCCCGATGATGAGGTGTCCTAGCTCAAGGGCCAGGTTGCTAGCTTACAGACATGGTGGGGACCCTTCAAACTTAGATCCGAGAGAGGGACACTTCTATGGCTACTCTACAGGCACAACTAAGAGCCATAGGATCAGATGAGATAGGGATAGGATCAATGGTGGAGCTACAAGGAGGAGCAAACTCTCCACCTAGCATAGATTGTGAGTGCCACTATAACTCTAGAGAAGATGACACTTGAGTGAGATCTAGCATGATCTCAGCTATAACTCATGACTCATGAGAGGGATCTAGTGAGGAGTGCATGAGGGGAGCCCTCGACTCCATAAGCTATTCTATAGCTCCAGATATATAGGGATGCATAGGTTTAGATCTAGATATAGATATCAGGAGGCTACAAGCTATGGTTCAAGCATCACCTCGATAAGTGAGCATTAGATGCTGCTCATATATCTCACCTAGAGGGAGAGATCGAGCTACTCGAGGGTGAGATTCCTAAGAGGACCATAGATCCAGGGACTCAGAGGACTAGAACCTAGGAGATAGGGCAGTATTTAGCTCAACCTAGCCATAGGACACCTAGGATAGAGAGGTCCACTAGTACTAGCTCTAGGTGGACTCATCGAGAGGGTGGAGGTGATGGAGGAGCCTCATAGACTAGGGGAACAGGCACTGCTTAGTACAGATATTATCAGATATTTATACCATTTTTGAGTGTAAGGTCGAGGACCTACATAGTTGTAGCCTATGAGCATTTTGGACATATGCCTATATACTCTTTTTTGACACACACACACACACACACATATATATATATGATCAGACATTTATGAGACTCATTATATGTGTAGATTTATTTATTTTATGTTTATGAGATGCATATGGATGCAATGCTTATATTTTATGTTGATTTGATGCTATATGATGTGATGTATGGATGACATGCACTAGCTAGATGATGGATGTATGACTAGATATTGTGATCTAGATATGTAGATGGACTACTATGATGTATGCATATGGATGCACTATTTGATGTTAAATGCATGTTTAATTTACTATACTTGTATGCATTTAATTTATGATGTTATGATATGATGAATGCAATGTATGTAATGCATTATTTACATGATGATTGATCTAATGTAAATGAACATGTATGCTTTAATCACTTAAAACATAATGTATGAATGCAATATGAGTTTAACAATCTAATGGATGACACCACATAATGTATAATAATCATGAATGTAATTGATATATCTTATCATAAGAATTAATCAATTAAACATCCATATGTGCTATGAAATGATGTATTTGTTTCTATTCATAAGCTTTTGTAAGTTAAAAGAATATGCACAACATAGTCAGTGGTCATCTAAATATCATTGTTGATATCCATCCGATATCTAACCTATATTATGAACACTCCTAATAAACAAACTCTCATAAAAAAAATTGATAATTGAATGATTGAAATGGTTGTTGCTATTTGGGAATTTTTGAGGTTTTCCATGAGACTCAAACACCCTAGTTGACTTATCAAAAGTTGTATAATGACTATACTAGACTTCTGAAAAATAAAGTTTTCGCTATGAAAGACCAAGCTATTCATTACCCTTGTGTGTGCAAATGAATATATTAGATGAGACATAAGCATACCCCAGTGCCAGGTGGGATTCATTCAGCCCATTGTTGTATTGGGGATCCTCAAATGTCCATCCGATCCTAGGTTTGGATTTAGTTAGACTAGACCACTAGGCAATACAGGCCACCTAAAGCTAGCTCATTTGTAAATTGCTTAGACCTACCCCAATGTCAGGTAAGATTCATTCAGCCCATTGTTGTATTAGGGATCACCCTATGATTTTTGAGTATTGATCATTCTAGGGATTCAAGCTCACCCCCTTATTTTCTTCAATTTATTGGGATACTTGCTCATATATAGTGATAAAAATCACTATTTATTTTGTATTTTATTTTTTTTTTTTGAGCAAGGGATTTGATTTGATTTCTAGGATTTTGCTCCTTTTATGTAAGCAAGGGATTTATTCGGGTAGGGGGTAAACTTGTCCTTTTTCCAATGACCACTACTCTAGACCATTGCTCCTCACAAAATGAGCAAGTAACAAAACCTTTCACCTAAGGTGACCCAGACCACTTTTGTAGTGTTCATCCTTCCTTACCCTAATTAGGATTGTTAATGTGTTTGATTAGTGATGGGATTCTGATATGCTAAGTGCTATCAAAACTAGACCTCATCTACAAAAGCAAAGCAAGATTTCTACTAAATTTGAGAAGACCACTAGGTATGGCTGAATGACCAGAAAACCCTAGTATATTCTTCATAGCAATAGGAGGGGTTGTGTTGAGAAACACAATTACTCACAAGGGTGATGGATGATGATGATAATGCATAGATGCATGATTGAAATACAAACATGGTGTCATTTGTAAGATTGCAAACACAACCTATCCTAATGCAAGTGCGATGGATGGAAATGCCTAATGCAATGCAATTAAATGAATGCATGTGCAAAATGAAAATGCATGATGCAAATGAAATGCAATATTTTTAGATTTTATTGCTTTTTATTTTTATGGATTTTGAAATTTTCCATATTTTTAAGTTTTTGAATTATTAAGTGTGGAACACCTTAAGATGAAGGATGTTGAGAGGTTCAAGCTCTTCAACACCTTCAAGTGATGTCAAGTGATACGTTCTAGGTCCAATATACTCTGAGATGATGTAAGGACCTAACCAGTTAGCCATAAATTTATCTCGCAAGTGCGGTGGTAGGTTTGAGTTATGTTGGTTCTCTTTCAGCACAAGATCACCAACCTTAAAGTCTCTCAAGTGGACTTTACTATTGTAAGCTCATTTTAAGTACTCTTGGTAAACATGGAGATGCTCAAGGGCATTCACATGATGTTCATCAAGAAGCATCAATTGATCTAGGTGAGCTTGTCATGTAGTGTCATCATCGATGAACTCTTTCAATGTGATGCATAACATTGGAATCTCCAAATCTAGGGGCATAATGGCCTCAATGCCATATACTAGTGAAAATAGAGTTGCCCTAGTGGGCATCCGAATGCTAGTCCTATAAGCCCATAATGCAAGGGGTAGCTGGATGTGCCAATATTTATGGTTTTCTTGTACCATATTTTTCAAGATGGCTACCACTATCTTGTTTGAAGCCTCAACTTACCCATTTGCCTATGGATAATATGGAGTCATAAAACTATGTTGTATATTGTACTTAGACATTAAAGCCTTCATAATTTTATTCTTGAATGATGTTCCATTATCCGAGATTATCTTGGATGGTATCCCAAAATGACTAATGATATTGTGAAGTATAAACTCCACAATACATGCTCCAATTGTCATTGTTAAGGGAATGGCTTCCACCCACTTTGTAAAATACTCAGTAGCCATTATAATAAATGTATGTCAACCCGATGATGGAGGAGAGATCTTACCAATTAGATCCAAACCCCACTGAGCAAATGGCCAAGCCACTTGAATGGGTTGTAAGGCCTATGATGGCAAGTGCGTAAGATTAGCATGATGCTGACATTTGATGCATTTCTTGACATACATGGTGCAATCCTTCTCCATAGTGGGCCAATAATAACCCATTCGAAGGATGCACTTGACAATGGCCATGCCACTAAAATGGCCATTGCATGTACCATCATGAGCTTGCAAAATTGCCCAAGCTGATTCTTGGGGCTCAAGACAATGAAGGAGAATTCCATCATAGCTTCTATGGTACAAGATATCTCCAAGAAAGACATACTTTGTCACTTTCTATCTGAATGTGCATTTTGTGGCATGTGATAATCCCTATAGGATTAAACCAAGTTTGAGGAAGTCATGTAATTGTGACATCCAATCTTGATAAGCTTCTACCTCAACTGTCAAGATGACTTGTTCCCCTAGAATTTCATTGTGCATGAATGCAGACTGGGATACAACCTTATGGTGAATGGTGGTGCCATTCCCCATAGGACCCTACGAGATCAAAGACCCCTAGGATGCCTTCTTGAGAAAGTATCTAGCTTTATAGAACCACTCATGGTTTGGTTCTATATGAATCATGTTGACTGATTCCTTATTATCAAAAGCTACACGTTGCATCACGACATGCGATAGCATATTTACATGAATGGTAGTAAAGTCAGTAGATGGATTCTGAGGGATTAAGGATCCCAAATATGCCATAGTGTCTACAAATATATTCGATGAATGAGGGATTGCCTCAATGTCATACCACTCTAGCTAGGCTAGATAAGTGTCAACAAGATCCTTGTAAGCTTTCAATATGGGACACCTACATTGAAAAAGTCCCTTCACTTGATTGACTATGAGAAGGGAATCACCAAAGATATTTAATCATTTAATCTTCATGGTGATAGTTATTTGGAGGCCCAATATTAGGGCTTCATATTCAACATTATTGTTAGTACAAGGAAAGTCTAGCTTAAATGACAAGGGCATTGGAGCACCTTGTGGCATGAAAAAGATAATTCCTGCACCACCCCCTTGCTCACACTTTGAACCATCAAAGAACATAGTCATATCAACTTTGTTATCTGGTTCTTCGGGTTTGAGTGCTTCTGATAATGTGAAGACTGCATCATCAGGAAGCTCTATGGTGAGAGGCCTACTATTCTTGAGAGGTACCTCAACCAGTTGATCAGCTATGACCTATCCCTTGATGGAATTTTGGCTGATGAATTCCAAATTAAATTCTATCAATAGCATGATCCACTTTGTAGTACGTGTATTATGATATGTCTTGCTCATCATATACTACAAAGGATTTTGTTTGGATATCACATATATCATATGACTTAACATATAATGATGCAACTTCTTCATTGCAAACACTACTACTAAACACAACTTCTCCACATATGCATATCCGAGCTCATAACTCACCAAGGTGCGACTGATGTAATATATGGCTTGCTCTTTGCCTTGCATATTCTTTTGGGCTAACATGGTTCCCAATGCAAAGTTAATCATCGATATATATAGCAGAAAAGGCACATCTAGTCTTGGTGGAGCTAGCACTGGCAACGTTGCTAGGTATTGCTTGATTTCAGTGAAGGCCGCTTGACAGTCCTCATCCCAATTGAATGGGACCCCCTTGTGTAGCAATCGATTCATGGGTCAATATTTATCTAATAATTGTGTGATAAATCACTTTATGGATGCTACTTTGCCCTGAAGGCTTCTTAACTCCTTGATATTTGTGGGAGGATGCATCTCTAATATGGCCTTGACCTTCATTGGGTCAACTTCGATGCCTCATTTTGAAATGATGAATCCCAAGAGCTTTCCTGAAGTTATACCAAATACGCACTTCTTGGGATTCAACCTGACATTATGCTCTATCAAGTGATCGAAGACCTTCCTCAAGACCTCAACATGCTCTTCTCATAGTAATGACTTTGCCAACAAGTCATCGATATAATCTTCCAAGATCTTATGCATGTAGTCATGAAAAATATATGTCATGGCTCATTGATATGTGGCACCAACATTTTTAAGGCCGAATGGCATAACTTTATAGCAAAATGTTCCCCATGGCATTGTAAATATGGTTTTATGTTGGTCTTCAACTTTAATCTAAATCTGATTGTAACCAGAAAAACCATCCATAAGGGAGAGCATCTCATGACCCATAGTTGCATCTACGAGAGCATCTATATTGGGCAATGAAAATGAATCCTTTGGTGTTGCCTTGTTGAGGTCTCTAAAATCTATACAAATACGGATCCTTCCATCAAGTTTTCCTATAGGTACCATGTTTGATACCCATTCTGGATAGTCGATGGAGATAATGAACTCTACATCCAACAACTTCTACAACTCATATTTAACCATTAAAGTGACTATTGGATGCATATTCCTGAGATTCTGCTTGATAGGTTTCTTAGAGGGATCTAGCGAAAGGTTATGAGTAACCAATTTTGGATCTAGTCCCGACATATCCTTGTATGTCCAAGTAAAAAGGTTAGGTCTCTCTTTCAGTAGAGGGATGAGTATGGCATGCTCATCAAGAGATAGACTCTCTCCAAATTTGACCTTCTTAGGATTAGTGGGATCATTACTGATATCCACATCGAAGGTCTCCTCTACTGACATATGTGATCCCTCCTCAAGTTGGTGAGGCATAGGAATCAAGTGGATGTCATCAACTAGGTTTAAAGGTCCTACATCAGAATTTCCCTCAACATGATAAACATCATGTGCACAACCTAGTACAAAATGAAAAGGTTGCAACATTTCTTCATTAGGGAAGAAATATTTAGGCTCTAGTGGTGAGTCAATGTGATCCCAATCAATAGCATCTATATTCAGATACAATGGTTTGGAGGGGTCGACTGGATTGTGAAGTGGAGTGGTCAAATCAATGGAGATCATATTGATGGAATGGATTAGATCTCTAGGACCATGTGTGTGTGACTCTACATTGATATAACTTCCATCCCCGAGATGTGGCTCTGGGGGTATGGGGATCTCTAGATCCGATCTATGAATAGACTCAAAAATAGGATCGCTGGGCTCAAGGAGCTCCATGTACATCGATGGATCAGGGAAGACTATATGATAAATCATATCCAAATTAGGTGGTCTTCCTCTAAGGTGCAGGCCAAGATAGACTCATCGATACATCTCATCGATGTCAACCGGCTCATGATGATGGTGCAAATATTGAGGCCCGAGATAAGCTCTCTCGGTCTCATCCTCATCATCACTATCATATATGAGTCCTTCACCCCTACCCAATGGAATTGGGTGATTAGCAAGATGGGGCCCAAGGTAGGCCCACTCTATGTCATCCTCATAGTCACTATCAACCATGAAGTATTCTTTAGTCTCACCCATTTGTTCCATGGGTAATAGATGATGCAAATTTAGAGGGCCTAAGTAGGCCAACTCAGTTTCATCCTCATATCATTCATTATGTGAGGATAGCTCATCATCATCTATTCTAGAATCACAATTTTCCATCTCTATCGAATTCTGGATCTGCATGCCTATGTCATCGATAGCTTCATGACTTTCATTATCCAAGTCAGCTCTTGGATTATCTCCTTGATTTACCTCTACCATGATGTGATCATGATAGATCTCTAGTGGTACTTCTGAGACATAGGTTACCAGCCTATTACCCCCTCATAGATAAGAAGGGTTAGGGTGATAAGGATTCCAATCCACATCATCCCCCAAAGTGAGGTTCAGATGATCTAAAGATGTTGCTAGGAGCTCATCTCATCCTCGAATATGATAGCCTAACCCAAACCTATCAATTGGTAGCTGATACTATGGTTCGATGGGAACTCTGCACCCCTACTCAAATAATCCCAAGTCATAACCATGCCAATGGTAATGATCAAAGTAGCACAAGGTAAATTTAGGGTTAGACAGATAATGAACATTCACCATGAATGGTTCATCATCATCCTCATCTATGGGCGTGCTATTTGTAAATTGATCTAGCCCTCCATAAATAAAGTTTGTTTGGTTGGGTGGCACCCCTAGTGGTACCACCATCCCCATGAGAAAGTGATGGGCTTGAGGTCAGCCCATATCTTATGCAATTTTGATAAATGGTATGAACATCATATTCTACACAATATATTCTACTAATCCTGGGTTAACCAAATGTATGGTCACCTACGATGTAGATGACCCTACTGAAGATGTAGGTGAGGTAGGCTGAGGTGCCTCCTCGACTATATTTTGAGCATCCCCCTCATCCATGGGAGTAGGACCCTCGATAGTTGCTTCTTTGGGCTTTTGCTTTGACTCTTTGTCACCCATAACTACCTTAAGCTTCTTATCATTCCTAGGCACTTTGGATATCATAGGTTTAGTTGAAGCTACTATAGTGTGCTCTGATAACTATGATGCTACCATGGAAGGTCCCACACACACTCCTTTGAGTTTACCTTCTAGATGTATAATAGGTGATATCGATCATATATCTAGATGCATTGAGGGGAGAATGAAATCCCTCAAAAAATCTGCTAAGTTCATATATTTGAATGGCTCTTCATCAGAAGGTACCATGTGAACTTGTCCCTCATGTATATATTTTATACACTGATGTAAGATCGAGGGAACGCAATGCATTTCTCTAATCCAAGGCCTCCCCAAAAGGATGTTATACTGCATGGCACCTTCGATCACATGACACATCATAGGGATGGTCTTTAGTCCAACCTGAATTGGAAGAACTATGGTACCTACCATTGAGCATAGCGCATCATTGAATGCTCTCAAGGTGAAAGTGGAAGGTACAATATGTGACTTTGGCAACTTTAGATATGTTAATGCCTTGGTTGTAATTATGTTGATTGATGACCCTGTATCAATAAAAACCCATTTGAATGGTGTGTGATTAACACATGCAATGATATGTAGTGATGGGTCCGCTATAGCAGTGGAGACCATCTTAATCTCATGATCACTAAATTGGATGACCGGTTCACTACACTACTGCACATGTCCCATAAAGTTTGTAAATGCTTTAAGGTCCTAGGACTAAACTTTGATTGATCTTAGAATATCCATGAGCATCTCCCTATGCTTAGGAGACTGCTGAATCAGTTCATATATTGACAACTTCATTGGAGTTATCTGTAGGCTTTGAACTAGCCTACTCCTAATGGTCACCACCGGTCTTGTAGGTGGGCCTAGAATATTTTGAGCTAGCCTTTGTTGAGGTGCAACATGCACTCTAATGGGAGCTAGAGGTGGATTTGGTCTTTCATACCTCCCTTATCTCATGACAACATTAACCATACCAATGAATCCTTGAGTTGGTGGTTCAACCCACACTTGATTCACATGACCGACATTGTTCCTCGATGGCTCATGATTTGGTAAGGGGTTCTTGAAGATCCCCATATTCTAATTGTCTAGCACCTGAGGGTTGTCCATAGTTAACTCACCTCTTTCGATCATGTTCTATACTAAATGTTTGAAACTCCAACATACTTCGATGTCATGTCCTTTCACCCTATGGAAAGCATAGTACAAATCATCCCTATACCCCTTTGGCTTGGGTTGATTAGGGTCTATCAATTTGATCTCTAGTAAGTTTATAGCCTTGGCCTCACATAATTGATGGAATATCGAGGTCATCAATTTTGACAAAGGTGTGAACTAGTGAGGTGGGCATTGTTCTTTATTCTTACCCTTTTTATTATTATTACGTTGATCATATCATGTAGGAGGAGGTTGGGCTTGATAATTCTATTGTTACCCCTTATCCCCTTTCTAGAGGTTTAACACCACTTGGTTGACATGGGTCGACTTGGCCTATTCCTTTTGATTGTGGGTGTTCTTTTTGTTCCATTCCTTCTTGTTCCTGAGTTTCAAGTTACCCTCCTATAACTTGATGTCCTCTATTACCTTGGCTTGTGCCAAGGCCTCCTCAAATGTTTGGTACTATTGCAACTATAATAGTAATGAGATGTGCTTCGCACAACTCTTGGTAAACATCCGAGTCAATTCGATAGTCAAAATGGAAAATGGCAACTTTACCATTATCTTTCTCCATATTTTACCATAATCCATGATCGACTCATCATCATGTTGCAATAAAGTAGCCAGATCGGATAGATTAGCCTTCTTCTTGATGTCGAAGGAGAAGCATTCAAGAAATGCATTAGCCAACTATTCAAAGTTGGTTATGTTATGCCTCTTAAGTTGATTAAACCACTCTCGGGTAGGGCCTGAAAGGGTTGTGATGAATGTTCTCAGCAATAGAGCATCATTGCTTTCAATATGAAAGCACATGTCCATAAAGCTCATAACATGTTCCTGAGCATCTTCCTCACCTTGAAACTTATCCAGCTTTGGCATCTCGAAGTGCTCGAGATACGCTAGAATTGGCACCGAAGGGCATAAAGGTTCATTGTGAATCTTGTTCAAGGTAGGCTTTTGATAAGCCATCCCTTGCTTCTCTATAGCTCGAACCTTGTCTGCCAAGGCCTGATAGGCCTTCGAAGATAGAATTTCCTCTTCTCTGAGAGGTCCACGAGGAGCCTTTGGAGGTAAATTCTTCTTCGGATGAGGTGGGGGAATGGGATCATCCTCCACATCTACTAGGGAGATCTCAGGATATTCTTGTTCTTGATCATCTCCCACTTCTTCTTCATACTATGTACGCCCATGATGTTCCAATGCTTGGTGCTGCATCATGTTTTGGGCCATGTGGTGAGTATAGTTCTCAATATGTTTAAGGTGTAAATCAGGCTATGAAGTAGCTCATCTATGAGTGTGCTCCCTATACTCACTACGAGGGGGTAAATTGGTCGAGCTAATCGATCCTCTCACTCAACACACTCCTTTTGATCAAGGATGCATTGTTCATGCATGCATTGCTCAAAAATATATTGCCTATGCAACCTCTACCTCTGAGTATCCTCATTTTTGAGGTGCTCATGCTCTACATGAACATCCTCCAATTGATCTTGGAGAATCTACTACCATTATTCTGACACCAATTTCTATGATCGATCTATAAGATCGATCATGTGTGATCTTTGGTGTACTCATTCTATCCTAGCAGCTTTATCGGTATGACCTTCGATAGACTTGTTTGCCATACTCTTGCCCTTGTCTATGTAGATGGCATTCATATTCTAGTGTTGTCTATACTCTATGCCCGCATGGGTCGATGGGGCAATTATACTATGAGGATGCTTAGAGCATTCTCCTAGATCTCGAATGGTCCGACGTGTGCTCTCACTATGAGAACTCATAGAATGAGAATGTGCAACTGAGGGTTTATACCCTAGCTACCCTAAGACTCTATCTAGACCATCCAATTGCCTAGTGCACCATGGCTCATGTGGTGGCGTACCATTGACTCCAACCTTAGACATGTCAAATGTGAACTTGCCAGGTTGATTGTTATTTGGAGTCTGTGAGGGTCTATGCCTTGAAGCATCCCTCTCTTCCTACCCCTAAATGGGTGGATTTTCTACTTGTCTATTTTGAACTGATGGGGGCCTTGAGCCACCCTTATCTCGAGTACAGATGGGAACAAATCTATTTACTATTCCTTCCTCAATGATGTACTCTTCAATAGATCCAGTGGATCCATAAGGTGTACGATCATGATATATACTCCCATGCATGAAGTCCCCATGTTGGGATCTTCCATACTCAGATCTATCTCATGAGGCATGTGCATTGCCTCCTCTAAGTGGGGTATTCTGATGAGAACCCCATGCATAGAGTTATCCCCTCTAATGCTCATCGAACATCATTCAAGAGGATCTTGTGATTGAGGGTTCTACACATTGTATTGTGAATTGGGTGGAGCTTCGACCTCAACCTTGATTCTATGCTCGAGATCAACCTCTTCATGTTCTAACCATGATATTATATTATCTCGTATGTAAATTTTAAGGCAAACAAAGCAAACAATGATGATTATCTCTTTTAAATTTTGTTTGTGAGCCCTAACTAGTTTGATGTGTTTGAGATTTGTTGAAAACTCTAAACTACTCTCATCATGTTTGAAATTGTTGATGATATACTCAATAGTTTAAGGCTTTCACCTATATACTCATAGCTCGACAACTAGAAATGAAAGTCAGGTCATGTAATCCAACCTATAATGTGTGGTAATGAAGTCCACACATGGTCAGGGAGCACAGGTCCTCCCGATCCTCACCCTATTCACCCATAGTCAGTGATATACCTCTTCAAAGAGAGATACATGCAAATTTTCCATGGGCTATGATGGTTCTTGGATCCAATATTGGTCTAGTAACAAGGATCGAGGGAGTTGGGCCAATGGATGGAAATAACTACCACCATCATTGAACCCTACTAGTGGTTGGATATGACTTCCAACTCACTAGCATTTAGATAGTACATGGTGTGTGTGGTTATTTTTACTTTTGCATGAAAATAAAATGCATCAAAGAGCATTCAAATGATTTTCCTACATGCTTATTTTCAAAAGAACATTTATATTTCAGAGAATGCACATCTATGCTAAATGATATTCAGAGAATGCACACTAATCATGAAGGAGTGGCCACTAATTGGGCCTCATACATGCAAACTCAAAAACATAACCTAGACCACTGGAGACTAGGGGGATTAAAATCAGAAGTCCGTTGTTCCTAGCAATGACTAGTAGAAACCTAAGAGCATCTAAGAATTTTCTTTTACTCTTTCTCTATATTTTCTACTTAACCCATCATTCTACTACATTCAGACTATCAAAAATATAGATAAACACAGAAAAACATAGAGAAATGACTCCTACCTGAGATCCAAGTCTGATGGAGAAGCTGATATCTATGATTTTTTTCCTCTACTAATTTACATGTATACCTACAACAAAAACATAGCAAATTAATCAATTATAGCAAAAATTATGGGGTTCCCATCATGATCGCCATATGTACCCATCTAGAAAGCATACACCTAAGCTATTGTATCAATTAATAAATATTTAAAGCATAAAATATTGACAATAATGAATTCAACAATAAATAGAGTTTCCTTTTATTAAAATTTACCAAATTAATTACATATACATCCCTCTTAGGGATACTAAATTTTGATACAATTAATACAATCTTGAAGACCCTCTAAACAAGGGGGTGGTGTAATCCGTAGACTTTCCAATAGGACATGAACTGCTCAAGATCAATGGTGACCTTCTTCTCCATTATTAGAGGCATATTTTACCTTGAATGCCTTGCAAATGGATGGATCCTATAAACCCTACATTCAAGAAACAACAAGAAATGATTAAAAGCAAAGGTGGCCTCTCTTGATGAGGCTTTTAGAGGAATCTTGCATAAAGAATGATAAAGAAAGCAAATGAAGCATGTAATCTATGAAACTATGCAAGAAATCATTAAATTATAGTAAAGCATATAAATAAAGACATAAATCTAATTATGAAACAACCTAATTAACCATTAGAAACTTGAAATGCATGAAATAACATAAACTAGTCTAGAATTAACAAATGCTAAGAAATGAAGGAAATCTACCCTAAATATCTAAATCTAACCATACAATATTATCAAAGTAAGATTAATCTATGATTAATATATCTAAAATAGCATAAAAATATAAATCTAATGCTAAAATAAGGGAAAATAGGGATCAAACCCTCATCATGGGTCTGAGGTGCAATTAGCACTATTAGCCATGGCTGAGATGAAAACCTTTTTGCTCTCCAAATCTGGGCTTGGATCTCCAATTCTCCTTATTGAATTGATGGTCAAGGGTCACCTTAATGTCCTCTGATGGATTTGGTGGTTGAATTCACTGAATTCATGATGGAAGAGGCTCAATTATGGATTCTTGATTCTCCTAGCTCCTAGGACCTCCATGGCTTTGAATGCATTCATGATTGGCAAGTTAGCTCTCTCTCCAAAAGGTAGCAATTGAGTCAACAATTTGATAGGGCTTCACTACATTTCAAATTTCAATATTCTAGATTTCTCCCCAATTTGGAGGGGGTCTTATAGCATATTGAAGGCCTTGCTCTAGCTTCATGGAGAAGCCAAGAACAAGAAACCTGTAGTTGGATCAGTTGGAGGGAACCTTCTCGATGCTTCCCCACCCAAAACTATTTGAATCTCCATTGCCCAGGCCATTGTAACCAAATTTGGCTCAGATTCAAAATAGTTTTGATGCTAGCCATGGCTCTGAGGCATGAGCTAGCTCTGTTAGCCATGGGTGTCGATTGTGGCTAAGGCTGAGTTAGCCAACTCTACCCAAATTGAGTGGTTAAAACCACTACTTCACCTTGGAGCTATCCAAGATCATTCATATGGTCTGTTAGCATGTCCCATATGAGTAGTCACCTCGACATGACATGTTTTAGGTGTCTACAATATGTTATAGTGTCAAGTGTTCATCAAGTATGCAAGTGGCAAGTAGATAAGCCAAGAGTCATGAGACTTGGCATATGGATAGGAATAGTCAAGTATCCAAAGAGTCACACTACTATGACTATATTATGGAGATAATGCTCCATAGATGATATACAATGATCATCATCAACTACAGTTCATATATCTTGTAAGAGAAATATGAGTAATAAAGCTTGTATACATTTTGAGTAATTAATATTGTAAGTTGTATTACATGCTTAGTATACGTTGATTAAGATTATTTACATTCATATTATTACATATTATTTAAGGTTATTTGATATATTATATGCCTTCTTTTACATATTAATTTTCTCATATTATTCTACTCTTATCATTATCTTGACCTTATTATAATGTAGCTATCTTATATTTTATCCTATAAAATTTAACCTATGATATTTGTGGTAGTATTAAGGCTTAAAAAACCATCAGTGGTATCAAAGCTACCACCTGAATCTATATAGATTGATAAGAGTTAATTTTATCTACTATTACAAAAATGATTTTATCCATTTTGATAAATTCAATTGAGAGTTTGTCTACTTTGAAGACAGTGAGACTCAAACTCTATTTTAAGGTCATATTGAGTAGAAACGATAGTCTTTCCATGGTTAAAAAATAACTAGTGAATACTATGACTTAGATATATTAATTAGTGAATCGACTTTGAGATAGTTGATCATTCAGGGCCATAGCCAACCCTTGATATTGATAGATAATTTGGAGACATTCAAAGCACCTTGACATTGATAAAGAATTTAGGGACATTCAAAGTCACCTTAATAGTATAGTGGAAATATTTTAGAAGAGAGAAAGCAACACAAGGTTGAGAAGCTTCCTACAGAGGATAGAAAAGAGATTTAGCTTCTAAGTGCATAGATAAAGGATAGCAATAGATTGAGAAGCACTCAAATATTCCTAAGTGTACGATCCAAAAAAGTCACACACCTATCAGTTCCTATTGCAAGAATTGAAAGATACACAAAATGCACACAAAAACAAGAAATTGAAAAAAAATTAACAATAAGAAATTTGCTTTATTCCATTATATTTGAAGCCAAAGTCAAATTACAAGTACATACCTCTTAGGGATAATCACTTTGATACAATTGTTACAATAGGATGTAATTTTTCCCTCTCAAGGGTAAGTGTGATTTCCAAATTCCTTTTAGGATGACACAAAATGCTCTAGGGTGTCGATGAACCTCTTCTCCATGATTAGAGGTATTTTTTGCCTTGCATAACAAAACCCTATTAGTCCTACGTGCAATAAACAAGAAACATTAAAAACAAAGGAGGCCTCTCTTGATGAGGCTTTTGAAGGGTACTTACACAAAAGATAACATGATAATCAAGAAATTAAGAAAGTGATTCAAAGCATGTAAATTGATCTAAATCATGATGATATACCATTAGAAATAGGAAAGAAACTAATATGAATCTATCTAAGCTTCTAATTAACCAATCGAATACATGAAAACATGAAAAATCTTCGTTATACCTACATTACAATAATGAAGGAAAATTGCAATTAACTCCTAATATGTTGGTCAAAAGTCTCTAGAATATTGAATTAAACCTACAACATGATTAATATAACCTAATTAAACATATTGTAAAGTAGAGAACAAGGAAATCAAGGATTACCCTCTCATCGTAGGTCATTCACATGGTGGGCACTGTTCACCGTGGCTGATAGCCATGACTAAGCCTAAAGTAAGTTTACCCTCCAAATCAGGGCTAATTTATCTGATTCTCCTTGCCAAATTGATGGTCAAGGGTCACATTTGTGTCCTCTGATAGATTTTGTGGTTGAATTGCTCAGTGAGTGTACGGATTGCACGGATTAGCATTTCTTGGCTCTCCTATCCTCCTAGGACCTCCATGGCAATGTGATCTCCAATTAGGTAGCAAAAGGATTCCTATCAATGCATGTGAATGAGTATGCAATATGATAGGGCTTCACTACTTAATTGATTATGCTTCTCTCTCTTTTTCCCCAATTTGAAGGGGGATTATATAACAATTTCCAAGGGCTAGGGGTGGCTTCATGAGGAATCCTAGATCAATATTGGGTAGTTGAGCTTGTTGGATGGAAGGATATAGAACATTCCTCACTCAAATTGCTCCAATCCATAACCAATTGACTGTTGCAACCAATTTTGGGTTGAATGAAGGCCAACTGACTCTGAGTCCTAACTGCAGCTGACAGGCGCAATCAGTACTGCTAACCATGGGTGTCAGTAGCGGTTAGCACTGACTAGACAAAGGTGCCCAAATGAGTGGTAAAAACCACTACTATACCTTGGTATCTATCCAAGGTCTTCCATATGGTCTTCTAGCATGTCCCATATGAGTAGTCGCCTTGACATGACATGTTTTAGGTGTCTACAAATGCCCCTTTTGAGATGCATTGTGAGATCGAACAACGTTGAACAAAAATAGACCTCATAAAATGATATTGTAGGTTGAATTATGATCATTAGTTTGATAAATATTAGATTCCCCAAGTCCTGCAAAGAGGACATGTATCCTAGAATCATTGCTTCCGACTAGAAGGCTTAAATTTGAAAGAATTTGCACTCGTCATCAGAAATTCGGGTAGCTTTGGTGCTACAATAGGATTTAGGCCTATATAACCAAAAGGAGGAGAGCTACAAATAAACTATCATATATGCTATTTTTCCCAGTAGAAGGGTAAGATTATGATAATATTTGGTAATGATTCGTAAGACAAACGTAATTTTGACAAGATCAAGGGATCTACGATCAAGGGATTCACGATCAAGGGATCTTCTATTGACTTTTATTATGATTTGATATTATGACCACCCTCTCAAGCGATGAGTCGATGAGGGTAATGACAATAAATGAAGCGACGAGGTCACTTGACCACTATGAATGATCTTGAACAAAGTAATATTTAATATTTTAATACTTGATAAGGCCTAATCAACTATGATTACAACTGTTAAGAATAATAGTACATCTCTATCCCATGGAGTGGTCCAGCCTCGATGGCCTTCTTAGGGAATCAAGATGATAGTAATTCCAATTAAGCGTGTGTTGAATCATATTGTTTGATGATCTTCTAAAAATATCATAGGATAATTGTGATGAATATCTCATTCCCTTGGAGTAGTCCGATCGTCAAGGCATTCTTAGGGATTGAAATGAAGTATACAATTCAACGATGACTAATTTACCCCAAATGTCCTTATGGTAATTTAATCATCTTGTCGTATTGCATGGATCGCAAGTCGCTGCAACCACCAAGTGTATAAGGTAAATGACTAAATACGAGGCACATTTGGCTTTTGATTTATTTGATTTTTTTTTGTTAATTTTGAATTTTTTGTTTTATTGGCTGGGAGGTGTGGCACTCAAAGAAAGGATTTCCATAATGACGACCTCAGTTGAATGTACTTTATAATCTTAGCCAACTATTCTATTTTACCTTATGATGACATTTTCTAATGTCGTTGTGCTTTGTTTGGCTCATTTTGATGAGTTTGCATCACCAAATATGCTTATTTTATGTTTCCTATGGCAATTCTGGTCTGGTGAAAAATTTTAATTTGACATTTTAAGGCTCTCCACGATGGGAATTATGAGCATTTATTACGGTTTGTTGATTGCATCTATCAGAAGCGATGGAAAATTCCAAATTCCTTGACCATGGCTCTAAGCTATAGTTGCAAAACCCTAATTCGGGGACCGTGGTTGTCAGGCATGGTCTAAACCAAATTTGAAAAATATATAAGGTTTTGACATTTGAAATATTTTATTATCTACCTAATAATAACAGTAAAAGCTGAGAGCTCTGAGAGGTAAACAATGAAATATGACATGAAACACTACCACAAACTTGACTTGCTTGCTCTACATCCATCTAGATGGCTAACCATCCTGAGGCTTTGATCAGTGGGGGAGCCAGTGCCGCTAAGGTAACTCAAAAATCGAGACCACAAAATCCAATTACCGGATTAAAATTAACCACACTAAAAAATGGGTTAACGAACCACACTAAACTACTGGTAACGATACTCACCCTAGCTAGTTTAGCATAGGTTAGCTTAGAGGGGAGAATTTTAATTTTTGGGCTAAATTTGGGAGGGAAATGACTCTGAAAATGTCATGTTCCCTAGCCGCGGGTGGTAGACGCGGTTCCCAATTTGTATATTGGGGATCGTGACTGTCAGTTGTAGTGTCAGCCGTAGTGGGATTTAAATACCAACGGTCACATTTTTTACCATTGCATCGATCGCAGTTCCAAACCACGGTGCACAAACTTAAGAAAAATATTTCAAAATTTTTAATTTTTATGAATTTTCTAGGCAATTAATGCTCTTTAATGCATTTGTGTAGTTCGCTTTTTGATTTTTTTTAAATTTTTGATCATGTGTGTGCATGTTTTTGCTTTTTAATGATATTTTCTAATTTTTTTTGTCATTTTTAGTCATTTTTTAATTGTTTTCTTCTTTTTTTTATTTAATTACTTTCACTCAAGCCTTGACCAATAGAGCAAGGGAGACTGATCTCCTTTGCAACCTGTGACGTACTTTCACTGATAGGGAGCAAGCATGGTTTGCTACCATGGGATTTGGTTATGTCTTGGATATCCCCACTATTAGAGTTAATCAGTCCTACTTGACTACCTTGGCCCATTGTTGCGATGCACAAACCAACACATTTCACTACCAACGGGTGAAATGATTGTGACTCTAGAGGATGTATACCGCATCTTTCACCTACCTATTTATGGTGAGGCCATCACCTCCTCTCCTACCATGGGAGGAAGGATATTTTTTATTCTATCTTTAGCAGACAAAGTCGCAATGCTCAGGGCCGCATTGACCATGGATGCGTCCACATTGAGGAGTGGTTCCAGGCCATATTCTTTTCACAGCGGGAGGCTATGTTCATGCATTTGATCATCTAGATAATCCTCCCGAACTCATAAGGTGTGAGGTTCACCTGAAATATCTTGGCTAGTACCAGGGAGGTTATGGTTAGCTTGATCGTGCAACCTCTCATTCTGGCATGGGGAGCACTCTCTTAGCATAGCTCTACCATTATGAATAAGTCAATGCTATCTACCCTATCTTACTTTTATGTTGTTCAGCCCTTTCTTTATCAAAAACTTGTTGTCCTTTAGCTTGGATTATCCTTAAGACTTCTTGTTGTCTTGAAGTCTACTATAACTTTCAAACTTTTGGCAAGATATAACTTACCTTTCAAAAATGTTATCTTCAAGTCTTTCTTGCTTGAAGTCTTCTTGCTACCTTCAAGTTTTCTTATTCTCTTGAAGTCTTCTTGTAACCTTCAAGTTTTCTTACTTGCTTTCTATCTTTGTAGAGCAATATTTATCAATGGTCTCTTTTCTTGCTAAGGACCAATATATCAAGGACCTCTTTCTTGGGTCTTGTTCAATCTATCTTCAATGAGATATTTTAAATAAGTCTTCTTTGTCTACTTTTGTAGTGGGTTAAAATTGACCCACATTAATCAATCCTAAGTTAAAAATATTAGAAAAATCAAATTAAACTATCCCCTAACTTGCTGCCTCAATTTTTGTGCCCATTGCAAGTTTATTTTTAACCGTTGTATGAGATCGTACGATTTTGTACGAGATCGGATGATTTTGTACGAGATCGGATCACCCGATCTCGTCCAAAACTAAAAATTGCCCTGTTTAGCAAGGCGACAAAAATGGTTGCAACTTCTTTGTCCTTACCTGGCCAACTGCATGACGGTTACGGGATCGGCTCGAATGATCTCATCCAGAATAGGGGAAGTTGTAACCTTCTTCATTTTTAGCCCAACCTCTCAACCTATTCTAATCTATTTAATCCAGGCTCCTCGCCCTGGATTCCCCCTAGAAATTTTGCATACCTTTGCTCTGTTACTTCGCATCTTTGTTGTGTTTTTGTAGGTTGGATTTGTGCATCGGCTGGATACGTACAGGATCGTACCACTCGATCTCTGGATAGGACCGACCGATCTTAGAGAAAACTGCCCGATCTTGTCTACATCAATAAATTTTGTTGTTAAGCTGCTTGGGGGCATCCAGACCTCACTGTTTGCATTTTCTCTCCTTATTTCTCCTATCTTAGATCATATTCATTATCTGTTAGATCATTTTAAATCCATTACCATTGATACATTAGATTTTCCACTCATATTTTATCACTTTTTCATGAATATCCATGTGTCTAGCTTAGATTTGTATTCATTCATTCAATCATTATCATTTTAGGTTTATCATTTAATCTAATCCACCTTAACAAATGCATATTATTCTATAAATCTACTATTTTCTATGTCAAATTGTTGAACTGTAGGTTTTTGCTTTGATCGGCTCGATCGATCGCTGATCGGATTGACCGATCACCAGATCGTACCACTCGATCTCGTCCTATTTTGATCGATCTTGTCTGTAGCAAGCATAAAAGTTGCAGAAATCAGCCATCCGGATCCGGGTTAGAATTTCAAATCACTTTATAAGCATTGCATTGTTCATTATTTCCTATTTTCTATTGTTTTCTAGTTTCATGTGAATCAAAATCGCATATAGAATAGTATAGTTGCATATTGGCCAAACTAGGTGTATGTGAGACTATCTAAAAAGAATACATCAAACAAACTCCAAAACCTAGGCATGGAAACTGCCATAAAATATTTCCTGGTGAACCCTAAACAATTCATCAAAAAATCACCAAAGAAGGCACGACCTCAAGTGCCTCTCCTCTGAGGTGTAGACCTACTATTCTCCCATTCCCCTTTGAGGCATGGATCCATTAGCCTGAAGGAAAGGAGTGCAAGAATTTTAGAGCTACATTCTTTGGTGAACCCGACGTGAATAACATAGGCATATTTCTGATTTATAAAACATAAAAAGCATAAAAATATATAAAAACAAAAAAAAAACCAAAATATCATTAATCAAATTTGCACATTTTAAATTCATTTCATAGATGTTAGACTTCAACATAGGAAGAGTCGTAAGCATAAATATTAGAACATTATTATCTACATAGGAAATCTCTCTAATAGTTGAAAATTCTAGTATTCCATCTCAAGAATAGTGGACTGAACTCTGGAAAATATTAGACATTATAAAAGCCAAAGAACCAAGACTTAGCCAAATTAAAAGATTTGACATAGCTAGAATCCTGGAGCCCGATAACGCTTCTCGCTACTTTGATATTCAAAGGGCATGTGAGAGGTGGTTAATGGATAAAAGAGCAAGTGTTTCTTCAACTATTTATACCTTTGATGATTACATTGAAAATGCCATAACAGTACACAGGTTTCTAGCACACATAGAAGATCAATAAATAGTCTTGGAAAATAAGAGAAGATTTCACAAAACTCCTAGGGCAGTCCATTATCATGAGTATTGTCATGAACTATACTTTTATATGCAAAAATATGAAATTGATAGTATCACCATAGCCCATTTTATCAAATTCTTGAAAGCCAACTTTCAATTTGAGGAAGAACATTATATGTCACCTGAAGAGCTTGAACCTATCAACGATATCTATAGACTCTTTCAGGAAGATTAAAGTATAATATCTAGAATATTATAATTTCTATTTTCTGCTTTGTTTTCAAAAACATAAAAAAACCAAAAACAAAATATATTTACATATTTGCATATTTATATAGGTATATATAACATATATACCCCAAGAATTTAAGCATATATATATATATATATGCAAGATAAAAACATCCTAAAACAAAATACCTAGAATTTTGAGAAGTGGTAAACAATTAGAATCTGAAGAACAAGATCAAGAAAACCTTGATGATAGAGTAAATATTGAAGATGATAAACTCACAGAACAAGGTGAGGATGATAATGGAGAAGAGAAGAAGAAGATCCTAATCAACCTTTTATGGATTCTAAAGGTCATGTCAGCTTTAAATCTATTCAACAATTCATGGATTTCATGAAAGAACATATAGATGAACTTCATCATGTAATAAAGATAGAACATTTACTCCCATCGAGAGATTATTCAATGGAGGCTACTATAGAAGCTGCTCTCCAATTAAATGCAAATCCAATGACATACATAAATAACACAAACCAAAATCAAGTTGGTCCATCTCATCAAAATATAGATTTGAACAATAAAAAATCAGCAACACAACCAAATTCTAAACAAAAACAAAATTCTTCTGCTTCTCAAGCTCCTAATCAACAAATAGCTACATCACAAAGAGCTAAGAAAATTCAAAATACCAATCATCATCAACAAAAAGTTCAACAAAATACAATCCCATATAAACTACACAACACTATTCCCACAAACACTTTACACAATAGTATTTCAACTGGAAATCCTTATGTGACAACACAACCTTATTATCAAAGACACAACAACATGGTGCAACAAAATCAATTTGGTGGACAACCACAGGGGCTTGAAGCCATGGTTAAACAATTAGCTTCACGTCTAGATCAAATGGATCCCTACCATCCCTCATACAGTTATAGAGAGATGTGTAGTCAACCCTTGGATCCTATTGTGGTTGCTCAACCATACCCAAAATATTTCCCTATGCTTGTCCTCCTGATATATAAAGGAACCGAAGATCCTATTGAGCATATTCGCATGTTTAGGACAACATGTCATGATATTTCTTATGATGACTTGTTGTTACTAAAAATATTCCCTAAAAGTCTCGGAGGCATGGCCTTAGAATGGTATTATCAACTACCAACAAATTCTTTGAGAAACTTTGAAGAGATAGCGGAAATGTTTGTTCACCAATTTAGTGCATACATAGAAAGACATGTCACTATTAAGGATTTATACAACTTGAAACAAGGGAAATATGAGAGCTTTGCTGAATTCCTAGCCAAATGGAGGCAACTTCTAGGAAAATTGCATTTTGCTTTACCTCATCGAGAGATGTTGGAAATATTCATTGGCAATTTACAAGAACAATTATCCTATGAACTTGCTACAACTACAATGACCTCTTTTGATCAAGCTATAGACTTAGCAAGAAGGGTAGAATATGCCCTTATCAGAAGAGGCCAATTTAAGAAAAAGGATGAAGATAAAACTTCCAAAAATCAATATAAGAATAAACAAGTAGTAGGTGATGGAGTCACTGATAGTAGAAATACCTCAAACATCAATACTACAGAAGTTGTAAAGAAGTTTTTGTTAAAAATTCCTGATAAACCTCCAAGAGAATTCACAAAATTAAATCAACCCTTAACCATGATTTTGCCTCAATTATTAGAACAAGGTTTAATACGGTTGCCAGAGATACGACAATCGGATACCACTGCAGCTGGATATAGGGCTGATCTACATTGTAATTTTCATCAAGTGGATGGACATTCAACTAATTCTTGTAAGAGGTTGAAACATATGATACAAGATTTGATTGATAAAGGTAAAATGGAAGTACAACAATTTCCCGCAAACAATAATACTCAAAATAATACCCAAAAACAACCAACTCAAAATGCAAATCAAAACCTAGATATTTTTCAACATCCTTTACCCAAACATGGTAAAGAGGTTGTAAATCAATTAGAACATCATAATGTTCCTCCTCCAACTCGATATGTAGGAACCATTAGTAAATTTTTACCACAACAAGATTTGCAAACCTCCTATGTACCTACTCTATCTGTAGTCACAACTAGACCAATACAATATTTTCAATCTTCATCTTCAAAAGATACAAGAAGTGACACAGAAAACATAGAAAGTGAGACAGAAAGTGAAATAGACATCACCTCAAATAATTCAAATAGTTCTGAAGATGAGTCAGATCAAATTCTTCCCATCACAGATTTATTAGTTCCAGAAGAACCATTCCCTAGAAGAATGACCACTCGACCCTCATCTCAACAAATGCTTTCAAATGAACAAGCAGAAAATGCTAGACCTCACTTTGGTCATTTACAAAACAATAATGTTGTGGGTACTATTGGAGCCATCACTAGACAACAAGCCCAAAATCAAAATTCTCAATCACAAACTCAAACTCAAAATGAGAAATCAACTCCATTTGTATTAAAAGCACCTACAAAAGGAAATAATATATCAAATACACAACAAAAATCTCCTTATGACATTAATGAACAATTGGCAAATATCACAGCTAGAATTTCTCTTTTGGATCTTCTAAGAACTTCATCTATCCATAGAGAGGAATTAATGAGTACCTTAAGCAAAATGATGGTACCTCAAAATATAGAACCTGATGTTGTGGTAAATGTTGTGATTTCTCAAGGAACAAATTATATAGATTTTCAAGATAAGGATATTCCTCCTCAAAGCATGTATAGAGATAATCCTCTATACATCACAACATTAATTGGGGATGTAGGTGTTAAAAGAGTTTTAATTGATAATGGATCATCATTAAACATATGCACATATGAATTTTTCCAAAGATTTGGATTTAGAAGTGAAGATTTAAAAAGAACTGAAATGATTATCAAAGCATTTAATGATGAAACTCAAGAAACATGTGGAGTATTGTCGATTCCATTGCAAGTTGGTCCAAGGATCTTAGATACGACCGTGTTTGTTGTACATTGTCCTAACATCATACAACATCCTTCTAGGTCGACCTTGGATCAATGCAATGAGAGCGGTACCCTCTACATTACATCAATGTGTTAAGTTTGAGTTTAAAAACCAACTAGTTACTATCCATGGTGATCCTAGACCATTTGACATGTGTGCTATGGCAGAACCAATAGGAGTCCCATTTTGTCCTGCTATATCTTCAACACACCCTAGTCCACCTTCATCATCTAAACCTACACCATATAAATCTACAACTAAAGAAGATAGTCCTTCTACTTCATATCCTATTTCGGATGAAGTATTACCGGATTTATCTTCAATACTCACAACTTCAGAACATAATAATTTTGCCACTCAAGATTCCCTAGTGTTATCTCAATTACCGCCATCTCCCCGAACGATGGGCTTGCCACAAAAGTTGGGAAGTATCTATCATGTTGGGAGTTGTACCTTTGTCTATGCAGGGTATGATTATGGTAAAATTAATATTGTGAGTGTCACAATTGATCAAAATGGTTTTTCTAAATGTTACTTTTCTAATGGATATATAAAATCAAAACAAATAATGTGTAACATGGGTTATAGAGGTAAAGGTTTAGGACCTCTTGAAAATGGAATACAAGAACCTTTAGAAGTTGAGGAATGGCCTACCCAATGTGGTATTGGTTACATTCCTACAAAAACCCAACCATTCCCATTTGAGGATGATGATCAACTTGTAACATATCAAGAATATTTAGCACATCAAGAATTTTTCAAACCAAGTAGGAGGATATATTCTTGTAACATGTTATCAATAGCATACCCAGACATGATTGCTGAACCAGATGAATATTTGGAAGGAGATATATTTCATGATATTTCTCTTGATGAAGTTTTAAAGAATAAATTCTTCTTTGATGGGTCTATACCATGTATAGCACATGTTCAAACAACTACTCCACAAGAAGAATTAGCTAAGTTAACCTTAGAAGAATTACAAGAAATGGGTGTATCACCCGCTCCTCCTAAATTTGAAAGAGAATTAAACATTGTGGTAGAAAATGTTCTACAAGTCAACATTGGGACAGAAGAAAACCCTCACATGGTCAAAATTGGAGCAGAATTAAGTGAAGAAAGATAAAAACAATATATTGCATTTCTCATAGAATATGCCGATGTTTTTGCTTGGACATATGCAGATATGCCAGGCCTAGATTCTTTTGTGGTCATGCACCATCTAGTAGTGCGCCCTGATGCAAAACCTGTAAAGCAAAAACTTAGAAAAATGCATCCCAAAGTAGCACTGCTAGTTAAAAATGAGTTAGAAAAACTTTTGAATGTAGTTTTTATCCAAGCTATTGACTATGTTGATTGGATATCAAATGTTGTTCCAGTAACCAAAAAAGAAGCCACTAAAATTAGGGTTTGTACTAATTTTAGAGACATTAATGTTGCATGCCCTAAGGATGACTTTCCTCTCCCTAATATGGATCAAATCATAGATTTTACAGCTAGGAGTGGGATGTTATCCCTCATGGATGGTTTTTTAGGATACAACCAAATCAGAATAGCTCCTGAAGACCAACCCAAAATAACTTTCATCACACCTTGGGGAACATTCTATTGGAAAGTAATACCCTTTGGTTTAAAGAATGTAGGAGCAACATATCAAAGAGCTATGACGTATATCTTTCATGATATGATGTATGATATTCTACATGATTATGTAGATGATATTATAGCTCGTTCAACTAAGGAAGAAGAGCATATTAATGATTTAAGAAAAGTGTTTGATAGACTAAGAGAATATAAGATTCGCTTAAATCCAGAAAAATGTGTATTTGGAGTTAAATATGGAAAATTGTTAGGGGTTATTGTTTCTATGCATGGTATAGAAATAGATCCCCTTAAAATTAAGGCTATCCTTGATATGCCACCACCTAAAAACATATCAAAATTAAGGAGTTTACAAGGTAAATTATAGTCTATCCATCGCTTCATTGACAAGTTGGTAGATAAAACCTGACCTTTTCTTAAGTTACTTAAGAAAAACATTCCATTTCAATGGGATGATGAATGTAAAGAAGCCTTTGAAAACCTTAAATAGTATCTTCTTAATCCTCTAGTGCTTGTTCCTCCTAGACCAGATTGTCCTTTTATTTTGTACATTTTTGCTTTTGAACTTGCACTTGGAGCAATGTTGGCTCAAATTGATGATGATAAGAAAGAATGAGCCACATATTATATAAGTAGAACATTAATAAACTATGAAACCCGTTATACTCCATTAGAAAAGCTTTGTTTGGTAGTTGTGTTTTCTACACAAAAATTGCGTCATTATATGCTGAGTCAAAAAACATTTGTCATTGCTAAGTCTGATCCATTAAGGTACTTGATGAGTAGACCTTACTTGTCAGGATGCACAACTAAGTGGGTTCTTGCTCTGAGTGAGTTTGAACTCACATTTATCGGCCAAAAATCTATTAAAGGCCAAGTTATAGCTGATCAATTAGCTGTTGCACCTCTAGAATCTACTCATCCTATAACCATAGAATTTCTTGATGAGTGTCTTAACTTAGAAGAGGATCTTTCTGAATCTTGGTCTTTGTATTTTGATGGAGCTAGATGCATGAGTGGTGCAGGTGCAGGTATTATATTAATATCTCCACAAAAGCACCTTATTCCTTTATCATTTAAACTTCAATTTGCTTGTACTAATAATACTACAGAGTATGAGGCTCTAATCCTTGGGTTACGAGCCGCTTTAGCCTTAAAAATTAAAATTTTATTAGTCTTTGGAGATTCTCAGCTTGTGATAAATCAAATTAATGAAGTTTATCAGACACGAGATGAGAAAATCCATCCTTATAAAGAGTATGTTCTTAAGCTTATTTCATTATTTGAGAAAGTAACTTTAGAAGCCATCCCTCGCACTAGCAACCGTGTCGTCGATGCCATGGTTGCAGCTGCATCTTTATTACCTTTGGAGTTGGATGATGAATATGCTACTATCATTATTCACCAACTCCAAGAACCAACTTCCTCTAAGTCATGTCTAGAGCCATTAGATGTGTTTTTAATTAATGAAATAACCCTAGAACCTTGGTACATAGATATATTTAATTTTATCCAAAAAGGGACCTTCCCAGAAGGATTAGATAGAAACCAACGTAGGCTATTACGTAAGTGAGTTGTTCACTTTGTAATTGTTGGTAATACCCTATACAAAATATCTTTTGAAGGTATCCTATTAAGATGTCTCAATCTAGAAGAGTCTAAGAAAGCCTTAAGTGAAGCCCATGATGGATCCTATGGAGGACACTTTAGTGGAAGTGCCATTGCTAAGAAACTCCTTCGAATGGGATATTTTTGGCCTTCCATGGAAAAGGATGCTAATGATTATGTGTGTCATTGTGACAAGTGTCAAAGACATGCAGACCTTGTTCACGCTCCTACTCAAGAACTCCAAGCTATATCTTCTCCTTGGCCCTTCTCTAAATGGGGTTTAGACATTATTGGTAAAATTAATCCTATTTCTTTTGATGGTCATAAATTTATCATAACAACAATAGAGTATTTTACAAAATGGGTAGAAGCTATGCCATTAGCTTCTTGCACAGGAGTTCAAGTGTCTAAATTCATCTTTAATCAAATCATATGTAGATTTGGAATTCCATCAACTCTCATCTCTGATAATGGAACATGCTTTAAGAACAAAGATGTTAAGAAATTATGTCAAAAATATAAAATTCAACATCGATGGTCTACTCCTTATTATCCACAAGGAAATGGCCAGGCTGAAGCTTCTAATAAAACCTTGATCAAAATCCTAAAAATATTGGTTAATAAATCAGGCCGTGATTGGCATATGCAATTATATCCTACCTTGTGGGCTTATCGAACTAGTGTTCGTACTCCTATAGGTGCCTCACCTTTTGTCTTGGTCTATGGTGCTGAAGTAGTTTTTCCATTTGAGTTAGAAGTTCCTTCTCTAGCTCTCCTACTTCAAGATGTTGAAGTAGGAGATGAATATCATGTTGGTAGACTAAGTCAGTTGGAGCTTCTAGATGAGAAGCGTATTCATGCTCTAGAGCATCTTCGCTCTTACCAAGACAAACTCAAAATATCATATGCAAAGAAAGTTCATAGTCGATATTTTGAAATTGGTGATTTAGTACTTAAAGAAAATAAAAAAATACTAATGCTAGAAAATATTTAAAAGGTAAATTTCAACCTAATTGGCTTGGACCATTTGTCATCACTGCTAAATTTGGATCAGGTGCATATCGCTTGGCTACCTTGGATGGAAAATATCTCAAGGAGCCAATGAATATCATGCATCTCAAAAGATATTATGCATAAAGCAAAAATTCCATTTCTGTATATATTTGTAAATAACTTCTTCATCATTCAATTTGCAATTATCATATTATCAAAACAACCAAAAAAATAAAAAAACATGAAAATTTTCCAAAAATATTTCAAATTATTGTTAAGTTCTCATTTTTGCATCAGTGTGTGTTGTCTTTCAAAAATTCAAGTTATATTTTATTTTATTTTAGATAAACTCAAAAGTTATCTTGAACCACTCACTTAATTCACATATTTACTAAATTTTGATTTTGTCACTTTGATTATAAATCTCTCTTGTATTAAAAAGCACTATTACTTCACTAAATAAAATTTTGAGTTTTGGGAACTGATCTTGCTACTTCTTGAACCAAGAACACATTCTCACATCTTAAAAATGATTTGTTGCAAATTCGAAAAGGATACTACATAGTAGTCTTAGTTCCTTAAGCGAAAAGTTTCCCTTGCTATCCTATTATGCGCATGGTCTAGAATACTGAGAATTGGCAAAAGGACAAGCTCCCCCCCTACCCGAATAAAATCCCTTGCTCCTTGTCTAATATGAGCAAGTATCCAAAAAGAAAAAAAAGCAAAGAAAAGAAAAGCAAAGAAAAGAAAAGAAAAGCAAAGAAAAAGAGAAAAAGAAAAGAAAAAGTAGTTTTACTACAAAAAGCAATAAAATCCCCTTGTTCAAAAAATGGACAAGAATCCCTACTCCAAAAATCAAAAGAAAAGAAGGGGGTAATGAGCTTGAATCCCTGGAATTCCTCAGTTATTCGAAAGCCATGAGGTGAGCCCCATAACTCGTGGTTTGTGCCCAACCCGCTTGGCCTTGGGTAAGCCTTTCATGTGGTGATATGTCTGTCACATTAGCGACCTTATTTTGTATAGACCAATGTCCGCTTGTGGATTAGCTAGCTTTTGGTAACTTGACTTACATAGTAGTTCGGTACAATGGCATGCACAAAATCATGGTTAATGAACATTTCACTTGCACACACATTGGTTCATAAAAGTTTGCTTGTATCATTACCTCACTCAAAATCGGTAAATTAATTTCACAAGCACACACATTTGATCCTTGAGAGATTTTGTATCATTATGACAAATCAAGATGGATAATGAACTCACACGTCACACACTGGTTCTTGATAAATTTGACTTTGTCTTAGAAATAATTTAAAATATTTCTCTGAAATTTGTTGGACAACATTAGTTTATCATTATTCATATTAATTCATTACATAGATATTTCAAAATTTTCAAAATCTTCAAAATGACTTATTCCAAAAGAACTTGCATTTCCAAAATCATTTATCATGCATTGCATTTTGACTTCGCGATGATGGTATAATTCCTAGTAATTATTTTCTCAAAATTTCACACTAGGAATTCTATGCCTAGCGCAAGTCATCTTTCTCAAATTTTTAGGTTTAAATCATTTCATATTTCTCAATCTTCTTAAACATGTGACACAATGATTTGCTTCATATCAATTTGTATTTTAAGAACAAACAATTTCATATTATCATGCATTGCATTTTTGACTTCGCGATGATGGTATAATTCCTAGTAATTATTTTCCTCAAAATTTTCACACTAGGAATTCTATGCCTAGCGCAAGTCATCCTTCCCAATTTTTCATGCTTAAATCACTTTATTTTCTCACAACAATAATCTTTATCAAAATATTTTCTTAAAAATCAAATTTTCTCAAAAACAAAATCAAACATCTTCTTTAATCATCATAAGCCTCAAGATTACTCTTGAGCCCCACAAAAACTTTTCTATTATTAGCAATACAAAACTTCCTCACAACAGGATTCGCTTCATGACCTAGCGAGCATTGATCTCCACCAACGGTCATATAACAACACAACATCCTTTGAGGTTCATTGCTAATCCATCAATTCTATCATCATTCAAAAATATCCTTTTCAAAAATATGAAATTTTATTTTCAAGTCATACCAATAGAGAATAATTTCCTATAGTAGAATCATCTTAGGAAACACCTCTCAAAGAAGAAATAACTTTATAAAAATAAGCACCTAGGTCTACTTTACACTCACCTGTTGTAGGGCCATCCGATGCTATTGAATTCCTTAAGATATAACAAACTTTATTGCACATCAAAATTGATGAGATCACAACACTGGTTGAAAAATATGCTACAATGGTGACCAAATTCCTTACCGTCCAGAGAAAAATACTTAAGAAATTAAGGGAGAGAAAGGTGGCAAAACTGGTTGATTCAGTTGTTGCACCAATGACTGTCAGTCCATCTCCTCAAAAGAGTGCTACAAATGGTAGGAAACCATGGAAATCAGTCAAATTTGATAAGATAATTGAATTCTCAAGTGTTAGAGGAAGATAAATCAGTACCACAATCTAAACTACGTCAACCAAGTCAACCATCAACTTCTAAATACATAGGTAGCACTTAAGGTAGGTATACCCATCAATATTGATGAAATTATCAATCATGCTACATAGATAGCAGGTCCACCTCCAAATACATAGGAAACATAGAGTGAGTCTCACATCAATGGATCCAAGGATGTAGAACATATCAAAATTATAATTGTAGATATCTCAATAGATCCAATAATAGGAATGACATAGGTATATAAGGTAAAAAGAGATAAATCTTCCAGCTAGGCCATGGCCTACACAATTTTCATCTCATCTTAGGATTAAAAATGGCTTGGACATTAGCAGGATTATAGGAAGATGACAGGGATAGAAAAACAAGTTTATTCTTTTATCTAGTTACAAACGTTACTATTATTATTATTTTAATGACTTTCATAATATTCGAACGTATGTATATGCATGTATGTATGTGTGAGTTGTTTCAGATATTTAAGTTGTAAGCATGATTTGTTTTATATATCCTTATTATTGCATGAATTTTCATTTTTTTGAGATGCAAATGGTGAAACAGATAATGCAGTTCTACAGTATTCTGATTTTATAGAAATTGTTTTATTTTAAAATTAGATACTGATCATTGCAATGCATTTTTAGGATGCATATGATGGAAAATATTTGCACAATGTTGTAATTCCTTAACAGTATGCTGGTTTTGCAAAGACTATTTTATCACATGAATTTTATAGATAACATTATTTCATATGAAATGTAATCATTTCTAAAAATAGACTGCAAAATTGTTATTATTTCTTTTTCACAACAACTGTTCTGGATTACAACACTACAATATTTTTAGGAACAGGTAACTGTGTCCACAATTATTTATAGTTGTAGATATTATTATCTACAGAACTATCTTTGTTATCAGTCACAACATTCAGAAAGATAAAATTATTTTGTGTATTCAGTTATGCCTGAAAATTATGTCTAAAAATTATTTTATGTATTATCCATTCAATTGAACTGTTACAGTGTTAAAATGATTGTTGTTTGTAAACATTGAGTAAATCAGGAAATGACATATAATATTTTTTGTGAATCCATGAACTTATATGCATGAGGACATGCATCACCTTTAGTTTGGAGGAATGATGAGTGTCAAAGTGTTACAGTATATGTATCTGATTTACCTATATATTCCTTTGCAAATGAATGAATATGAATGATTTTTATTACTATTTCACTTTAATATTATCATTTATGCATCAATATGATTAATGGTTATAAAATTTATTTATGCATATATTTTACACGAATTTTGTGTAAGTTATTGTGTTGTTAGGAAAATGTGTATGAAGCTGGATAAAGTTCGTGGTTGCTGAACCAGAAGGTAGGCGTACATAGACTGGCTGGATGTATGGCACACTTATAGGCACTGTGGATGAAGTGCTACAAAAAGGTACTACTAAAAACATCTACCGAAAGCAGTGCTACAGACGAGCTGAGTCAAAGTTGACCAGAACTTATTTCCACGTTACATCCAGCATGAATATATTATAGACAGTCAACAATTTGATTGATAACATGGGTAAAATAATATTTGACATCTTTGATTATTATTAATAAAGGATGTAAAGTTATATTAAAGTGCTGGGCATTTTTTGTGGAATGGATACCCATGCCTCCTTGGGTCTTACCCGAAAGTGGAATCCATTCTGGGATGTTTTCCACAAATTAAAAAAAAAAAGTTGGAAAGGACCCAAACTATTGATTTATTCTACCAACTTATATTCTCTTTCCTTGAGAATAGGGAAAAATATTATTCTTGTTATTCCTTAAATTTAGAAGTTGTTAAAGTGGTTGCCACTTGGGCTTACGTTGATTAGTCCAAGTTTTATTTGTTATAAAGTTGTATTTGTTTAGAATAAGTCATTTAGCACTTGGGCTCACATTGATTAGTCCAAGATCCATCTTGTTATGAAATTATATTTGTTTAGAAAAATTATCAGTATGAAGGTTAGGATTTAGATTTTTTAGTTGGAAAGAGACAGAGAATGTTACGAAAGACTTCATTAAACATTATTGTATAAATTACAATGAGGAGGCTTTTGAAAAGGTCCTCGCTCTTGTCCTTCGATGATTGCATTCTGTAATAGAAGTTGAAGAAGTTGCTCCTTGACAAAGTCTCTATAGTTTTCATTTCCAACAATGTACATGATTGAATCTCAACAATAAAATAGTATTATTTTTCCATATCTCTCGCAATGTTATTCTGTATTTTGCAATGATTTATTTCCTTCTGTAAATATTTATTTTTTTGCAATCAATGAATAGTTAATAGTTAGAATAGGTTAAATGAAATATTAGTAGTACTAAGGTAAAATAGCATAGAGGAGAAGAGAAATATACTAACCTTTCTTAAGGTAGGGCCCACTTCTAAAAGACCAGTCCCTGTTCTCCCGCTCCTGCATTAGAATAGGATTATATTAGTATAAATAGAATTAATAGAAATTAATTTGCATCATTTATTTCAAAAGTAAAATAGTTAAAACATCATTAGCTACACATGGATCCACACACATTCATTCATTTAGTTAATTTCACATTTATTAAGTCAATTTCATATTAAAAATAATCGTATTTAAAATATTCTATCTTTTTTGTAACCTGATCTTAAGGAATTGAATCAAGTGAACTGGTTAATGTCATGGAATAATCTATACGAGATTTATGTTCTTTAAATCGATTAAGACCTGGATTGATAATTAAATTATTAGCTATGCAAGCTAGACAATATTACTTTTTTTGGAGGATATACAACTATGTTGAAGTCCCTACAAATACCCACAAATCAACACTATAAATCACCATTGAATTTGATATAAATAAACTAAGGTCCTTCCAACATCTTTCATGAAGAGTAACCATATTTAAAGAATTACATTTATAACTCCAATAGTTGTATTTTTCTCTTTCATGCAAAAAATATCAACAATACAATTACTTTTTACTTATAGCAATTGTCCATCCCATTTGTTTTTGTTCCATATTGTTGTGATATCTCTTGAATATTATATAGTAAAAACTTCTATGTATCTCCAATATTCAAAGTTACTCTAAATATGGCAAGCACTACGTATATCCATTCAAGTAGATACACTTATAAGGCATTATGCACTATATAAATTATAAAACTAATAGATATCCTAGCCTATATGTGTTAGGTACCTATGGATAGGAATGTGGAAAAATAATATTGTATGTGGGTAATATGGCATGGGTCACATATAAAATTATAATAATAGAATGTTGAGTGACATAATATAATAGTATGCACTTTGTAACTCATGTAAGTTGAATCACCACATGATTGACCTTCTAAATCATTGAAGATGAACCATCACATTCTTGCATAAAGATATATGTACCCCCAATTATGAAGAAATTCATAGGAATTATTCTTGGTAGAAGTATTGGCTTGTGGAGTGATTTCTTTCTTAAGGGGCATTCTTGGTGTTGCCCTACCTCAAAGGCATTATCTATATTTTATTGTGTGGATTGTTATTATTGAAAATATTTATGGATGCATGTTTGTTATTTTTACGTAGTGATGAATGAATTCTATTAATGAGAAGTAGATATTCATAATAAATGGTATTAGAGCATCGATTCTAGAAAAGTGGGGTTGTTTTCGTAGAGCTAGGGCATATTTTTTGATAAAAATATCCCATCTTATAGGGGCCATATCTTTTCTTTTGGTAGTCATTTTCATAATATTTTTATTTAAGCATGCAGATCATTTTTAGTACAATAAAAATGACTACTCATTTGTTAAATTCTTGATAATCATTCAAGAATTTATAGCTATTTGAAGTTGAGTTATTTTTGTTGTTTTTTGGTTGCTAAAAAGTTTTTCTAAAATAAATTAATTTATATCAATTACTTTAGAAGCCATTTTTAAAATATTTTTGCATCATTGTGTAGATGTTTTTGAATACTAAAAAAATGAATGGTCACTTGTGAAATTCTAATGAGTATTGAAGGAATTAAAACTATTTAAATTTAGGATTTTGGGGCTATTTTTGGGTTGATTGAAAAAAAATGCAAAGGGAAAAATTTAATATCTCTCAATTCAGGTAAGCAAATTAGTTGTCATTTATTTTGTTTTGAAGAAAATCAAAAGATTTCATAATTCAAAGAAATATATAGATGAGATCTCAAATATTTTCCATTATTTAAAATCCTAACTACTTTGAGAAAAAATTATTAGGTTAAAATCATGGATTTACCAAAATTCACTAAAAGATATGATAGTAATGCTAGGGAATGGTTGATGAAGTTAAAAAAATTCTTTAAATGTTTGCGAGTTAGAAAGGAAATGTAAGCTTTGTGATTTTTTGCAAGGGGAAGCTTTAAAGTGGTATGTGAAATTTAGAGATGACCACAATTATTCACACACATGGGAAGAATTTGAAATTGTATTTTTAAGCAAATGGGGATTGGAGGAAAAGGATAATAATATACAGGCTAAGGAAACTACACCTTTTGTGTCCAATAGAACAAACAATGGTAAAAAAAATTGGAATCTAAATTCTATTTTACTGGTTCATGGTTGCATTCAAAATAAAAAAATTATTATTTCCATAAATTCTAGTAGCAAAAATAATTTCATTATTACTGCTTTGTCTATGTGGATATGAGTTTAGACAAATAAAATAAAAAGCATACAACTTGAGAGTGAGAATGTTAAAATTTTTGAAGCTTTGAATATTACCATGGATAAATTTATTTTACGTTCAAGTTTTTATCCTATTGATATGGGTGATGTAGATATTGTTCTTCGTTGGATTCTTTGGGTACTATTAACATTAATATACAAAAGAAATTGATGAAGTTATGGTATTGACAAAAAGATAACATTACAGGATATTTATCAATATAAGAGAAGAATTTGGGGAAAAACAAGAAGCTATTATAGGGAAACAAAATGAAGAACAAACAAAAGAACCTAAAATAGAGTCTAAGGAGGAGGTAGTAATAGAAATCAAAGAAGAAGCAAAAGCAAAGGATGAACCAAAAGAAGGAAGCAAGAGGAAAGAATCAAAGAAAGTAAAACAACAAGCTAAGGTTGTAGCATATCACCATGTACACCACCATGTGAAGTGCATAAAAAGACCATACATCCAAGCAAACAAAATATGAGATATCAATCATGTAACCATAATTACAAAGCAAAATATAGAATAATGGTGCCCTTTTTATTAATAACAAATCTATTTTCTCAATTGGTTACAATATGATCCCTCTGAGGGATGCTAACCAATTTGATACAATGATTTACAATAAGAATATTTCAGATGTTATGCACGAGATCTTCTTCACACCCACAAACCATCTTGGAGTGGATTTCTCGTGACCACCATAAGGGTTGATGATATCAAGGTATTGTGCTCTTCCTTCCTCGTAAAACCTGTAGTCTGTACACAAGGAAAGCAAAGCGATTAGTAGCATATGTAGAGCCCTTTGAGATAGGGATCAATGTAATGATATTGAAAGTGATAAAAAACTGAAATATGATAGATGCATACATAAAATAAAGTCTAACTATGCTAAATTGTAAATAAGAAAGCTACTAAAACTTATTAAAACAAGAAATAAAGAATATATATATATATATATATATATATGCTCTAGAGACCATCTATGTGTGGAACGATCGTACCTAGGGGCCATATCTGAGTAAGATGAATGCTAATCTATAAGTGATTTTCTCAAGGCCAATGCAGGGGTGACTCTAGGCTCGATTCATAGTTTTATTTATAGATTATTGCATATGTGGGAATGGCTTGGTGGGTCTATTTTAGTCTTTGAAGTAGATGCGCATAAATTGCACGACAAATGTGGATGTGATATTCAAGCTTTGGAGCATAACAACATCATGTTTTCTATATAGAGAAGAAGGTAAAATACTTGGAGGATCATGGTTGAATTCTGGAAATATTTTGTTGCTTAAATATTTGAAATATTGAGATGAAAATTTAGAAAAATGAGAAGAACCAAGGGTGCAAATTGAGGGGTGAGCACCATCATCTAGATTCTTGAAAAGGAATTCTAATAATAGCACCACCCTATTCATAAAATATAAAAGAGGCAGTTTGCGTTAAGAAAAGCAAAAGACTATCTTTAGAATTTCATGCAAACTATTGTGTCGTGCTTTTGATCTAATATGGGCTCATGTACACATTGAATTGTGGTGCAAGTTCATGCATAAGGTTAACTAGTAGTTTTGATTACCAATTATGTCTTGCTCTTTTTTAAATCTTACTTCTAGCATGATCACCTTGGGATGGGATGAATTTTATTGGGGTAATCTCTTGGTAGGATGTTTGGAGGTCATACCTTAGAGGGACGACCAGGGTTGTAAAGGAATATATCCCTTGCTTGAGTGGTGAAAACCATTTTTTAATCCCTAGGGCTTCCCAAGGTGGGTCATATGGTCTTCAAGGAGTCCATATAGGTAGTCTCCTCAATATGATGTGTTTCAAATGTCTATAAATATCTATTTTTAGGATGCATGGTGTGAAAGCACAACACAAAGAAAAAATAGATAACCTAGAGTCAAATTGAAGTTTGATGATGTTCATTAGTCTGATCAATGTTAGATGCCCCAATCATGAAAAGAGCATACATTTTTTAACCATTGCTTCTGACAAGTTGAAGAACTTGGTTTCAGTAAACCTTTCAACTAAGTTTTCATGGCTTTGAGATTTACTTGATATTGGCATACTTTCTAGTCATGGGTAGACTCAGGGGTCTATAGATCCTATCCTTCGAGAATGCCAACCATTTGTTTGGTTGATTTTTTTTTTCTTGTTGTCTACCCCAAGCAAGAAGGGCATGATTGTATTTGGAAATTATTCTTGAAAAAATGTAATTTGCATTATTGAGTGTTTGATTATTGATTTTATTATGAATTTGGTGATTATATGACTACCCCCTCAAGCGATGAGTCGATGAGAAAATGAAAAAATGATGAAAGTGATGAGTCACTTGACCAAGATGATTTGATTTGGGTTTTCTAGGACCATTACAAAAGTAAAAAGGGAATAAGACCCTATTACAACCTTGATTGTGACCCATTTTATTACTATTTTTGGTGAGTGATATTATGGTAATTTACTCATCCTATTGAATTGCATGGACATCCAATCACTACAATCATCAGTTTTATAGACTAAATCACTAGATACGAGATTCACTTGAATTTTGTGAATGAATGTGACCAAAGGTATTAGGTGCCTTTGGAGCCTTTTGGATTGATGTGACCAAATGGGTTAGGTACCTTTGGGGTATTTTGGATTGGTTTGACCAAAGGGGTTAGGTTCCTTTGGGGTCTTTTGATTGAAATTATAACCAAAGGAAATTAGGTTCCTTTGGAGCCTTTTGATTGAAATTGTGACCAAAGGAAGTTAGGTTCCTTTGGAGCCTTTTGGATTGTTTTGAATAAAGGAACTTGGGGACCTCTGGATCCTTTTGATGTTGACCAAAGGAATTGGGGTACCTTTGAAGCCTTTTGAAATGATTTTAACCAAAGGAATTTGTGTGCCTTTAGAGATTTTTGATTTTATGTTGACCAAAGGGTTTAAGGTCCTTTGGCTACTTTTATTTTTGGGTTCTCTCCATTTTCAATTTTTGTTTTTTTTTGCAAATATGGTGGCCATAACTTTGTGGGATAGTATCAACAATTGCAATCATATAAACCCAAGACGATCGCACAAATTTGAAAATATAAAAGAAAAATTAGCACTTTTTTGATGTCATTTGCACAACTAGAAATTGGAGGGAAAAAAGGAGGCTAGGAGGAGGAGAACAAGTTTTGAGGTTGAGTTCTACCGAAATGTCAACTAGATTCCACCATGGACCAACCCAAGACCTCTACGATTGGAGGAGTCAAAAGGAGAAAGGTAAACTCCATTTTCTCTCCTTTGTTACCTCTCAAAGTAAAATTAACCTCACTAATTAAAATGGAAAATGAATTTCACAAGAAATTAAGGCAACAAATCATACCCTAGAATTAAAATATAGTGTTGGTTGTTATTATTATGCTTTGGTGTACTTGCTTTTATTATTGTTTTGTTATGGCATGCAATTTTGGATTGCATATGCCCAAATTTTGGGACCATCTTAGGGTGAGACAGTCCCTCTTGTGGGGTTGGGGGATGTATCTAGGTGGGATGGCTACGTTTGAATCACAACGATTAAAATGTTTACTTCTACGAAGGCCATCTCGACCAAAGATAACATTAGGGAGAGACCGTCTTAGGCCAATACGACCTCATTGGGGGTGGATTTTGCCATGTAATTTTTTTTAGCTAATATGATTTGCATGTGGTATAATTTATTAGATATCATCATATATTTCCCATGGTATTTGAGAGTGTACAAGAATATCTCTCTAATTATGATTGAAAATAGCTTGAGGCCATTGAACTTAAGAATGCGATGAGGCTAGAGGTAGTGATGAAGGATCAGACATATTAGATGACCCTCATAGATTGTTGGGATAGTTAGATGAACACATTTAATCTTCCAATTGGTGAGACGATGGTGTTGTTGGAGGATGTCTATAGGATTCTTCTTGTCTGTTTTATGGATTCTCTATCATCTCCACACATATTAGCCAATAGAGAAGAGTTCTCCAAAGGGTATTTGGTGAGGATTGAGAGGTGGCTAGGTGCATCTTGGATAGTGGTGGGGTGCTAGTGGAGGTGTGGTATGATGCAATTTTTTTGATGAGGAGACATGTAGTGGTGATGTCACTCATGTTGAACATCTTACTACTTGATTATTTAGGAGTAAGGTTCCCATGGAACCTCATCAAGCTAGAACAAGATTTTGTGGAGTGCAGCACTTAGGGCCCTCTAATCATGGATTGGGGGAGTACACTACTGGATAATTTATATGATGATATATATGTTATTTTTAGTGGATTAGGCACGAATTAGACTACAACTTCCTCCTTGATATCTAGGGATGGGAGCACATCTAGGTGGATAGATCATATGGGCTTCTTTGGTTGAGGCACATGCAAATGGTAGATAGGAAGATTGGCTATGCATATCGATGGGGTCGAGAGTATAAGAGGGGTCAAAGTCATACCCACACAGGTAGGATTATCCATTACATAGATTTATTTGAGGGATTGAGGCTAGGGAATATGATGAACCTACATGGACTTCCCACCATGGATGGAGGCAACAGACTATATGAGGCATGTGAGATGTGGGTGATGGGTGATTGTGCACCATGGCATAAAGTGATATTACTTCTTGTACTCTCATATTTATCAATATTTTGGAGTTCATCAGGATACACCTGGTGAACGCCTCATTTACCAGTGCTAGGATGATAAGGTAGACTTGACTTGGCCTTGAGTAGAGGCAATGGGTGAGGATGGAGATCAACTAGTGGTATATCCAAGTATGGATGATGCAAGTAATATGGTAGAGTATGATGCATGGTGGATGACTCGACTGTGGTAAGGAGGTGGACCCATGGGTGGATCGCTCATAGTGATAGGTGATGAGGGTATTATGGAGGTTGAGTATGATCAATGAGTGCATCATCAGATGGATGGGGAGTGGGGAAAAACCTTAGAGTGAGGGGATGAGCCATAGGATGAGGGAGAGGATTATGAGTATCCCTAGGATGAAGATGCTCAAATTAGAGAGTAGATTCAGTCTCTATAAGCATAACTGGAAGTGCGGGATACTATAGTTGTGATACTAAAAAGCTAGTTGGCCAGGGATAGATAGAGGAGGAGGAGCTTCTCTGAGGAGGTCATTTTAACTATATTACTATAGAGATCTCAGGATGAGGTGGATAGGGTGATAGTAGAGTGATATGATCTGCAAACATAGGTGGGGACTCAAATGAGATAAGATGATGATCACCTACCAGATTGCTCTTCAGGAGGAGGATCTCATCAAAGTTGATGTAGTGAGTTGAGATAGTCTTCTATGAGGCTATGAGATCCTAGGTCTACAACTATGCCAGATAATTTAGCAACCAGTATTTTAGGGTAAACTCATAAATATGAAGTAGAGGATGATGGCAACTTTGGAGGTTCAGGTCCCACTTGACTTGGATTTATGGGTTGTTCTCTTTTTGGGTGTGAGGTTTGAGGACCCACTCTATTGTAGCCTACGAGTATTTTTTTATCATGATGTACTAGATTCTACCATATATATGATATGATTATGACTTTTATTATGGCCTATCATGTATTTATTTCTTGTTGTGTTTTTATTTTATGCATGGATGTACTTTATGGATGTAATTATGGATTATGGATGTATGCCTAGACATTGTAGTATAGATGCATATATGTATACCTATATATATGCATGTAGATGATGTACTAAGGACATTATGGTGCAAAATTTGATTTTTATGCCTTTATGCTAAAACATAATGAATGAATCTAAAATGCAAAACAACCTAAATGTAAGCACCACATAATGTATAAAAGTCATCAATAAAATGTCAACCTTTTCTCAAAAGTCATACATTTGAAGGCCAACCATATTTAAGATGATAAATATGTAAATTATGGATGGGAAACCAATAAGGTATGATAGGAAAACAACATAGTTTTTATGAGACTCAAAAACCCTAGTTAACCAGTCAAAATATGCATATTGACTATACAAGACTTTGAAAGATACAAGTCTTCTAGGAAGACCCAAATATTCAATATCCCTGTGTGTGCATGTGATGTTCATTAATGATGCATCATACTACCCCATTTCCAAGCATGTTTCATTCAACCCATTGATGTAATGAGGATCACCTCATGGTCATTATGATCTTGATTGTGGATGTAGTTGGATTTAACTACTAGGAAATACAAGCCGCAATAATCTAGCTCATCTATAAGCTATCATTGGTCTATACAAAAAAATGTTGCTAATATGACAGACATATCACCATGCATATTACTACCCCATTTTTAGGCATGTTTCATTCAACCCATTATTGTAATGGAGATCATCCCACAACTTTTGAATAATTGAAGATTCTAGGGATTCAAGATCATTACCCCCTTATTTTCTTTTGATTTATTTGGGATACTTGCTTGTATTTTATGAGGAGCAAGGAGATTTATTTTCTTAGTGGTGAAAACCACCTTTTTTTGAGGGATACTTGCTCATTTTAGGGATCAAGGAATTTTATTGCTTTGGGTAGGGGGGAGCTTATCCTTTTTTCAATTCTTAGCATCCTAGACCATGCACATAATAGGATGAGCAAGGGAAACCTTTCACTTAAGGGGTAAGGACTACATTGTAGTTTCATCCTTCCTTGTTCAAACTTGAATTTTAATGTGTGAATGTGTTTGGGATTTTGAGATATGAAAGGTACTATCAAAGCAAAACCTTACCTTCAAAAATCAAGATAGTAGTCTACAAAATCTAAAAAGAGAACTAGAAATGGTTGAATGACCAAAAACCCTAGTGAACATCCTATAGCAACGGATTGATTGTGTTGAAAAACACAATTACTCACAAAGTGGGATGTGGAAGGTAGTGGCATGTGGAATGTGGGGGTTTTCCTATGATATTTTGCAAACTAAAAGGTGTGCATAAAATAGTTAGTGGTCATCTAAACATCATTACTGATGGTCATACAATATCTACCCTATCTTATGAGGACCCTTTAATAAACAAAAGCTCATAAAGAAAAGTGCAAGTGATGATGATGGAAAAGGTTGATTAAGAAAGATGACAAAAATAAAATCATGGTGTTAGATCCTAGAATGCAAGAATAAATTAGTCCTAATGCTAATATAATGAAAGAACATGCCTAATGCAAGTGATAAAATGTAGTGACATGAAATGCATGATGGAATGCAATGCAAATGGGTATGAAATGTTTTTGTGATTTTTCATTTTTTTATGGTTTTTGTTTTTCTAATTATTTATTTATTTATATTTATATGCATCGTGTGTTATGCATAAAATGCCTATAGGTAAAGAATATTGAGAGGTTCACGTTCCTCAACACCCTCAAGAGAAGCTAAACGATAAGCTTCTTGACACTCCCAAGTGTAGGAGGTACCTAATGACTCAACATCCCCAAGTGTAGGAGGTGGTTTTGGTGGAATTTCCTCACAAGGGAGGAGCTCTTCATGCTGATGAATGAAAATCATGTTGATAGATGATATATGATATCCATTTTCTGGTGGAAAAATCCTATCAAATATGGGAGGCCTCAAATGGATTAGTGGTAGTTGAGGTGGAGGTGGAATGATTGGATGAGGCCTAGGTAGAATCAAGATGATTGGATATTTTGGTAGTAGAAGTTACCATAAAATGGATATCCTCCTAGGGAATAAACAAAGGTAGAACTCATCAAGATCATTGAGTGGCTCAATAGTAGTTGATTCATCCTTTGAGCTATCTAAAGCAATGGATATTGTATCAGACTCATGGTAAGATGAATCAATGGACATGTCATCATGATCTTGATTGGATTCATCATCCTCTTTAATCCAATCATTCTCAGGGTCATTGGTTGGGCCAAAATTTTCTTGCTCATTAGTCTCTTCTTCTACATTAGAGATCCAACCATTGGTATGCTCTCAACTAGAGGACAAAATATGGTTCACACAAACCTAATCACTAAGCCATTGAATGTGTCTAGGATCGATATATGCTAAATTCGTCTCATCCTCATATTATCTATATGCATCTCTAGAAGAGTTAGAGGCTTCAACTAAAACCATTGTGATGGGAAGATGATCTTCTAGCAGATGAATGCATCTTGGATGAACGTAGTCATTATCATCAATCTCATCCTCAAAGCCTATGGTTAGGCGCTAGAGGGAGTCTACAAGGAGTTCATTCAACATACACACATAATACCCTAAGCCAAACCTATCTATAGGTAGCTGATACTATGGTTAGTAAGGTGTTTGGAGATCCTATTAATACTAGCTAAGACCATTCCCATGCCAATGGAAGTGATAGTAGTACTATAGGGTAAAATCTAGATTTGACAAATAATTAACATTCCCTAAAAATGGCTCATCACTGCCATCCTCCATAGGGGAAAAACTTGTAGAATCATTAAAACACCCATAAACAAATTTTTTTTGGTTCAGGGTACCCCCAAGGGTACAATGGTACCAATGGGTAATGATAGCACGTGAATATTTCCCATGTCCTGCATGGACTCGATGAGTGGAGTGAATATGATATTCTATGCACAAGATACTCAGCGAGTCCAAGATGAGCCAAATGAACCATGACTTGCGATGGGGTGGATGAGGATGATGGGGGTGTGGCTTTATCTGAATTCATCTATAGCAACAGATGATTCTTCCTCATCCATAGGAGTTGGAATATCCTCTACTAAAATGGTGGAAATGAATGATGAGGATCTCCTCGATTGGCTCCTTCAAATTTTTCTTTCTTAGAGGATCCAAGGATGAAGAAGGGATATTGAGAGAAACCAATGGCAATGGCAAAGATGTAGGAGGCTCAATGGCTAATTATGGTGTTGGATTTGGACTCTTTATGGGGTTATTAGGTCTGATGTCTAGATGGGTGGATGGAAAGGTAGACTCTTGTGGGTGGTGCACCACATTGCAATACTTGAAGGGCTCGAGATCTGTATGAACTACATGAACTTACCCTTCATGTATATACTTAAGAAATTGATGCAAAATGGATGGGACACACTTCATATCCCTCATCCAAGGTCTTCCAAGAAATATATTATACTACATTGCACCCTCTAAGACATAACACAATGTAGTAATAGTCTTTAGCCCAATTTGAATAGGAAGGACTATTGTGCCTATGGTAGAGCATAAAGCATCATTAAATGCTCATAGAGTGAATGTAGATGCTACAATATGTGAGGTTGGAAGACTAATATGATGCAGTGCATCAGTTGTAATAATGTTGATTGAGGAGCCTATATCAATCAAGAATTGCTTGTAAGGAATTTAATTCACACTCGCAATGATGTGTAGTGGAGGATTGGGCCTAGTAGTGGGAGTTGCATTAATCTCGTGATCATGAAATATGATGACTGACTCCTTGTAGTGTTGAATATGCCCCACAAAATTGATAAAGGATTTGGGATCTTGGGGATGCAATTCAACTAATTTTAGAATCTCCATTAGAGCTTCTCTATGTGGTGGAGACTATTGTATAAGATCATAAATGGAGAGTCTTATCGATGCCATTCATTAGAATTTGGGTAAGCCTACTTATGATCATCACCACCAGGAAAGGTGGAGGACCTTGGATAGGATTTATTGATAGTAAAGGCTATGATGTGGAAGGAGTATTTATTGGAGCTACAAGTGGTGAAACTTGATTAGGATACCTCATATTCCTTGTCACAATATTAATCATCCCCACAAACCCTTGATTGGGTGGGGTTGTGTGGATTTCATTTACCTATCATGTTTGATCTACCTACACCTCATGTGTAGGTAGTGGATCCTTAAATATACCCATTTGTTGATTGTTGGTAATGAGAGGATTGTCGATTTGAAGTTCATTCTTGTCAAGCATATCATGTACTTTGTTCTTAAATGTGTAACATGACTGAATGTCATGACCATTTTGTTGATGATAAGGATAGTATAGGTCCTCTTGATACCACTTAGGACTTTGACTTATTGGGATCCAAGGGATGGATCTCTAGAAAATTGATATCCTTGGCCTCATAAAGTCGATTAAAAAGTGATGCCATAGACTGAGGTAATGGTGTATAATTATGATATGGGTGGCGTTGTTACTTTTACCCTTGATTCTATTGAGGTTGATTGTGATACTATGTAGGAGGAGGTTGGGCCTGATAATTGATTTGTTGTGGTAGATTTTGCTTTATAGGCCTTGGAACATTCAAGAAAACTTGATTAACTATTGATGGTTACTTTTGAGTATGGTTGCCTTTTGGGTTTTTGTTCCATTCCTTCTTTCGAAGTTTTATTTCCCCTTCCTAAATCTTAATCTCCTCTATAACCTTGGCTTGAGCTAGGGCTTCCTCAAATGTCTAATATTGCTAGAGTTGTAACATCAATGAAATCTATTTTGAACTCCTTATGAATAGATGAGTTAGATCTATCACAAGAAAGGTAAATGATAACTTTGAAATGATTGCTTGCCACCTATTACCATAGTCCAAGACTGGTTCATCATCAAATTGGTGAATATTGTATAAATCAGTCAAGGTTGCTTTCTTATTTATGCTAAATGAGAAGTGTTCCAAGAATGCATTTACAAGCTATTTGAAGCTATGAATGTTGTGCCTTGGTAGATGATTGTACCACTCTAGGGTTGGGCCTGAGAGTGTTATCAAGAAGGTTCTTAGTAACAAGCCATCATCATCCTAAATTTGAAAGCAAAGGTTCATGAAACTAGTGACATGCTCATGTGCATCACCATCTCCTTTAAACTTATCTAACTTGGGCATTTCAAAATACTCTATATATGGAGGATATGGGATAGAAGGATGGAGTGGTTAATTACAAAGTTGACTCAATGTGGGATTCTGATAACCTATACTTGAAGCTTATTTTTCTAGTGATCTAATGCACTTAGTAAGCATATTTTAAGCTTCACATGAAATGATATCATCTCCTCACCTTTGCCCTCGAGGAGGGGGAGGTGGAAGATGTCTAGTGGGATGAGGTGGTTGATTATGGTTATCAACCATATCCTCATAAAGTGACTCGGGTACCTCTAATCCTAATACTTTGACCCTAAGTCTTCATAGGCCTCATGCTCTTGTTGAGCATTATTGGATTGATATTGTTGGAGACCTATGGTGTTGAGGGGGTGCATAAGGAGGACGGTTTTGATTGGGTCTAGGTGGTAATTTTTGGTGGTGTGCAAGGTGCTTTTGATGGATCTACTACCTATAGGTACTCGATGTAGGAACTACCTCATGCATGGATTTTTGTAATATCTCTTGATATAGCCTTTCCTAATACACCCTATGTTCTTGTAGCCTCTATTGACTCAACTGATATTGCTCATCTAAGCATTGTTTATCTAGCTATAACTGGTTCAACAATGCTTGTTTATCAGCATTCTTCCTAAGGGTCTGATCTAGATGGTTAGTAGTGTGGGGATGATTGATCTTTGAATTAATACGAAGGGACTTGGTTTGCTTTGCAGCACCTAGAAAGGTTAGCTACCTTTTTTCCATGATCAAGGTAAGATGTGTTGACCTAGTATTTGGGATTAAATATAAGCTCAATGTACTCAGGGGTGTAGAGATACAACGTGATTACACATAAAACTCTTCTTGAGGAGTAGGGTGATCATAAAAATCTCTCTCCTCCTCATTGACAAGGAATGTACAAGTCGATATGGCTATTTGAGTAGGATGATGACTATCGTACCTATCTAAATGGGCATATTTTTGACTCATCCATGGATGGTCAAGTAGAGTGGCTTGATCATCTAACCTCATCCATGGGGTGTACTCCTAATCATGTTCTGACTGGTGTATAGAGTGAGTTAGAATGCGAACTTGTGACACCGACCTACTAGGACCCTTTCTATGTTGAAGAGTTTGTCTAGGGTAAGCACAAAAAGTATCTTGACCATGGAGGTCATCACTTTGATCATACTGAGGATCGATAGATGTATCCTACATGGGGATTTTCTCCAAGTCAAACTCTCTGTAAAAACCAAGATGCCATTTAGGAATGGCCATATCCTCTAGATTGATGCAGAGGTATTCCATGCCTCCAAAATTTTCTATGATACTAGCCTTTGATCGAGCTTGGTTGTGCATTGTTACCATGGTCTTGATTAAACAAACAACAAAGAAACACATAAGAAAACAATGTGATTATCTCATTTAAATTTTAAGTGTGAGTCCCTATATTATTTGAGTGTATTTTGATGTTGAAAACCCTAATTCCTATGAAACTAAGGGTAAACAAAAATATAAAACTACTAAAAGGTAGTTCGAGCACACCCCCTATTGGGGAATGTAACCTAAATGGTAAAAAGTAGCTTCCTATTGGATATTGGATCAAGGTAACCTTATGGGAAAAAATTACCCCTTGAAGGGGCTGCACTATCTAATGTCTTGGTATCGACAAAGCCTCACTTTTCCTTAAACCTTGTATTTAAGGCATGGACAGTAACGACAACTACATTCACTTATTATTTTAAAGAGCCATGTGGTAAAAGAGCTATGCTAATCTTCCCACTCTGGGCACACCAAAGAGTAGGGGACCTTCTAGTGATGAAGTCTAGAAAGCCACTTTCTTTTGGCCACTAAGTTGTTATGGTGCGAGCCAATGGATGGAGATGAAGCCCACCATCATTGGTCTCGATTAATGGTTGGTGATGAAATCCAACTTATTAATGTTAAAGTGAAACATGGTGTGTGGGGTTTTTTTAATTTATGCAAAAGAAAGTAAAAGCAAGAAGCATTCCATGATATTTCACTAATGCATAAAAATAATGTTTCAAATTCAGATTTCTAAATAATTGATATTTAATTTTTAGAAACCTATAAGATGTAGAACCCTACATGAGTAGCTTGTGGATAGGCAACAAGCAATCAAACCAAAAAGTAGTAGATAAGGGGTCATCTCACACAGATATGGCTTAAGATAGGGACCATACTACATAGGGATGGTCACCTACAAGGGACCATATCACAAAGAGATGATTGCAGATAGGGGGTATCTGAACCAGATACAACCACAGACAAAGACCCGAAACTTATGATTTTTATACCTAAATATCTACAACCTAAATATTTTTTGCAATTTTACTTATAAATATAAAGAGATAGAATAGATGTACTCACCTTGAAAGCCTACATTTGACAAAGATCCAACTATCTTTTGTTTCGTACCTTCTGATCTAAGGCCACCTTGCTAAGGGATGATTATTGAATAGGGTTTATCTCAATGTCAAACGGTCTCTGAAAAGGGGCTATCTTTGTGACATATGGTTAGGACTACAAACTACAAATAGAAAAATAGCCAGTAATTAGCAAAATGAATAACAATCAAGGATTGGGTCCCACCATGATTGCCACTGAAGTGCAAAAAAAGACCATACATCCAAGCAAACAAAATATGAGATAGCAATTATGTAACCATAATGATAAAGTAGAATATAGAATAATGGTGCCATTTTTATTAATAACAAATCTATTTTCTCAATCGGTTACAATATGATCCCTTTGAGGGATGCTACCTAGTTTGATACAATGATTTACAATAAGAATCTTTTGGATGTAATGCACAGGATATTCTTCACACCCACAAACCGTCTTGGAGCGGGTTTCTCGTGACCATTGCAAGGGTTGATGATATCAAGTTCTTGTGCTCTTCCTTCCTTATAAAACCTATAGTCTACACACAAGGAAAGCAAAGTGATTAGTAACATATGCAGAGCCCTTTGAGATAGGGCTCGATGTAATGATATTGAAAGTGATAAATAATTAAAATATGATAGATGCATGCATAAAATAAAGTCTAACTATGCTAAACTATAAATAAGAAAGCTATTAAAACTTATTAAAACAAGAAATAAAAAAAATAAATCTATACTCTAGAGACTATCTTTGTGCAGGATGATCGTACTTGTAGGCTATCTCTGAGTGAGACAACTTCTAACTTGTAAGTGCTTTTTCTTGATACCAATGCAAGGGCAACTCTAGGTTTGATCCATAGTATTTTTGGTAGATTGTTGCATTCATGGGAACGGATTGGTGGGTATAGATAAATATATAAAGTAGATACGCGTAAATTGCACAGTGAATATGGATGCGATCTTCAACCTTTAGAGCGAAACAACATCATGATTTCTATTTAGAGAAGAAGGCAAAATACTTGAAGGCTCATGGTCAAATTTTGATAGCACTTCGTTGCTTGAAGATTTGAAAGCTTGAGATAAAAACTCAAAAAAATAAGAACTAGGGGTGCAAATTGAGGGGTGAGTGTCCTCATATAGATTTATTGAAAGGAAGTCTAACAATAGTGCCACCCTATGCATGAAAAAGTGAAGAGGCAGTTCACATTAAGAAAAATGAATGTCTATCTTCATAATTTCATGTAAAATGATTGTGTCATGCTTTTGATTTAATTTGGGCTCACACACACATCTAATTGTGGCACAAGTTCATGCACGGGGTAAACTAGTATTTTCAACTATCAGTTATGTCCCAATATTTTTATTCTTGCTTTTGGCATGACTATATCAAGGGGGATGAACCTGATTAGGGGCCATCTCTTGGTAGGACGACCTTTGGAGGTCGTCCCTTAGAGGGATGACTAGGGTTGTAAAGGGAAATATCCCTTGTTTGAGTGGTGAAAACCACTATTTAAGCCCTAGGGTTGCCCAAGGTGGGTCATATGGTCTTTGAGGAGTCCATATAGGTAGTATCCTCAATATTATGTGTTTTAGGTGTTTACACCATGAGAGGTAACAATGGAGATAAGGGATAGAGAAACAAAGAAAATATAATGGAAATGCATGGGCCATAGGAGCAAAAGCTATGGATCTTCAAGTGGCATAAGGTCAACTTGGAAATATTGCAAACTACCACTAAGAAATATTTCACTTGGATGGAGAGATGATCAAGAATTTGTACAAGTTATCATCATTGATTGGAAGATAATACTCTTTAGTTTCTTCTTGTGTTTCGAGGATGAAACATTTGTAAGGGGGTGGAATGTTAGGTACCTAGGGATAGGAATGTGGGGAAATAATATTGCATGTACGTAATATGGTATGGGTCACATTTAAATTATAATAATATATAACATAGTTTCATATTATAAATTTATTCAGTTTGTAACTCATGGAAGTTAAAACACCACATGAGTGACCTTCTAACTCATGGAAGGTCAACCATCACATTCTTGCATAAAGAGATGTACCCCCAATTGTAAATAAAGTCATAGGAAGTATTCTTGGTAGGCATATTGGCTTGTGGAGCTAGAGATCTTGTGGAGTGATTCCTTCCTTAAGGAGCATTATTGGTGTTGCCCTACCTCAAGGGTATTATCTATATCTATTTTATTGTATGGGTTGTTATTGTGGAATATATTTGGGGATGTATGTTTGATATTTTTGCATATTGGAGGATGATTTTTGTTAATGAGAAGTAGAGGTTCATAAAAATATGCTTCTACTTACCAAATATAGCTCTTATTGAGGGTTGATAATACAAATTTGCTTATCCCAAGGACTCCATAGGAAGGAACAAAATATACATACATATTTAGAAAATTAAAGAATATAATTAAAAATTACCAAAAAAATGAATTGAATGGAAATTTTTGAATTTAAAAATTATGTTAAAAAATAATTTGAATAATAGAAATTAATGTACACACCATGTATCTACTTATAATAATAGAAATAATAGAATTAAATAAAATTATTAGAACTAAAAATGAGTTAACTAGACAAAGAGTTGTGTATTCTCCTGAGCTATTCAACTCCCAAATAAACTTATGCTTGAATCTCCCAAGAATAATCACTATTATTGTATTTCTGCTCAACTACAATCTAACATCAATGTCTTGTATACTTATCAAAATATCTTCTTTCCATTTGTATCTTACTTTATTGATCCTTGTATGTATGTTTGAAACCCTATAACCATATTTATCTTGAATTAATCTCATCCATGGTTTCAAAATTGGATCTAGATTGAGTGGTTTTTATCACACCAAGTATCCATCCAAATAGAAATTTTTTCTTTAGTTCCCACCACCCATATTAGACCTTTAATCACTAGATCAATTGATTTTTTTAAACTATTTTGTAGTGCAAAACCATATGGTAGTAAGAATGTAGTAAATATTAAGCTTGGGGTATTGGGTTCAATGTACTTACTTAGAATAATACTTGCCCATTGTCTTTGAATCTCTTTATACAATCTCCAAATTAATTTTCCCCTAAGAGTTAAGTTTGCATCTATAAGAACTCTTGAACCAAGACCTCCCCTAGTTTTATCATCACATTCCTTGATGCATTTCACCAAAGGCAATTTTCTCTTATAATTTAATGCTGACCATTAGAATGACTACGTAATATAGATTAAACTTTTTTCTATTGATTTTGGCATAGTATACAAGGACATATAATATGTTGGAATGACCTATAAGACTGATTTAATTAGATACACTCATATTACTAATGATAACCATTTACCTCTCCATGTAGTAATTTATTCTAAAATTTACTTATAAGTAGATTCTATAATTCTATCATCATTATCTCCTCAAATAAGGGCATCCCTAATAAGTTGCTAGTAAATTTGCCTCCTCCATTTGAAGTAACCTGCATATCCCTAATCCATTTGAAGTAACATGCATATCCCTAATTTGATTCTATCTAGAGTGTTTAGGAAATAAATTTTAGAAAATTGTCCTATTAATGTTATACCTTGATGCTCTTTCATATTCCTTTAATAAGTTATTCAAATCTCTAGAATCATTTATCCTTTCCCTCCCAAAAATGGTTATATCATCTATAAACTATTTATGGATGATGTTATTGATGTTATTACTAGCCTTAAGTCAACTTATTAGACTATATTTGTTATCCTTCACAAATTTCCTACCCAATACCTCTACCATTATAATGGATAGATATGGTGATAAAGGATCTCCATGTCTAAGAAATATCTTGACTTAAAATGATTTTGTTACTAACCCATTGACCAACATTGAATATGATACTATAGAGACACAATATTTAATCCATCTAACCCATATCTTCTAAAATATAAACTTTTCTAATTCTACAAATAGAAAATACCATTTATCCCTATCATAGGCTTTACTCATATCAAGTTATAAGAACATTGCTCTCTTTTCTTGAAGTTGTTGAATGCATAAGTTATAAAGCTACTATGATCTTGTGTAGAACCTATATCCCTTTCACAAATCCTCCTTTCTCTTTTGAAATAATTTTTTCTAACAATGGTCTTAACAAATTTTCTATCACTTTGGAGATTATCTTACATGCCATAATTACATATATTTATGGGACTAAATAAATCAAATAATTTTGCATCCTTTATTTTTAGAATTAGGGTAGGATATCTTGCATTTATTTTATAAGGTATGTATTGTTTTACCTTATATTATTTCGTTTCCACTAATAAATAATCCTTCACTATATCCCAATTATGTTGATAGAATGTTGTAGAGAACCCATCCAAACCTAGGAATTTATACTTATCAATAGAGAAAAGAGCTAAAATAACTTCTAGAGTAATAGGCTCCATCAATTTCCTATTATCTTCATGTGCTATAACTGAAGATATATTTTATGGTAGTTTATCATTAAGAACTTCAAACTCCTCCAATCCTAGAATATTCTTGTAAACAATCTTTGCTTCCTATATAATTTCATTTTGGTTTTCAATCCAAACCTCTTCTACTAGTTTAATTCTACTTATTATGGATGCTAATCTCTTTACTATTGCCATCCTATAAAAATTGTTATGTTTTTATCTTCTTCTTTTAACCAAGTCTATCTCAATTTTAAACTCTAAAATTTGTCTTCCTTACTCAAAATATTATAATATTCACTAAGCAACTCCCTTTCCTCCAAACTTGAATTATTATGCTCACCTTTTTGGAATTTTGAAAGTTTCTCTTTTTCTTATTTCTTCTCCAGAATATTTCCAAAAGTGTTCTTGTTCCATTCTTTTAATCTACGTGTCATTGATTTAAATTATTTTGGATGTGTATACAACCCAACATTTCTTGAATTTCAGCTCTCCTTAACAACATTTCCTTCATAAGACTTATTTTAACAAGCTTTTAAAATATTATAAATTTTATTTTATTGAATAATTCATTACATTACATGATCGACTTTAGTCTTGAAGTGATTTTCCTTAATTCAAATGCAAGGGATACTTTTCTTGATTCAGTGACAACCAATTAATCTACATAGTTTATGAGAATATTGAGGATCTACTTGAGAATTTATTATTTCTTTGGTTTAGAGGTAATGGGTGGTTCAAGATCTCTAAACACTCTTCTTGATCATGGTTATAACTTATTACAATTAACAAAAAATCTAGAATTTGGGGTATCCTATTGACTCTTGACTATACACTATTTATCCTATTTACTAATAGAGTTTGATGTTGGTTGGGAAAGTAGATATAGTTATTCTTTCAAATATTAAAAATTGTAAGAATTAGTTGTAGACATGTAAGCTTGTTATGGTTGGGGTGGATGGTAATATTACCAATTTGGAAAAGAACACTATATTTTTTGTAGGTTCTATCATGGTTGATTGGGATATTATTTTTGTGATGAAGGCTTTTGTTGATTCATTCAAGGGTTGTGATTTTGAGAGGATTGTCATTTCCCTATTGTGGAAAACAAGCATTCAAAAAAGTAAGAAAATGTAAAAACCATTGAGATATAGAATTCATACCTTGAATATTTGTTGAGGATGGCATGGTTTTCCTTGGGTTCTAATTTGACATGTTGCCTTGATTCCAAGTAACATGGGATAATTGATCCTCTTTTGATCCTACTAACAAATGATATAGACTTGATCTTCTCTAAGAGTATTCATGTTTTGCACTTGGAAAAAAGACTACAAAAGCCTTCTCCACTTCTTCCTACTTCTTTTTGGCTTGAAATGTGTCCAATTTAAAGACCAAGGAAGAAAATATATTATCTTAATACATTCAAGTATATTTTTAATTTCACTCCTTTAGTATGAGTTGATGTTTTTGCTTCTAAAACAATGTCTCCTCTTACTTTTATACCTTTTCTAATAGTAGATCGTGATTAGTTTTGACAAAGGGTCATAGTATCCTACAAAATAAACTAATACATATCTCCTTCATCCATTAGGTTCATAGCTTCTATACACTCTTCCCATATTCCTAATTAAAAAGTATCTTCATGGTCTTTGCATCCAAACATAAATGTTTAGACTATAGAAGAGTAAACTAAAATATCTCAATATAATATTCTAGGGTCTTCTCTTCTCTTTGTGTCATTCAAATGACCTCGTCTCTTACTTCTGTATATTTGTAATAGTCTTGATATTTTTGTAGTAATTTTATCTTTATAGTGTCCCATGTATTTATGTTCCTTCCACTAAGCCCCATGAACTAGCATAAAGTTGCATGCTCGAGTGTGGATGGAAAAGGACTAAGTTTATGTCTATCTTGTAGTCATAACTCACATAAAAAATGTTAAACTTAAAAAAAAAAAAAAACTATTGTATCTTCTATAATCATCTCATAAAATTTAGGAAGCGTGAATTATGGAATGTTCTTCATCTTTCCTTCCTCTTGAGATTCCTTTGTAGAAAACTCAAAGTCACCATGGTATGTATTTCTTCTACCATATTTGTTAAAATCTATGTTGTCCAAAGTGTCTATTAGGCACTCCTTTGTGATATATTAGCTGCAAAAGATTGGCCTAGTAACTTAACTAATTTCTAAGTTACCTCAAGTGGTAAAAGTCTTGTACATCTTCTCATCTCTTCAACTATAGAATAGTTATCTTCTATAGGAATACAAAATTCTTCAACTATGGACTCAAGAAAAGGCTTGAATTAAACCAAATAACCTTCAATTAATACTATAGGATCAGTAAATCTCATACTCTAGTCTAGAGTTATCTAAAAATTTATGACTTCTCATTGATTTTATTCTTCTAATTAGGTCATCCATATGAGAGGATTTTTTTCTAGATCTTTTTTTTTATTTGTGGAAAACATCCTAAAAGGGATGCCACTTTCGGGTAAGACCAAAGGAGGCATGGGTATCCATTCCACAAAAAATGCCCAAGACTCGGACCTGGCCTACCACCTTTGACATACTCAAGGATAAAAAAAACACACAAAACTAATTTAAAAATAAGTAAATAACAACAAAAATAATAAAATAAAATAAAAAACATGCTCCTTGAGTGTGTCAAAAACAAAAACACAACCAAACAAGCACAATAAGATAAAAGAAACCACAACACAAACCACATAGAAAAACACAAAAACTACATAACAAAACACAAACAAGACAAAAACAACAGAACACTACAAAGACATAACCCAAAAAAAACATCAAAAATAAACACATCCAAAACCTAAAAAATAAAAAATAAAAATAAAAAACAACCAACAACAGATAATAAACAAAAACAAAAAACATAGAAAACACTCACACATAAAAACATGAATTAACACAAACAAAGAGAAACCCAAGAACAAGAACAAAAAAAACACAAGAACAACAAAAAACAACACAAAGAACACAAAAACAAAACAAAACAAAAGAACCCACCCACCTTAAAAAACTAAACAAAAAAGAAAAAATTGAACATAACAATGACCTATCTAGACCAGAATTTTCTTTATAGATCTTTGTACTACACTATTTATTGTGTTATTTAGAAAATATATTTTTTTCCTAATCCATATATACAACACACATGGATTAAGTTGTAGCTACAAAAATAAAATTAAATGTCTTGCAAAAAATGGGTTGAATGTCAATCTTCAATGCAACATATCCCTATAGTATATAGAAATTAAAATTGCTCTAAAAGGACTGTAATTTTAACATCTCCCCAATAATAGTGTGAAAAGTGATTAAAACTAAGTATGTCAATCCATGTAGGTACACTTCTAAGACACTAGACATTGTATATTCATTATAAAACTAATAGAAACCCTAGCCTATATGCTCATATGAATCAATTATATATCCTATTGAGGATTGATAACAGACACTTTCTCATTCCAAGGACTCCACAAGAAGGAAAGAAATTATACATACATATATATTACATAATTAAAGAACATAATTTAAAAATCTAATAAAAATATAAATAGAAACTATAGAATTTAAAGACAACTACAAATAAATTAAATAATCTAAGATAATGCACACACCATGCATGTACTTATAAAAATAAGAATTAATTAAATTAAAAACAATTTATTAGATCTATGGATGGGTTAACTACTTAGAAATAATAAAATTTGAAAATAATATGCACAGGGTTCTTGCAAACCATACTCTTGTAGTGATCCCTTTATCCAAGAGTAGGTGCACTTCCACCATATTGGAAAAATAGTTAATTGCCCAAAATAAAATTTAATAAAAAATCTATTTTATTACTATTGGAGAAGGTACATAAGGAAAAATTTTCGGATACTCTACCACTAAATGATGCTAACTATTGAATCATTCATCTTATTGTTCTAGCTACTAATTTTTTCTAACCTACCTTGAATTGCATATAATAATTTTAAAGAGACCATGTAGCTATCCTAAATTAATTGATAACTCTTAAATGATGCAGTTGAAAATACCATGGTTAAAATAACTACAAACAAGAAACAATTATATAAGAGAAACATAATTTTTGCTTCCATACAATTGGAGGTTGATACTCTAATTTTGATGCGATAGAATAGCTTGCAAAATAAACAGAAAAATATGCTAAATTGGGATTCCAACTAGCACAACAATCTGATTTTTCTTCTTAGCTAACTACTCGATTACATCAACAATACCAAAAAAAGACATATATTAAAAATTTGTCACATCTTCCATCATTTCCCTAATATACCAATCTTGTAGATGGTAATTAGAATATCTTAATTTTTCTATGACACTAATGTGCATGATATTATAAATGGATGTCAATGTGGATTTATTAGCATTAACATCAACTATGTTTTCATAGTTTGATAATCACACCTTCCTATAGTTTGGTGAAGGTGACTTGGATACTCAATTATAAACACCTTATTTGATTTTCCATAGAAAGATCATATAATTGTAGCACAAAAGGGATGTAGGCTCACTCTACGTGAGACATTTTAGTATCTGTCATGCATTAATTTTACAAATTAACTTATATTTATGTATCCAAATTCTCATAAAACTACTATATTGTATTATCTTTTACATACTACAAAATAATTACCAATTCTATCAAAAATAAGAATTTTCATAATGTTGGTTATACAAAAGATAAGTTATGGATGAAAAAACTACATATATGGGATGACTTATAAAAATGCATAATTACAATTATTATTACTTATTTTGGTTTTTTGTATTATGATAAATTTAGGACTATAACAACATATAAAATTCAATAACTCTTATTAGGGGTTTTATTTGTATCCTCAATATTTTGAGGTAGTATTTTTATCATCATATTTTATTCTTATTTATAGGTTTAGCCCACTTCTTGTTAACATTTTTTATATTTATTTTTAGTTTTTCATATTTTTGGTGAATATATATAGTTACAATTTTTGCTTCTCTTCAGTTACGAATTCTACTACCTAACTAACATGACAATGAATATATAAAATTATTATTATTTTTATTTGGTAAATGAAGGGGTTTTGAGGTCCCCAAACCTATTACAATAGGCTGAGATAGGGCATGAGAATACATTAAACTACATCACTAAATCAAAACCAGCTAAGGGGTAGGAATAACAAGCCACCCTCAACAAGGTAAAATAGAGAGGGTCCCATACAAATAACATACCATAAAAGTTGGATAACAATGGCTAAAGGAACCAGGTCTCTCTTAGCAAAACAAAATATAGAGGGTCCCATACAACCAACATAAAATATAACTTGATATCAACTGCTAAAAGAACATCATAGCAGAGCTAGTTCAAGGTTGCCATATCCATTTGCTTGTTAACCACGTCTCAAATCTCATTGACAAAGGAGACCGCAACCTGTAATGTACCCAGAAGAGCAGAGTGTTTTTCCTTTAAAATAGATAAACACATCACCATATCGCTAGAATATCATACAACGAGGATACCATCAGGACTGAGTCCGAGAAAATTTTGACCAACATCCACACAAAGATGTCCAACCAATGATAGTCAGCTAAAAAATGCTAGAAGACATGTGAAGATCACCAATTGAGATGGCCCACCCAATCAAGCATAAAATAAAACATCCAACAAAGAGTCCACAGAGTGAACTCCCATACCAAGCCTCATGCACAACCAATACCTAACTATGATCATCAAAAACAAGAGATTCAATGTGTTGGGGGAAATTATCGAACCAGACCCTTAGGTCTTTTTGAGAAAGACCCAAGTTGGCCATATAATCCGCCACCTTATTGCCTTCCTGATAAATACACTAAACTTTGAACTCCTCTCTTCATTTCATAATTCTAAACACCTCTGCTAGAATATTTGAAATGCTCTACTCAGGCTTGCTAATAGAATTGGCAATATTTACTAGATTTAAAGAGTCCCCTTATACAATAATTTTCTGATATTTAAGTGTTTCTATCAATAGTAGCCCTTGAAGAAGACCCATGGCTTCAACAAAATGAGAGATTTGGATAGAAATATTCTCTATGTATGCACCGATCAGCTTACCCTTAGAATTTCTAATTATCCCACCAGTAATCGTAGGGCTCGAATTTCCTTTCGAGGTACCATAAAAATTTAATTTGAACCAACCCTCAGGACGAGGGCACCATGAGGTGGTTGAGTGCCCTGAGGTAGCAGGTGGTTTATATGACTTACAAGAAGTTGGAAAGCCAATTTTAGGCTCCACAAGGCTTTCATCCAAATAACCCACTTTGAGATTTGGAGAAAAATGAGACACATTCTCCATAGTAGCTTCAATATCTCTACAAAAAACCTAATCCGGATCATGCCTTGAATTATTGAAAGCTCTCTGATTGTGTTCCCACCAGATGCTCCAAAACAAATGTGGGAGTAAGAAATACCAAAGTTTTTCCAATCGAAGGGACTTGAAAGGAGAAGTCCACTGTAGGCACATATCAGAGATAGTGTTTGGTAAAACCCAACTAACATCCAGAGTGGACAACACCTGAGAAACTACTAAAACTGAGAAGGGGCAATGGAAAAAAATATGCTGCTCTAAAGCTTCACACAAGTAGCATCTATTGATTAGAGCCATCCCCCTCTTGTGAAGATTTTTTACTGTTAAATATTTATTTTGAATAGCCAACCAAGCCAACCAATAAAAAATATTTACTTTCGTAGTTAGGTTTTTAAGCCAAACTTTTTTGGGTAAAAACCAACACTGAGGATTTGCATCAAAAATGTGGTAGGCTGATCTAACAGAGTAACAACCTTCACTTTCAACTTTATAAATGAGAGAATCCTTAATATCCTGGCTCACAAGGATATAGAGTCTAAGATGATTATAAATGGTCCCCCAAGCTAACACTTCCTCCTTGTTTTCAAATACTCTTTGTGGAATTTGTTTCCAGCACCTCCTTTTCCCTTTCCACTCAATACAATATTCAACTTTAGACCAACCCAGTCTATGGGTAAGAGCAACATCAAGGGATAGAATTGTATTGATGATAAGTGGACTATCAAGAAGCCAAGTATCCTCCCAAAAATTAATGACAGAGCCATTTCCCACCATCCACCTTGCACCTAAGAGCAGCTTCATTCTGAGTTTTCTCAAGATCTTCCAGAACATATAACCTTCATGGATAACATACTCAGCTAACAGATTTCCATTATGCAGAAGATAATTATGGTGGAAAATAGCTTTCTCATTAATTTTTGGGAGAAAACATGGCTTCTTGATAGCCCGTTTATCCTCAATACAACTCTAGCCCCTGTTGTTGCTCTTACCCATAGACTGGGTTGGTCCAAATTTGAAGATTTCATTGAGTGGGAAGGGAACAGGAGGTGTTGGAAATAAATTCTTGAAAGAGTATTTGAAAACAGGGAGGAAGCGTTAGCCTAGGGAACCATTTATAATCATCTTAGACTCTATAGCCTTGCAAGCCAGGAGATGGAGGACTCTCTCATTTGGAAATTTTAAAGTGAAGGTTGTTACTCTGTTAGATCAGCCTACCGCATTTTTGATGCAGATCCTCAGTGTTGGTCTTTACCTAAAAATTTATTGTTTTTATTTTATTTCAAATACATATTCCACTTAACTGACATAATATAAAACATACACAGTTACAATTTTTACTTCACTTCAATTAAAAAGTACACTATCTAACTATCATGGTAAAGAATATATACAACTATAGTTTTTTCTCAACAACACATTCCCAATAATATATCTAAAATAATAGATTTTACTTATCTAAAGTTATGGAATTATAATAGCCACCACCAAAGAAACTTACAATGATGAGACTAATTATTAGTTACCTATATTTATGGAGGGTGATCGAATGGTTTATAAGAAACAAAACAAAAGAAACTTACAATGGTGATGCTAAATCTTGTGGTTGTTGGTCAACGTCAAGTTTAATTATTAATTCTACTACCTAACTAACCTGACAATGAATATATACAATTATAATTTTTACTTCCTTGTAGAAATAAATTCCACTTAACTAACATGATAAAAAATATACATAATTATAGTTTTTACTTCACTTCAATTACGAAGTTCACTATCTAACATGACATATAATGTTTACAACTATAGTTTTTACTCAACATTACTTTTCCAACAATATATCTAAAATAATAACTTTTACTTATCTAAAGCAATGGAATTATAATAACCACCACCAAAGAAACTTACAACGATAAAACTAAATTACAGTCGTATATATTTGTCTATATTTTTGGAGGGTGATGAAATGAATTATAATAACCACAACTAAAAAAACTTACAATGATGATGCTAAATCTTGTGGCCTCTAGTGAACATCAAGTTCAACTATTAATTTTACTACCTAGCAAACATGACAATGAATATATATAGTTATAATTTTTACTTATTTTCAAATACAAATTCCACTTAACATAATATAAAATAGCTAAATACAAATACAAATTCCACTTAACATAATATAAAATAGCTAACTACAAATACAAATTCCACTTAACTAACTACAAATAAGAAACAATTATATAAGAGAAACACAATTTTGGGTTCTATGCAATTGGAAGTCGATACTCTAATTTTGGGTTCTAACTGCTCGATTACATCAACAATACAAAAAAGAGATGTGTATTAAAAAATGTGTCACATCTTCCATCATTTCCATATATACCAATCTTGTAGATGGTAATTCGAATATCTTATTTTCTCTATGAAACTAATGTGTATGATCATATAAATGGATGTCAATGTGGATTTATTAGCATTAACATCAACTATATTCCTATGGTTTGACAATTATACGTTCCTATAGTTTGGTGAATGTGACTTGGATGCTTAATATTTTTTTTGTACACCCTGTTCAATTTTCCATAGAAATATCATACAATTATAGAACATAAGGGATGTAGGCTCACTCTATTTGAGATATGTTAGTATCTTACATGCATCATTTTTTTAGATAAACTCATATTTAAGTGGTCAAATTCTAATTAAACTACTATATTATATTATATTTTACATACTACAAAATAATTGCCAGTTATATCAAAAATAAAGATAAGTTTATGGATGGAAAAGCTACATAGATGAGTCAACAGGGTGATTTATCAAAATGCATCATTACAATCCTTACTACTTATTTTGGTTTCTTATATTAATATAATCTTATGACTATAACAACCTATAAAATTCAATAACTCTTTTTAGGGGTTTATTCATATCCCTAATATTTTGAGTTAGCATTTTTATCATCATATTTAATTCTTTTGTGGGCTTAGTCCCACTTCTTGTCGATACTTTTGATATTTATTTTTAGTTTTCCATATTTTTTATGAATATGTATAGTTACAAATTCTACTACCTAACTAACATGATAATGACCATATAAAATTATAGTTTTTATTTCCTTTAAAATACATATTCCGCGTAATTGACATGATAGAAAACATACATAGTTACAATTTTTAATTCACTTGAATTACAAAGTACACTATCTAACTAACATGATAAAGAATATATACAACTATAGTTTTTCTTAGCAACACATTCCCAATAATATATCTAAAATAATAGATTTTACTTATCTAAAGCTATGGAATTATAATAGCCACCACCAAAGAAACTTACAATGATGTGACTAAGTCTTAGTTACCTATATTTATGTAGGGTGATGGAATGAATTATAAGAAACAAAATAGAAGAAACTTATAATGGTGATGCTAAATCTTGTGGTTGTTAGTGAATGTCAAGTTTCATTATTAATTCTACTACCTAACTTACATGACAATGAATATATGCAATTATAATTTTTACTTCCTTTTAGAAATAAATTCCACTTAGCTGACATGATAAAAAAATATACACAATTACAGTTTTTAATTCACTTTAATTATGAAGTTCACTATCTAACATGACATAGAATATATTCAGCTATAGTTTTTACTCAACATCAATTTTCCTACAATATATCTAAATTAATAACTTTTACTTATCTAAAGCTATGGAATTATAATAACCACCACCAATGAAACTTACAATGATGAAACTAAATTATTGTCGTCTATATTTATGGAGGGTGATGAAATAAATTATAATAACCACAACTAAAGAAACTTACAATGATGATGCTAAATTTTGTGGCCATTAGTGAACATCAAGTTCAACTATTAATTCTACTACCTAGCAATCATGACAATGAATATATACAATTATAACTTTTACTTGTTTTCAAATACAAATTTCACTTAACTAACATAATATAAAATAGCTAACTACAAATACAAATTCCACTTAACTAACTACAAAAGAGAAATAATTATATTTGAGAAACACAATTTTAGGTTTCATGCAATTGGAGGTCGATACTCTAATTTTAATTTTAATGCGAGAGAATAGATTGCAAAGAAAATAGAAAGATATGCTAAATTGGGATTCCAACTAGCACAACAATCTGATTTCTCTTCTTAGCTAACTGCTCGATGATATCAATAATACAAAAAAGAGACGTATAATTAAAAAAGTGTCACATCTTCCATCATTTTCCATAGATACCAATCTTGAGATGGTAATTAGAATGTCTTATTTTTCTCTATGAAACTTATGTGCATGATCATATAAATGGATGTCAATGTGGATTTATTAGCATTAACATCAACTATGTTTCCATGGTTTGACAATTACACCTTCCTATAGTTTGGTGAATGTAACTTGGATGCTCAATTATTTTTTGTATACCCTATTTGATTTTCCATAGAAAGATCATATAATTATAGCACGGAAGGGATGTAGGCTCACTCTATGTGAGACATGTTAGTATCTTGCATGCATCAATTTTATAGATAAACTCATATTTAAGTGGCCAAATTCTCATAAAACTACTATATTGCATTATCTTTTACATACTACAAAATAATTACTAGTTCTATCCAAAAATAATTTTTTTTACTATGATGGTTATAAAAAGATAAGTTTATAGATGAAAAATGCTATATAGATGAGTCAACACGATGACTTATCAAAATGTATCATTACAATCTTTACTACTTATTTTGGTTTCTTGTATTAAGACAAGCTTAGGACTATAACAACCTATAAAATTCAATAACTCTTTTTAGAGGTTTTATTCATATCCCTAATATTTTGAATTAATATTTTTATCATCATATTTTATTCTTATTTGGGGGTTTAGCCCCCACTTCTTGCTGGCACTTTTGATATTTGTTTTTAATTTTCCATATTTTTGGTGAATATGTATAGTTACAATTTTTACTTCTCTTCAGTTACAAATTCTACTACCTAACTGACAATGAACATATAAAATTACAGTTTTTATTTCCTTTCAAATACATATTCCACTTAACTGACATGATAGAAAAAATATACAGGTACAATTTTTAATATACAGGTACAATGCCTCCGAAAACAAGCGTGACGAACGCGAGATGAATTGCGTAGACATTAATACCAAATTTCCAAATATCGCAAACGCGACGACAATCGGCGGCCTTGACATCCACGCCATGGAACACGAAACCTGCCTCTCATTGGACAGATCGACGTACAACGGAGTTTCTGGTCAAATGTCAATGTCATCTTCATGCTATGGTTTTTGTTCTACATTAATACCTCTTCTTCTCGGTCCTCACAGCCTCCTCTGTCTTCACCCCTGATTTTAACAACCATCGAAAAGAGGTCTAGAAAATGGAGGAATCGCCTTTTGAACAAGGGAAGATTGCGGAGCAAAGAGTTATTGACGAAAATGGGTTGGTCTTTCCCAACCAACACATTAACAACGTCGAATCCTTTGTCCAAACCATTCAAGAGAGTAGAGAGTGGATTGACCACCGGCTGAAAGAGGTGGGAGCTTTTATCTTCAGAGGATTTCCCCTCAAAACTGCCTCCGACTTCAACGCTGTTATGGACGCATTTGGTTGGGAAGAGCAAAAATATGCGGGCGCAGCTTCTAGAACGAGGATCCAAGGTAGAGTTTACACAGCAATCGAAGCTACTCTACATAAACCGATCACGAAATGTCTACGGTAAGTCTCTCAATCTCAAACACAAACTCGTTACAAATTGTTTTACACCGACGCTAATTTTTTTTTCATTTATGTAGTTTGATGAATTTCCCACGAAACTGGCCTTTTTCTGCGAGATTGCGCCCCCCGAGGGCGGGCAGACCGCAATTCTGTTGAGCCATAAAATTACGGAGAGAATGGAACAGAAATATCCGGAACTGGTTAAAAACATGGAAAAAGAAGGGCTGGTTTATCATACCAGATTTCCTCCGAAAGATAATCTGCCAGGCGTCTTAAAGGGCTGGCAAACCCTTTACGGAACGGAGGATAAAGAGGAAGCAGAAAAGAGGCAAGCGACGAATTCAACATTCCCTTGCACGAAAAGTTGAAAAGTCCCGTTTTAGTCCTTTTTTACCGACCTATATATGAGTATGGTTTATAACCTTATTTCAAATTCTAACCGTAGAGTCCAAATTCTGATTATGATTGTGATTTGGTTTGCAGAGCTACAAATTTGGAATCAAGTCCAAGGTGAGTTGGGAAGGGAACACAATGATAATTGAGCTGGGGCCTGTCCTGCCAATAAGAGAAGTGGAGGGTAAGAAGAAATGCAATGCCTGGTTTAACCTGTTAGCGTTTGCGTTTGTAAGAGATCCAGAGACACCCATTATGATGGGAGACGGATCACTCGTCCTCGAGATGGAGGACGAGGCCGTGGATGTGAAATGGGAAGTTGGAGATGTGGTTGTTGTCGGAAATTACAATATGAACCAAACCATTCAGGATCTTTTATAGCCTCGCAGGAGGCAACAGAAACAAGGTTAAACAGGGGTAGAGACAGCTAACAGACGGACAAATCTTACTTGCATTTATCTATACAAAAACTCCGTTGTGCAAACAAAAGGCTCTACTGAGCATACAAGACCACAAAGGCCAATATTGCTGAATACACAGCGAAAGATGCAGTATACACTGCCAAAAGTGCAGCATACGTTGCCAGAGGTGAACCTGGTGTTGTTGCATCCAGATTACCTAAACACAGAGGCATGCATCTATTTATAGATTGTCCAGGCCCAAAACCGGATTAATCCCTAAACCAGGATTCATAAATCGTGGGCCAAAATGTTGTAGGACGCTCCCAACTAGCGGTATTTTGCCTTTGACCAGGCTCGGTGCATTCTGCTATGCGGTACTTCCGCATTGATGGCGACATTTGGGATTATTTTCCAACACACCCCTTTAATCACAACTGCTGCATATACAACGGTTTTAATACACGAACAAAAGGTGGAGTTGTTGCTGTGGTGGGGCTTCTCCCTGTCAAACCCTAGTTTTACTGTCTTCTTCAACTCCAACTCTCGTCGGACAATCTCACTCTCCTTCGTCGTTGTCGCCGCCTCTTTCACCTTCCTTATCACCATCAGACTCCCCAAATAAATGGCTAAATGCAGCGAGACTCCTTCTTCTTTGGTCGACCACCGCATTTCCTCACCCGCAAAAGGAGTACTATAGAAGGCTGTTCTATCTACTTCCTTGCTTACGCAGGTTCAATTTTCGACGGGAAACCATACCCTGCCTTTCATACAGACATCGTCCATTTCCGTTCCAGGGCATCGCTGTCACTAGACAGAATGGCTTCTATGCCGACCATAACTTTACCGAGTTCTCCATAAAGCCTCAGGCCACCGTCTATGTTCTCTAATGGCGACGACGGCTCCCAACCGTCCTCTCTGGTAACACAGTCTCCTGCAGCATTGGCGAAGATGTTTAAATTCAGTGCAGAGCCTAGATATAAATTCTGTTGCAACTACCTCGCCTTCGCCATTCATCGAAACCCTAAAAAAAAACCCAAAAAATACCTTCGCCTTGATACCATGTCGAAAATTAATATATGAACCAAACCATTCAAGATCTTTTATAGCCTCGTAGGAGGCAACAAAAATAGGGTTAAACAGGGGTAGAGATAGCTAACAGGCGGATAAATCTTACTTGCATTTATCTATACAAAAACTCTGTTGAGCAAACAAAAGGCTCTACTGAGCATACAAGACCACGAACGCCAATATTGCTTAATACATAGCCAAAGATGCAGTATACACTACCAGAAGTGCAGCATACGCTGCCAGAGGTGAACCTCGTGTTGCTGCACCCAGATTACCTAAACACAGGCATGCATCATTTATAGATTTTCCAGGCCCTAAAACCAGATTAATCCCTAAACCGGGATTCACAAACTGTGGGCCAAAATGTTGTAAGGTGCTCCAACTAGCCGTATTCTGCCTTTGACCAGGCTCGGTGCATTCTGCTATGCGGTACCTCCGCATTGATGGCGGCAGTTGGGATTATTTTCCAACAGTTGTGATTGACAATCGCTTTGTACAACACGCAAGAAGACCCTCCAAACCACCCAGAAGAGTCCTCGCAACCTTCTGCAAGTAGCACAATCAAATTCCACTCCTCTATGTATAATTTTCAAAATAAACAGGAGTTATGTATCCCCGAACGTTAATAAAACTATGCATACTTATTAGTTGAAATTTTATTAAGAGAAAGGACTTTGTCTCATCTTTGACTGTGTTTTTCGGTAGAGTCATTTTTTTTAATATATAGGGAATCAATAACTTATTAAAATTTTATTAAGAGAATGGACTTTTATTTTATGAGAGGCAATGATATGATTTTAAATTTGATTGTGATATTAAGATTTGTTCTTAACAATTTTGTTATTCCTTTCAATCCATAGATTCCAACAAATAATGTTAAGACAAGTCCTCTTTACAATGCATAATTCTTTAGCTTTAAAATAATTAATCTACCATTTTATCAACTTTTTTAATGCTAAAAGACAATGAAGAATAAGTAAATGATTTTATGTTTGGTGAGCAGAAATTCACTTTCCGAAAAACATTCATTTCTCTTCCATAAATTATCAATCCGGTAAGTCCATAAACTTACGAGTGTCACGCACAGTATATGCCTGCAGTGTTGGGGAATAAATCTGATTGTACCTTATTTAGTTTGGTGGGGGATGTTTGTGCATTTTGATTTCAGCCAAACTAAATAAACTAAGTGTAGAGAATTTAAATAAATAAAATACAATGCTAGAAATAAAATGCTAAAAATAAAAACACACACCTAAATTAAATAAAGCAAGAACTAAAGCAATAAACTAATCTACAAAAAATAAAGAACATAAATGAAATAGGGGAGGACTACTGCAGGGAGTGGGCCCAAGCTCCCGCAGATAGTCCGCCCAGCTAGCTGCGTAGAGCTTGCTCAGATAAGAGGAATTGCACTCTTAATAAATTTGACAAGAAATAAAATAGAATAATTTCTCCATAAAATTTTCCTCCTTCTCTCAGGGAAGACCTGTGCATTTATACAATGCACAACCTTCCTCTATTACAAATTTAGGCAAGTCTATTTCAGACTTGCAATTACAATAGATATGCAATGAATATTGCATCCGTTCAATTATAACAACCATATATTAATTAAAACAGTCACACACTAATTTTCCCCTCTTGCAGGATAAATCAGGCGTGTTCTGTTTTATCATAACAGAATATGTCTGGCAGAAAATAATGGATGCGTTATTCTATTTTAATAATATTGCATAAAATAGAATATCTCCCACATTGATCGCTGGAAAAATCGTTGCTCTTGGTTCATCCGTGAGCGTGAAAGAATAATGCTCACGTTACAAAGGTATCCAACCAATCAAATAATAGAAGTGTTCATTCTATTTTAATAATAGTAAATAAAATAAAATATCTCCTTTTTGTCTTCACGTGCAACCTCCTCCTTAGCCCATTGGTCAACCGGTCAAAGCTGGCTTGGTCAATCTTGCAAAGTATGGAGGCATGGAGGCACCTTCTTCATGAGGAAGGTGCCTACTTTTGTTGGGCGCCTTCCTTATAAGGAAGGCGCCTACTCTATTGGGCACCTTCCTTGAAGAGGAAGGCCTACTCACCTTCCTTGAAGAGGAAGGCACCTACTTCTATTGGGTGCCTTCCTTGAAGAGGAAGGCGCCTACTTCTATTGGGCGCCTTCCTTGAAGAGGAAGGCACCTACTTCTATTGGGCACCTTCCTTGAAGAGGAAGGCACCTGCTCTCATGCCTTAGTCTCTGAAAGCAGAAGTATGCCAGGTCCAAGTGGATGTAGACTGGAAAACACCATATTAGTAGCAAAACCTGCATTTATACACAATTCCCACTAAAAACACCAATCAAGCATAATACCGATTTTTCTATCAATTATATGCATAAGTTATATAAAAATGCATCTCACATGCTAATTAAACCAGTAATGATGCCCCTTAATAGTGTATAAAAATGTACATTTTTGGGACTCATCATCCCCCCATGCCTAACATGTGCCACGCCCTCGTGGCACCAAAAGCTGAAGTTATACCTCTCGTAGGATGACCATTTTTTTTTAAATGGCCTTCAGTAGTTCTATTTTTTCTTTGTTGGCCCTATTATTGAGCACTGCTGTGTTTTTCTTCCATTGACTACTGTGTTTTTTTCATTGAGTGCTGCTACAACATTGCACGCAGATTTAGAATTTTCTTTTGCTCGTCCATTTATGCAAGTCAAAGCAGATTGCAAATCCACTATATTTTTTTCTTCTTTAAATTAGCAGATTGCAATCCGCTCACATTCCTTTGTAATTTGTTACGGATTGCTATTCCGTAGCACAATAGCACCATAAGTGACGTCAGCCACTCTTTTTCTCTGGATTGTGGATTCGGGCCTCCTCTTGTCTTGAACTCAGTGGAAATCAGTCCGCACTGCTCCCTTTATTAAATATCCCGGATTGTGACTCCGTTGTTCCACCAATCAATTCACCATCCAAATATTTTCACGATGCACAAATGAAACAAGGTCAACTCTATTCACGTGAATGCCATAGCTTTTTCTATTTTTTTTTCCATTTTGAGGTAGTAATATTTTTCATCCGAGGCATGTCATACGTTGGAACTTCGATGGGAGATTTTGATAAGAAGAATTTAAGGGAGCATCTACTGATGTTTAGCATGGAGATTATTTTTAATATAACCGTACACATAATTAACAAAAAAATCAGTATATATACCTGGGTGAATTTCGTAGAACCTGGTGTATATGATGCACGTGATGTGAGACGTCTTCATGTTGGTGCTCCTGGAGATTTTATTTATTTCTTTATTTATTTATTTTTTTCTTGGCTGCCTTCTTCCTCCACACCATTAATCGTTGTTGTTCTTCCTTCTTCTATCGGTGTGGATTTAACAACTTCAGCATCGCAGCCATAATTTACCATTTTTTTATTCTTCCCCGCTTAAATTGGTGATGCCCTTATCGCCAACAATAGGTCCCTCTACGCAACAGGTCTGCAACCCTCCAAACGTCAGGTCCCACACTGAACAATAGGTACCCCCATCCAAGGGAGAAGAAAATTGCTTATTGGTGCCTTCCTCCAGGTGGAAAAAGGCACTGTTGTATTGGACTGATTGTAGGCACTCTCTTCCTGGTGGGAAGTAAGTGCCTTTTCCGCTTCGCCACACTCCTAATTGTAGGGCATAAAATGTCACATCTGTTAGGCCTAGTTTAAGCCGGCTCCACCTACAGATCATGCTCATGGTTGTGTCCTACGAAACTACACACACAAAAACTAGAAAACAGGAATCATGCCTATGCCTGAGGCCCTAGCTCTTAGGATACCTTCAGATTGCATTCAGAGGGATGATTACCTACACACACGAAAGTAGGAAAATATGAGTCATGACTCCATGCCTATTAGGCCCTGGCTCTCAGGATGCCTACAGCTTGCATTCGGTTCATGATTTCCTGCAAAGCAATAAGAAAGCAATTTTTATGCTAAGCAGGACATGTTCTATGCATTTTTATTTTTTTCATTGGGAGGATTCACATAATTTTTTTTTTTTTTATCAAGGCACCTCTACTGTATGCCATCAAGGCGCCTCATCACTTATTCCTCTTTTTTTTTTTTTCCTTGTGCCATCGAACCACCCAGGTGCGGGAAATGGATCAAGGCACCCTAGATGTCAAGGCGCATGCTTGTTGTGGAAGGCACCTGCTTGTTGTGGAAGGTGCCTTCAATGTATGGTGCCTTCTTGATGCGGAAGGTGCCTCCAATGTATGGCGCCTTCTTGATGCGGAAGGCACCTCCAATGTATGGCACCTTCTTGATGCGGAAGGCACCTCCAATGTATGGCACCTTCTTATGGAAGGCGCCTCCAATGTATGGCGCCTTCTTCATGCGAAAGGCCTTCCATGATGTATGCTCTTCTATGCGAAGGCACCTCCATTGTATGGCACCTTCTTCATGCGAAAGGTGCCTTCTTGATGATCAAGGCGTCTTTCACTTTATTTTATTTTTATTTTTTTCTCTTTTTTTTTTTCTCTTTTTTTTTCCTTTTCTTTCTCTCTCTTTTTTTCTTCTTCTTTTTTTTTAACGAATGATTGAACATTCGTCCAAGCTACTGGTATGGTATGGGGTCTCCCCCATGCCGATGTCTGATCCACTCTCACAAATGTGAGGCGATTGTTAATGGAGCTCATTGATCGTTACTCGAACATTGTCTCGACACTCTACTCTTGTACGTGGTGTAGCATCTTTGACTCTGCTCATCATCCAAGTTGTAACAGTCACGCACCTTGCAACAAAATTTTCCCCCAAAGTTCCACAAGCACCTTAGGCTAGAAGCCTTTCGCTTGATCAGGGTTACTTAGCCTGCCTTCAAGTGCCAATGTTTCCAAGGTAAAACTCTGCTAGCTTTCACCTGCTAGATTGGATGCTACATGATCAGGTACACGAGATAGTTCATATAGTGCTATTACGAACTCCATGTATGAATCTCAATTCATGAGATCTTCACAGACACCTCCTTATTTGTCTACATCGCACTTCATGATGTCCTGCAAAACATAAAAGAAAAATCTAAACTAAAGGCATTAAAATAAAATTCTAACTATTTTTTTTTTCATTTTTTTATATATATATATATATATATTTTTTCATCTTCTGATTACTTCCAGGCTCCTCCCTTGCTTTATTTAGTGATCGGTTGGAGATTTCTCATTTCCCTTATAGACCAACCTGGTCCTAGGGAAAGAGGATACTTTCTTCCAACAAGTAACAAAAATAAAGCTTCTATTTTCTCTCCCCTACTTTATTTAGCTACCGGTTGGAGATTTCTCATTTCCCTTCTAGACCAAGTTGGTCCTCGAGAAAGAGGATACTCTCTTCCAACAAGTAGCAAAATAAAACTCTATTCTTTTTATCTGCTCTTAACTTGGAGCCTTTTTCAATAGAAGATATTTTTTCTCTTTTTCATGAACACTGTAAACAGTGTTCATTGTGTTGTTGGTGGCAATAATGAAGGTGGGGTCTCCCCCATGCCTACATCTAAACTAGTCTTCTAAAAAAATCATCAATTTCATTATCAACTAGTTTGATGTGTTGTAGCATGAGAAGAGCAATTTCCCCCTTTGACCTCAAAACCAAATTTTTTCAACATAATGGCAAAATGTGCAGGCTGGAAAATGACTATCTATGGGTTGGCAACTTGGAGAAAACATGGCATAGCAGTATTTAAAAACACATGCTAGTTTTTGATTCACCAGGTCGCCTTAAGCGCAAGTGAAGAGCATACTTCATAACAAGATGTTCTTTAAAAATTTTGCTCTATCATTTTTCTTGCTATTAATTTCATCATTAAAAAACATTTACCAATACGTTGCAAAAAGTTCAAGCCTATAAATTTTTTTAATTTAAAACCAAGCTTCTAGAGGCATAATTTTTCAATGGTTTCTATATAAAAACACATCCCTAAAAATTTTCAACTATCAGACCTGGGTTGTGCTATTTTTTTGATTTCTTGAAACCATTGAAAATATGATGGAAATCCTTCAATGCCAGATTTTTCTAAATTTTTCAACAACACATTTTATTCCTACTTCTACACTTAATTTGGTACATCAGGTTCATTCCCACGTTTACCTGAGAAGCTAGAAAATGCAAATAGTTGCCTATGGGATTTGGCTCTGACTGTGCCGACAACTATTTTTGGCCTTATAAAAAGGCCCTTGGTGGACTCACACTTCTCAGGTAAAATATCTATAGGTAATTTTAAATAGGCTTTTTATCTGACCTATAAATCCTAACACTACAGTTTAGACACTCCCCGACAACGGCGCCAAAATGGTGAGCAGAAATTCATGTCCCAAAAAACATTCATTTCTCTTCCATAAATTATCAATCCGGTAAGTCCATAAACTTATGAGTGTCACGCACAGTATATGCCTGCAGTGTTGGGGAATGAATCTGATTGTACCTTATTTAGTTTGGTGGGGGATGTATGTGCATTTTAATTTCAGCCAAACTAAATAAACTAAGTGCAGAAAATTTAAATAAATAAAATACAATGCTGGAAATAAAATGCTGAAAATAAAAACACACACCTAAATTAAATAAAGCAAGAACTAAAGCAATAAACTAATCTACAAAAAATAAAGAACAAAAATAAATAAGGGAGGACTACTGTAGGGAGTGGGCCCAAGCTCCCGCAGATAGTCCGCCTAACTAGTTGCGTAGAGCTTGCTCAGATAAGAGGAATTGCACTCTTAATAAATTTGACAAGAAATAAAATAGAATAATTTCTCCATAAAATTTTCCTCCTTCTCTCAGGGAAGACCTGTGCATTTATACAATGCACAACCTTCCTCTATTACAAATTTAGGCAAGTCTATTTCAGACTTGCAGTTACAATAGATATGCAATGAATATTGCATCCATTCAATTATAACAACCATATATTAATTAAAATAGTCACACACTAATTTTACCCTCTTGCAGGATAAATCAGGCGTGTTCTATTTTATCATAACAGAATATGTCTGGCAGAAAATAATGGATGCGTTATTCTATTTTAATAATATTGCATAAAATAGAATATCTCCCACATTGATCGTTGGAAAAATCATTGCTCTTGGTTCATCCATGAGCGTGAAAGAATAATGCTCACGTTACAAAGGTATCCAACCAATCAAATAATAGAAGTGTTCATTCTATTTTAATAATAGTAAATAAAATAAAATATCTCCTTTTTGTCTTCACGTGCAACCTCCTCCTTAGCCCATTGGTCAACCGGTCAAAGTTGGCTTGGTCAATCTTGCAAAGTATGGAGGCGTGGAGGCGCCTTCTTCATGAGGAAGGCGCCTACTTTTGTTGGGTGCCTTCCTTATAAGGAAGGTGCCTACTCCTATTGGGCACCTTCCTTGAAGAGGAAGGCGCCTACTTCTATTGGGCGCCTTCCTTGAGGAGGAAGGTGCCTACTTCTGCTAGGCACCTTCCTTGAAGAGGAAGGCGCCTACTTCTGTTGGGCGCCTTCCTTGAAGAGGAAGGCGCCTACTTCTATTGGGCACCTTCCTTGAAGAGGAAGGCACCTGCTCTCATGCCTTAGTCTCTGAAAGCAGAAGTATGCCAGGTCCAAGTGGATGTAGACTGGAAAACACCATATTAGTAGCAAAACCTGCATTTATACACAATTCCCACTAAAAACACCAATCAAGCATAATACCGGATTTTCTATCAATTATATGCATAAGTTATATAAAAATGCATCTCACATGCTAATTAAACCAGTAATGATGCCCCTTAATAGTGTATAAAAATGTACATTTTTGGGACTCATCAATGTTTCTACATCATTATTACACAAGGCATGCCTAAAATATCCACAATACCCTCTTCTTTGAAGACTCTCACCTATAATAATTTTCCTTTGAAGCCTTTGTAAGGGCCTCAAGTGACCAAAAATTCTTTTACAAGAAATTATTTAGAATTAGACATCATGATTGCTCCAAATATTTGTATTGCAACTTGATTAAATATCCATCGTCTTTTGATAGATTTGAAACTAGCTCATCCTTCTGCATAAAAATAGGAAAATATAACTGTTAAAGCATTTTTACTCATCAAATATTTGATTGAGGTCCTCTTCCTTAACCAAGTTGTTAATAGAAATCCATGACCTAGAATTGTTGCTCACATCAATATAATTTTTTATGTATGAACCTCTACAAGCCAAGAAGGACTAAGTAAGTGGTTATTTCAAATAAAAAATAAAAGGATAAAAATTCAACCAAACATCAAACCAATTTTTTTTAAATCCGCCTCATTGAATGATCACCTAATATATCTTGATCAATTGTAAACTATTTGATATGGAGTTTCATGATGTTAACCTTGAGGTAGGGTTCATTTTCTTAATAATTTTGTTGCATCCATATAATCTATATATTTTTTAGGTAATATATTTCTCCACTCTTCATTTGATCCTTGAATAATATCCAATCAACTTTTTCCCCTTATGCCAAACTCATAAGTTAACAATTTAGCAAGCTTGATCCTTCAATATATTTTATTTTACAAACCTCGTCCCACTTTTCTTTAATCTTCCTCTTTTTAAATTATGAAAACCATTATGGTTGAATACATATAGGAGCAAAAAATTTCATGATGGTTCGGGTGGTTGCGGGAGTGAAAGAATTACAGTGTTACAAAGATTCACAGATGGATTTTTAGGGTTTATTTTTCACGGTAGCTCATCTTTGTCAATTTTTTTATTTTTATTTTTTTAATACATAGGGAATCAATAACATCATTAAAACTAAATTTTGATGAACTTAATTTCTATGTGTTTCTATTTTACCATAAATTGACACAAATCCTTCGTGTTAGTTTCATTGTCATATATACTATAACAAAAAGGTTGTCACATTTTTTCCCACACTTGAGACTTTCTATAATGTGCATCATTCCTAACTTGAGACTTTCTATGATGTGCATCATTCCTAACTTTTATTTTATGAAAGGCAATGATATGATTCTAAACTTTATTGTAATATTAAGATTTTTTTTTTAAATTCTATTACTCCTTTCAATCCATAGATTCCAACAAATAATGTCAAGACAAGTCCTCCATACAATGCATAATTCTTTAGCTTTAAAATAATTAATCCAACATTTTTTCAACTTTTTCAATGCTAAAATATAATTAAGAAGTACATTCTGAAAGGAAGAATGAAGTAAATGGTTTGATGTTTCTACATCATTGTTACACAAGGTATGCCTAAAAGGTCCACGATATCCTTTTCTTTAAAAAATCTCACTTGTAATAGTTTTCCTTTGAAGACTTTGTAAGGGCCTCAAGTGACCAAACATTCTTCTATAAGAAATTATTTGGAATAAGTCATCATGATTGCTCCAAATCCTTTTATTGCAATTTGATTAAATTTCCATCATATTTTGATATATTTAAAACTAGCTCATCCTTCTGCATAAAAATAGGAAAATATAAATTTTAAAGCATTTTTACTCATCAAATATTTGGTTGAGGCCCTCTTCCTCAACCAAGTTGTTAATAGAAATCCATGACCTAGAATGGTTGCTCACATCAATATAATTTTTTATATATGAACCTCAACAAGCCAAGACGGACTAAGTAAGTGGTTATTTTAAATAAAAAATAAAAGGATAAATATTCAACCAAGCATCAAACCAATTTTTTATTTAATCTGCCTCTTTGACTAACCACCTAATATATCTTGATCAATTGTAAACTATTTGATATGGAGTTTCATGGTGTTAACCTTTAGGTAAGGTCATTTCCTTAATAATTTTGTTGCATCCATATAACATATTTATTTTTTAAGTAATATACTTCTCCACTCTTCATTTGATATTTGAATAATATCCAACCAACTTTTTACCCTTATGCCAAACTCATAAGTTAACAATTTAGCAAACTTGACCCTTCAATATCCTTTCTTTGATAAATCTCATCCCGCTTTTCTTTAATTTTCTTGTATATAAAGAGAAGCTTATGATGCAAAATTCATACCTAATTTCCATGAGTAAAATCAAAAGATATGATATAGACATTGTTTATCTAAGCTAAGCTTTCTCTTATCTTTAACATCAGTTATGTTTAACACCCCTGACCTACAACATTAATTATGTGAAGCATCAATGATGTGTGGTACAAGTGATGTGTAGCACTAGTGACATGTAGCCCCATTGAAGTGTAGCACCAACAAATAGCTTCAATCATATGTAGCACCAACATATATCATACTATTATCCATCACTCTTGTAGCTCATGTAAATCACAATACTCCTTTACTAGTAACTCTTTTTTTAGAAATACCAAAATATCTTACTTTGGTCTTTCCATGCTCCATTTGAACTCCTTCATTTGCAATTTGATCAACCTTTTTGTTAAATTTTTTTCTCACATGTACAAAACTTACGGATTTGAAATGGATGCATATTTCTTGATTTTCTTCTAGAATAATATCTAACATTAGATTTGATATTTTCATGTTTCTATTCATTGCTTCAATGACCAATTTTGAATCACCATATACTATCAGTTCTGACAACTCTTTCCACCTGGTAATTTTTAATTCTTCATCTGATATATTTGTAAAATTTATTAATTTTGCTCCTAATCCTTTAGTGAATTCTACCAGTACTCTCCTTGAATCATTCATTATAATACCTCATGCTCTTGTTGCTCTCAAATTAATTTTCGATGTATTATCAAAAAATAAATATTATATTCTAATACTTATCTTAGGGGTTCATCTTTCTTACTTACCTACTTGCTTACAAATGGTATTTCCAAAAATTTAACTATTATTTTTTAGCTACCACCAGTGAGTCTTCATTCTAAATCCTACTTCTATTAGTTTTAATTAATATTTTGATGATTGTTATGCTATGTGAATATTACCCAAAATATTGTAGCCTTCTATCTCAAAATATTAATACATTTCAAGCTTTTAATATTTACCACAATATAATTGATGGTAATACATGTAGAGAGGGAAAACTACCCTACCGCATATGATTCTCAACTAGATTCATTGGGAGTCGAGGTGACCATGGGGCTATGTTATATTCTCTATACTCGAGGGCTTGGGGGATTGAATAATTCACCAAGAACAGTTTAAGGACTCTCTCCAAGTCTAAGGATGGAATGTTTGATGTGTATGTTAAGCAAAAACCTATGTTTGGCTTTTCTAAGATCTAAGCTATGGAAAAATAAAAGAATAATGCAGGAAAAAAAATAATGTAAGCAAGCAGAGACTAACCCTAGGATGATTTTTAATTTTCAATAATGACAAAACCCTAACTTGTAATATAATAGATCTTTCCTTTATAGCAAGGTTTTGAGAAAATGCACAAACAAAGTTAACCCTAGAATGCAAACTATATGCCTTTTCTCTTTCAATTTCCTAGAAATGAAATTAAAATATTTTTCTTTTGTTTAAGATCTAGATCTATAACAAAAATGAACAAAAAACAAACAACAAACAACCTAAAAAGTCTATTTAGAGCACTTACTTGATCCGATGGTTGTCCCTAGATTTCAAATTGCGTCTAAATATATCCAGCAACTTCACAACCTACAAATTAACTTCACAAAACCCTAGAAAAATTGATCAACTTTTGGAGGTCTTCTTAGGCACAACCTACAAAACAACTTCAAAAAATCCTAAAAGAATTGATCATTGTTTGGGGGCCTACTTAGGCCATTAGATGACTAACCTTAGAGGTGTAGCAGTGAAGCCCCCTTGGTCCTTTTAGCTAACCATTCAAAAACAAAAGTGATTGTTGATCCTTTTGGAAATGAACAAGACAAGATGCAATAAAATAAAATAGTGCAAAAAATAGAGTGCAAATAGTGATATTATGATCCAAATGAAGCATGCAAACACAAATTGAGGGTTTAGGAGATAAAATTTACCTCCAAATCTAATAAAGCTAAAATTGCGCCTTATAAGGGGTGATCGTGAATTCAAATCTACCAAATTTATGCCTTATATATATGGGATGCAAATTCATAGCAAAAGTACAAAAATGATCTATTAATGTAGAATAAAATACAAAACACATAATTAATGATCATAGAAAATTTAAAATACAAGAAGAAAGCTATTGGTATTGAAAGAGCAGTCAGAAGGATGAAGACCTCCACGAATGGTAAAATCCATCTCAATGCTCCAACACTCGTCTACCATGAAAAATAAATCAAAAGAAAAGTATCAAAAGAACGATCTTGCTTGAATTTTTCAAAAAACCTCTTAGCCAAAAATAAATTCTCTTGAAAATCACTTAGAAATCTACTTCTCTAGAATCACTTAGGGGAAAAGAGGATTCAAACCCTCTATTTATAAGAGGTTTTGGAGGGAAAAAGGTGGGAAAACAAAAAGGAAAACCTAGGGAAGGTCCAACATCTTAGAGGTTAGCTCAAAAAGTTGGGTTCTCTGAGAAAAACCCCTAACTTGCTGAAATTGCACCCCATAAGGAGTGACCACAATTTCAACAAAACTAGGGTAAAAATGGGAAAGGAGGAGAAGAGAGGCCCAAACTTGTGCTTTGAAAAGTTTGAGGTCCCTCTTAGGGGAATATTGACTCACTTAGGTGGGTCTATTTTTTATGTCTACATTTTGCCCCCTCTTTGATGCATTTATGGCATAATAAATATGTCAAAGAAAGATGTAGACACCTATGAACAAGGAACAACAAACACAAAAGGGGTGGCTTGTTTAGAAAAAGGGGGTGATGCAAAAATGGTATCATTTCAAACACTTTAAATTTTTACATGCAAAATGAGGTATTAGAGACTTTAATGCCTCTTAGGTTGGGGTGCCCCCTCAAGTTTCAAAAGGAATGCAAAATTCCTAAGGAAACTAAAAAAAAAGGTTGATGCAAAAGAGAAGAGAGTAGCAAATAGAGGAAACAAAGCAAAACACAAATAGGAGAGAGAAAAAGTTAGGGGTATAAGAAGAGGTAAGGGTGAAAATGAATTCATTTTCATCGTGTGAGGAGAGGAATAAGGGCTTTGGATAAAAGGAATAGATGGTTCTTCCCACACATTGTTCAACCATTACGAAGGGTGATATTGGTGCAGCAATGAAGCAAGCATGCGTAAGGAATAAAATCCTTTCTCTAGACTAGGCTATATTTATTTTTTAGTATTTTTAGAGCATTTTTGTCTTTTTAGAAGAATTTTCTATGCTCAAACCTAGCATAATTTTGGGATCCAACCACAATTTTGGTTGGTTTACCATAATGACCAAAGTCGTGTCACATAATTATAGGGTGTATTTTCATAAATTTATGTCTTGTAAACACAAGGTGTGAATTCAAAATAATAGAGAAAAAGATGATATCACGCCCAAGGAGAACGAGGCACAATTTTGGAAAAGATAAAAACAAAGAGAGGAAACAAGTAGAGAGAGAAAAAAGAAAAATAAAGAAAGATAAGACAAACAGACTTAGGTGTTGAAATGTTGCTCTATGTTGTTGTTTTTATTATTTTATTATTATTATTTTTTATATATAGAACTATTTAAAAATTTGTGATGTTTTGGTTGTAGCATGACATATTGGAGGGTTGAGAGTGGTGACTAAGTTCCTTGGAGGTGGAACTACAGGGTCTCTCACAGACAAAGAGGGATACTCTAGAGGTAGTGGGGCTACAACACCTACTGAAGATACCCCAAGGGGAGGTAACCAAAGTGCTACTGATAGCATTGGAAGATATATGGTATTCATAGACATATACCTTTCAACTATTGATGAGAGATATGACAATCACACTAGAGAATAAGTGGTGCATCTTGCACATCCCCATCAGGAGAGATCACTTTACAAGGAACAAGGGTAGTAGACCACATTGTAGAGGTTATTAGGGGGCTAGACCCATTAGGTCTAAGAGAGTAAGATCCCTATCAATGAGTAGGTGCAGAACCATGGTGTCGATGCTCTAATTATCTTGCTCGATGGAGTGGCCATAGGATTCCTAGTGTGCCACATGAGTAGGTGACACCTACCATTGTCGCTAGCAAGAGTAGTGGAAGACATGCAGGACCAAAAAGTGTAGTTCATGAGGCCCATATGTGTTGATTTTTTATACATGACATTGTATAATTTCATGTACAAACGATATATAATATTAGTGTGTATTATCTTGCTCTAGGTGTGGTGTTAGAACATAACCATAAAGAGATCGTATGCACTACTAATGTCATTGCCCAACTTAGAGCGACCAACAACATATACGTGGTCCAAAAAATTTGAGCAAGTCCAAAGGACGTATCATGCCAAGATCCTACCACTAGGGAGGTAGGTGATAGATGAGTTACAGGACCATAGTATCATATGGGAACCTTAGAATTTATACCCCATCTAGATGGAGGACATGAAGAAGCTGGTGAGGATCAAGAGGATTAGGTGGGTCTCTACAAAGAGGGGGGAGTTGGAGCTCTTTAGACTTGACCGATTCTAGCGATAGTTCTGTATCTTCCAAGAGATACCAAACATAGATGACTACTAGTACAGGTAGGTGTGGAAAGATCCATCAAGAGTGAAAGGGGACCCTGATGTGGGGACATGGGTATAGGAGGATCTAGATGACCCATTGTATGTGGATCTAGGTGTGGATAATATTGGGGTGACCATCAGGTATAGGAGATGGTACAGGGGCATTATACCCCCAAAGATCTCCCTATTAGTGTTAGTGCAAAGGTACCAAATTATGGATTGGTAGATGTAGCTAGCACTTTAAGAGGTAACTCAATGCACCACAAAGTATCAACAAAAAGGTCAAGAGACCCCATGGTAGGTATGAGTGTAGGTCTAGGTAGAGATGGTAGTAGCGAGCACCATCGCTCCTATGACCAAGGAGGAAGGAGTAGCTAGATATAACCCCATGATGGCTAGATCTAGGCCAAGTAGGATAGCTAGGAAGACCTCCATATTAGTGATAGTAAAGTTGAGTGAGACCATAGATCAAGAGGACCCAATGAAGGAGATAGAGACATTTTAGGCCTCGATAGTGGAGATGTAGAGGGATATGAAACTAATGTAAGAGGATAGGTCCAATATTATTGAGGGGTTGTAGAGTGCCTTGACCACACCACTCAAGAAGTGGGACATGACAAGGGCAAAGGCAAACTACCTTTGGGAATATGTGATTTGGTTGGACCATGATCAACAATAGACTCAAACAAAGGGGATCAATGTCATGATTAGGATTCAATAGGGTGTGGGAATCTACCTACTATAGGAAAAGTTATAGAGGGTGAGGGAGAGGTTGGAGGTATATGTATGGAGGGATACCTTCTACCAAAATTTATACTTTTAGGTCTAGTAGAGTAGAGGGTACCTCCACCATCCCCCCTTTAGATATAGGATCAGTCATGGTCTATATCATGGACTATTTAATGGTCTATGGATATGCCCCCATAATGACCACCTCCAATAGGCATAGTAGAAGAGACAGGCTCCTAGAGCGAGGGCTAGGATCAGGGTGACATACCAATTTTGAGTGTAGCATGCATGCTTAAGAAGGGTTGAGTGTGATGGTATCAAACTGTGGCACATTGATGGAATTTATATGTACACTATCTCAAGTTCACTAAATATGTAGAGAGGGAAAATTACCCTATCATGTATGATTCTTGGCTAGATCTGCTAGGAGCCAAGGTGACCAGGGGGTGTTTTATATTCTATACACTAATAGGCTTGGGGGATAAAAGGGTTCACCAAGAATGATTTAAGAACTTGTTCTAAGTTTTAGGATGGAATGTCTGATGTGTATATTGAGCAAGCACCCATGTTTATATTTTCTAAGATCTAAGCTTTGTAAAAATTAAAGAACAATGCAGGACAAACAACAATGCAATCAAGCAAATACTAACCCTAGGATGTCTTAATTTTCAATGATGACTAGACCCTAAATTGCAATAAAATAGATCTTTCCTTCTCAATAAGGGTTTAAGAGAATGTACAAATAAATTTAACCGTAGAATGTAAAATATATGTATTTTCTTTTTCAAATGCCTAGAAATGAAACCAAAATATTTTTCTTTTGTATAGGATCTAGTTCTAGAATAAAAATGAACAGAAAGCAAAAAAAAAATAGCCTAAATAAATCTATTTAGATCACTTAATTTATTCAATGGTTGTCCCCAACTTTTAACTTGCATCCAAATATATCCAACAGGTTCACAACCTACAAAACAACTTCACAAAATCCTAGAAAAATTAATCAACATTTGGGGGCTTGCTTAGGTCGTGTTGAGGTATAATTTCACCCAGTTGTGAAATCACACATACAATTAGAATTTTAGGATTAAAATCCCCTCTTGCAAAGAAATGTGAATTTCTCCAAGGTTCCTTTCACTTAATGTAGTTATATATCATGAAAATGCATTAAATAAGTGCTTAGAATACCTTAGTGATTTGCAAGCAATTGTTAACAAGGGGCCTGGATTTATAAAGTATTTTTATTTGAAATATTTGTATGTGATCTTTCATGAAATTTTCCTTTCAATGTCACAATTAAGTTTACCTTAAGTATAAATTTCTATGTTGCAAACTTAACCAAAATTCTAAAATAATATTTTATTTGTATAATACTCTACTCTCATGAACCACTTTGAGCATTATACTAACAATTTAGGCTTGATCTTGTCTATGAGATTTACGTGAAATGAAAGATAATAAATAACCTTTTTAAACCCTAATTATAAAGTTTAATAACTTTATAATATTTAACAAGGATTTATAAAGTTTACTTAAATCATAAAATAACATTTATTTTATTCAAAATAAATTCACGTAAATTTTAAAGACCGATGTACATGGATCTTAATTATAAAGTTTTGAGCTTTATAATATTAAAACTAAAATCCACATAAATTTCCCTTTGATATAATATTTATTTATCCAAATATTAAATTGAATTAAATATTTGGAAACAAATAAATATGAGCCCTCATTGTAAAGTTTGGATTTTTATAATTTGAGATCAGAGCTTTTATAAACCAAACTTAATTAAAGTATATAAATCTCAATTATGAACTTTAAATTTTATGACATTAAAGCTAAAGTCCATATAATTTTCTCTTTTTTGTAAGATTTATTTCTCAAATATTTATTAAATTAAATATTTGGAAACAAATAAATATGAACCCTCATTGTAAAGTTTGGATCTTCAAAATTTGAGATTAGATTTTTAATAAACCAAACTTAATTAATGTGTATAAATATCAAATATGACCTTTAAATTTTAAGAAATTAAAGCTAAAGTCCATATAATTTTCCCTTTTTTGTAAGATTTATTTCTCAAATATTTTTTATTTTTTTATTTTAAGCAAAAACCCCTTGCAGGGTCGCCTTAGTCTGAGAGACCATGACCAGGAGGTTCTACACCATCAAAGTCACCTGGGAGTCACACCCGGCCCTGCCCACACCAACATTATAAATTAGTTTTTGGGTACCCAATTTAACTTTTTGGTATGGTGGAGATTCAAACCTAGGACCTCCCTTCAAGGATTGCCCTCTCCTCTCCAACTCACCTACAACACCTGGGTGTCTCAAATATTTATTAAATTAAATATTTGGAAATAAATAAATATGAACCCTCATTGTAAAGTTTGGATCTTCAAAATTCGAGATCAAAGCTTTAATAAACCAAACTTAATTAATGTGTATAAATCTCAATTATGAACTTTAAACTTTATGATATTAAAGCTAAAGTTCATATGATTTTTCCTCTTCTGTAAGATTTATTCACCCAAATATTAATTGGATTAAATATTTGGATGATGAACAAATATGAACCTAGTTATAAAGTTGAAAATCTTATAATATCAAACTAGGTTTTAATTCTAAAATTAAATTTGAAATAAATAACAAAATATTGAAGTAAAAGAATAAAATGAACTTTGGACAACAAGCTACAGAGCAAAATTGAACAAAACTTTTCAAAAAACTAAATTTATACAGACCAAAATTAACACAGTCCTGAAATAAACCTAGTGCTATCTTCTATGGAACTTTAGATAAAAGAACTATATCAAATTATTAATTAAATTAAAACACCATATTCATGCTTGTCTTAATAAAATAACTTGATATAAAATTTGTAGATCTTACAATAAACATTTTTCCAAAAAAAATTGTGCTTTTCAAAACTTCTAACTCTTTGTGCTCATAAAATAAAGGTAATATTTGCCTAGCAGGGGCTGGAGGTCTAATTAGAAATAATAAGGGGGAGATCATTGCTACCTTTTCTAAAAATATTGGAACTCAAACTAGCCATTTTGTTGAGGCAAGAGCACTCTTTCGAGATTTGGAACTTCTTGTTGGGATGGATGTCAAAAATTCTTATAGAAGGAGATTCACTTAATATCATCAACAACATAAATAGTAGATCCTCCACCAATTGGAATATAGCTAATATTTTGAATGAATCAAAGAGGGTCCTTAGTAACTTTGAAAATTTTCAATGCCAATATACATACAGAGAAGACTACTCATCTGGAAATTTTCTTTCTAATCAAGGTACCCAAATTAAAGGACTGAAGGTGTAGAAAGAGAATTTTCTACATGATCTCATTTTGGCAATAAGAAAATATTGTGAGAATATCAATGAAGATTTATAACATGTTACTTAACATGATTCTTTGGGCCTCCCTCTACAGTATTGTAAATATGCCAACTATCTATGTGAAGGAACTCGTCTGGATGATGAGGTATTTCAAAGATCGTTAGGTCTCCTTCTCTAGAAATATTGAGTAGTTCAAGGGATTATCTTGCTCTCTTGATTTATCCTATTTGCTTCCCTTTCTCTATCATGAGTTTTACGCCTTGACTAAAATTTCTTTTATGCCTTGACTAGTGAAACCAAACTAGGGAAAGAAAGAGCAGAAAATTAAAATCTAATTAAGATACTCTTCCTACTCTATTAGTTGTAAATTATTCTCATTAACATTTATTGTTAAGGATCCATGTGATATGGAAAATGGAAGGTGGTCCAAGATAGAATACCTTATAATATAACCTCAGATTTGAAATTACCCATTCCCGATTGAATTGTGGTAAGCAAACAACTAGAGATGTGTGTGAATGATAATTCCTAGTAGATATGTCTAGGGTAGGACGTGAGGTGGGATGGTATGGTACATTCCACAAGATCATTCAAAGGGTAGTATGAGTGGTGGCTCCTTGTACAATATTGTGAATAGTGAATCTTGGCTAGATGAATAAAAAACTCTATGGTGGATTCCACGATAGGTTGGTATGGGATGATCAACCACATTATTTACAATTTTGGTGAGGATGAACATGATCATTACTAGGTATTTATAGTAATCGGTTTAATAATTTTCCATGATGCTAAAAAATATTCTATGAGGTATGGAAATCAACTAATCACTATGGCATTTACACCATAAAATCCTACATGTTATCTCAATAGGGTTGATATAAGACAACCCACCTTATCATGTACAACATATCAACAAGAGAAAACATGATCATTATAAAGGAATGGTAATCATCATGAATTGGATCCTTGGGATATGGAAAATGACCAAGGTATTTTACCATAAAAAACTTACATAATGATAACATGTTGGGACTGGGGAAAGGTATCCCTTTTTATGTGATATGGATCTTGAAGAATAACTCATATGTCATGGTTGAATGGTCTCATACAGGTCTAAATTATATGGAAAATGTGGGAGGACCACTAAAGCATATTTTATAGAAGAATATTAAGAAAATAAACTATCACTAGAAAATTAAACCCTAGAACAATTTTATGGGAACTGGCCATTCCTATCTACTTGAGGATCATTTGCAATGACTATGAACTCAGAAGTGGTTGTCTATGCCTTGTATTGATTGGGTCCTTTCTAAATCGTTTATCAAAAATAGTTCCCTCTTCCTTAGGTCAGATTTGGTCATGTTGTTACATCTAACCTCATATTTTTTCTCTCAACATAAGATGTCACTTGACCCTCTGCCTATATATTCTGACCATTGATGGTCCCACAAATTCATAATTTCTTCAAGGATTTTTTTAGTGGATAGGTGAATTCTATTAACAGGTGTTTATTTATTTTGTAATGGATATTATGGGATTGAAAGGGTCCCAACCATATTACATCATGACCATATAGTGGTATTCCAATAGCTTGGAAATTATGAATGTATCTCTTGACAAGATTTGAACCTAGTTCTCCTCTTTGAAAGTTGAGGAATTTAACTGGTTGAACTAATGCCATTTGATAAAATGTTAAGTTCACCCATGGTATTGGAACCTTGGTTTGTGGCATGAAATTTCTCACTTCCAACCAATTGTCCCAAACCCCATGAGTTGTTAATAGGTGTTTGTTATCACTACCATTTTTTTCTCTTTATATGACTTAACATTGCAAGCTTGCTAATTCCTTCTCTTTATGTTTTCTCTATAGTCAATTCTCTTGGGGTTCCACAAGATTGCCAAATAGTTGGAGCTTCTTTCTAAGTCAATATATGTGTCCCTTTTAAATGTCTCCAATATATTTTTAAGGCCTCATTCATTTCCTTTTTGATATTTTTTTCATGTATAAGAAACATATCCAGGTCTTTCTATCTAGTTGGCTTTTCACCAACTTTTTGTTAGGGGTCATTGAGGCTGCTAACATTCCACAACAAGCATTTTATGGATTCTAAGAGAATTTTACTCTATTTCTTTAGGATTGATATTAATATTATTTGACTCCATTTTCTAATGGTAACCTATGCATCCATCTGTTGGAGTTTTGATGTTGTATTTCTGCTCTTCTTTGTAGATTCTATCTTGGATATTGGATTACATTTCTCTTCGACGATGACTAGTGATTGCATAATTGGTGTAAATGCATCCTTTTTTGACTACCAAGGTTAGTGATGTCATTGATGCATAGTCTTCCTCTGATTATTTGTTATCTAGTGATTCTTCTAAGTATATCAAGATCTAGGTTGTTCCCATCTTCCTCTTCATTCCTTGGGTACTTGAGTGAGCATTCTTCTTGAGAAATATCCTTTTTCTAGGAAGAATCCTTTTGGTTTTGCACTAGAAACCATTTCCTCACTTGGAACATTTGGGTGTTCAAAAATTTGATGTGCTTGTTCTATTTCTTCCAGTTTCTTCTTTCTATTGACATTGTTGGTTATCTCTATCTGATAGTTGGTATTTTATTTTTAATGGGCATTGTGTAAACAATGATCCATCTTGTGGCATGGGAAACACCTAGATGACAGCCCTACCAAGACCAATGTCTATTCCTAGCATCCTCCTTTGTTGTTTAAGGTGGATGACTCAAGAAATGGACCTTGGTAATCTAAAAGTTAGAAGCTCAACAACTGAAGCCCATTATATTGTGGTCAGGCTAGAGGATGACCCAAACTCAACATTAGGATGCTTATGCATTCAACATCAACACACATATCCATTAGTATAGCAATAACCACACACATATCCATTAGTATAATAGTCACCTAAATTTGTTGTAATGAAGATAAGTTATAATGTTGTGATCTTTGACTACATATGGATTATGATAAATATATCTTAGTGTACCTTTGATATGATAGTACATATTCTTCAAGTTCAAAAATATTCAATGATCAGTCTTCTTTGTGACAAGGATGGACATATATTTCTAGTGTTCTGAATGCAAGTTAACGACTAGCTAGGAAATACAAGCACTATTATGGAATATCAAGGAAAGACTAGAAAAGGAATTATAATTCCTTATTTAATGCAAATATAGTGATGTTTTTCTTGTTGAGTTGCCACTAGGATTGTTGGCTTCACAAAACATTGATCACCAAGTTGATGTGGAACCAACCAATTTACTAACCTTCACATCCCCATATAGACATGGCCATGCAAAAATTAGGAAGGAGGTAAATCAAGCTAAGAAGGCTACAAAGTACACTTTGTACATCACTCTTAACAAAGGAGGAAAATCTACTTAAAATCAAGAATGCCTATAGTTTATGGATATTTGAATAGTTGTTATGCTAGACAATTACCCTTGATCTCAAATTCAGGAGTCATAGCTTAGCCATAGGATTAAAGGGGAAAAATATGGGTGAAATGACTTCTAGAATAGCAAATGGATGCTCTAAGTTTCTAAATATAATAATGTATTTTAGACCCACTAATGTCTCAATAGTGACCATGATAGTGATGAATAATATATTTCAACCTTCCTTAGAAAGTTTTATAATGATTTTCCTAAATGATATTTTGATCTTTGGCAAAAAATGAAGAGGAATACTTGGTGATAAAAATTAAAGCTTGAGATCACTCATAACTCAACAAGATTTGATACAATAAATTTACAGGATGATGACCTATAAGAGAATATTCAAAGTTGATATTTTATACACTAAAATTTAAATTTTTTTAGCTATTAAGTTTCTATGAGAAGGAGATATATTATATCAAGGAGGTCTTGTACACTTCTTATGAGTGCCTTTAGAGTTTATCATTCACCAAGCACAAACCTCCTTTTATTATGCCACATGGTGCTTCTTAGATTATATCCCAACTAGAAATCCATTTTTGGCATATTCTAAATGATGCATTATGATACCTATGACACCCTCTCTTACTCCATGTAACACCTTATTTGATGGTATATCTGATTATTGGCATGGAGAATATCTATTGCACTACAGTTTGTTAGGAGTACTTGGCAGAGCATGTTCAATTATCTTGAATGTGCTAATCTTTTGGTTGTCCTGAAATGATGCCATAATCAAGCCAACATTATCGTGAAGAACTAAACCTCATCATGGGTGAAAGTGGGAATACTATGAATACAAATATGATTCAAATCCATATTGGCATGGTCTATATCCACTAATCATGCCATGTCCACATAATAGAGCCAAATAGCAAAAGAGCAGAGAAAGGAATTTGTCTAGTTATCAATTATCTAACTGATAAATCTGGCTAATTGATATTCATTGCTAACAAGCTAAAAGGTTTTTCTCATAATATAAACATTACCATTATTCTCATTGACATAGTGGCCAAACAAAAGGTTTGGATGGTCATATACAAGAATGTGTTGATACTTGTGATGCACAACATTATTGTTATTTAATGAATGATAACTCCTATAGAGCTCAAGCATATTTATGATACTCAAGGATTGATTGAATTGTACTTTCTGTTACCTCTAAATTCCTTTAAAGTTTTTTTGGGAGTCATTAGAAATTAAGTTACCTATTTGACATATTATTGTTTCTTTTTTTTGTAGCTATATTGGTTGATGAGATGGGCCTTGGCAAGACTGTATAGGTACAATATTCCCAATATAAGTATAATTGTAATGTGCTAAATAGGTATAATCATTCTCATGTTAATGATCCTTAAAGTCCATTTATTTACTTTTCTAGGCTATTACATTTTTGACAATGCTCAAACATTTGGACAATGATCCAAGTCCACATTTGATTGTTTCTCCAGCTTTTGTTTTAGAGAATTAGGAAAGAGAACTTAAAATGTGGTGCCCTTCATTTTTTGTCATCCAGTTTCATGGGGCTGGATGAGCAGCCTTATCGAGAACACTAAATCATCTTGCAAAGGTAGGTAAGCCACCTCCATTCAATGTGTTGTTGGTATGCTATTCACTTTTTGAAAGGCACAGGTTGGTTGGTGTATTTTTAACTACATATTATTGCATGTCTAGTTTATTGTTTTCATATTCTTCCATGTAAATTGGCCATCAAATAATTCTCATCTACTTTTGGCTTTTGCTTTTCATCAAGTAGTGCATAATAGAAAGATGATCACAAAGTATTGAAGAGGTGGAATTGGAGTTGTGTAGTAATGGATGAAGCACATGTTTTCAAAGACAAAAGCAGTTATAGAGAAAAAATTTAATGGTTGTTGCTCATAATGCAAAGCAATGACTAATGCTTACTAGGACACCACTTCAAAATGATCTCGAGGTAAACTCATCTATTTGGTTCATGTTACATGTTTACATTTGTTGGATCATTCTTGTATTTCTATTAGCTCTATATCACCCATGTTTTCAAAATCCATATTATAAAGTGCCAGTGATCTACTTTTGTCACTCGTGAAATCAATTTAATTTCTTTCTTTCTTCTAAGTTTGATTCAATTTAAAAAACAATCAGAAGGTTCCATTCCATGACAATTGTTTGCATATTACCTACATCACAATCACTTCTTTCTAGCCAAAAAAATATTATATTATATTAAGCTAGATAAATAATATAAATATTATGTTATTGTATTCTTTTTCTTCTGTGTTTTGCTACTTGTCGAAGTGATATTTTACACACTTTGGACATGGCTCCCTAGTTCTTGTGTTGGACTATATTTTTTTGTGATTGTAATTTTTGGATTTCTTTTTATTATCTTTTCTTGATGAGTGCTTATAAGGGTGGTTTGCATTTTTGTTTATAGTTCTTTGTTTCAAGGGTTGGTGATACGACTTCATGTACTATTTTTATCTCTTTGGGATTTATTTAATATTAGTTGCTATGGTAATTTCCTTCACTATACCTAAGGATTTGATATTTTTTATAGAAGTAATAAAGTCTTGCCATTATGTTTTTGGTGATTTTACTTTGTTCTTGATTCCAATTGTTTAAGTTCTACCTATTTTGTAAAGGTGTTTGATTGTTTTCAAAGCTTATCCTTTTGACCATTAAGGTTTTAATATTGGACCAAATGTGTACAGTTTCTTTATCCATATGTATTTTTTAATATTGTTGTACCATTCTAGTGTTGTTTCTTTGAGATGTAAAATGATATTAAGAGCCTTATATTTTGCTATAATCTCAAGTATTCAAAATAAATTATCATTTAACTTGAATCATGCTTCATGAGCCACATGGCTTGTGGAATCAAAAGTCTAATTTGTGAACTTCTTGAGATATTTTGCTAGAGTGAGAGTATAGGAGCATATTTATCTTCTCTTGTATTCCCTTACCTTTCTTTCCATTTATCTCAATCATTAATCCATATAATTGGATTGACTTACTTCCTAGCCATTTGGTAGTCTTTGTACATTTTCCACTTATATTTTTATTGCTTGAAATAAGTTTGTAGGAGTTGTTTGCTATGAAATTGACTATTATTCATATTTCTACATATGGATGGAAAAAATATGGATTCTCTATATGCCATCATGATGGACCATCCCACTTATAGATGCACCCAATTACAAGATACAAAATCAATGATTGTAGTCTCTTTACTTTATTGTAGTAAACATGGGGGTCAGAGAATTAGCTTATAACTCCTCTTATTTCATGTTCATGTGACATCCAACTCATGGATGATGAGCCAAAACTTGGTCAAGCAAGCATAGGTTTTGTTTAACTTTGTTGATGCTTATATATCCAAGTGTTTCCTTCAAACCATCTAGATATGCATCTTCCTTTCAGTAATTATTAGAATCAGGCTATCTTTGTTGGCTCTCTTGTATTTCTATTAGCTCTATATCACCCATGTTTTCAAAATCCATATTATAAAGTGCCAATGATTTGCTTTTGTCACTCGTGAAATCAATATAATTTTTTTCTTTCTTCTAAGTTTGTTTCAATTTAAAAAAAATCAGAAGGTTCCATTCCATGACAACTATTTGCATATTACCATTGGGTTTAAAGGATGTCAAAAGACATCATTCATCATTCATTCATATAATGTCTGGAGACATAAGATTACCACCATCCATGAATACAAGGAACTGGATGTTGGAAAACTCATTATCATATGGATGTTATTAAATTTAGAATATTTTTGTATGTATTTGAAGTCCTTTTTTATATTTCTTAATGAAGTAAAATAAATTGATAAATTTCAAGCATTAGAGTAGTTGAACAATTTTATAAAAATATTCCAATTTATATCTATGTAATTTTATTTTTCATAATTATTATAATCAAAACTTGCTCTTGTATATTATTGGTTAAATGAAATGTGTGAAGACCAAGAATATACATATTTTCATTTCAAGTTAGAGCTCAAACCACTAATTTTTGTTATGCTCATAAAGACTTGATAGTTCGATGGAGTCAAACATGCTCAATGGATATACATTGATAAAATGGTAAAACTACTAAGGGATATTAAAAATTGATTCAAATTATTTTTGACAAAATGGTAAGTTTTGAAAAGGGGTTATTATTTATTATATAGGGGTTTACCACCAAGGGTTTAATAAATTAAAAGGGGAGGTGGTAAATTTTAAAAATAGGGTGTTTTTTAAGAAGCCCATGAACACACATGTTTTGAAGGCTTTCAACTAAGTGACCCCCCCCCCCCCATGCATTCCCCCCAATATTTTATTCTAGATTATAGCCATTCACTATGAGAATTTTCAGTTCTAAAAAAAATAATTTTTTTTCCATACCTTTACTTCTAAAGCAATATCTTGATTGGATTTTTTATAGATATACTCCTATTGGTAATATGCCATTGATTACATTTGTCCATATGTTCACTTACTTTCCATCATCAATGATCCATGAACAACCATTTCCAAAAAAGGATAGCATTGCACATATATTTGACCATGTAGTAGATATTTGATATAAAGTTCCAATCATTGTTAGTATATGTTCTGATGGGTTGTTATTCACCATGATATTTTTCTATAGTGATTTTTTTTCCTTGATTAATCTCCATATTAGTTTATCTTTGTACACCTTTGGAAATAAGGACATATACTTTATTCCTAATCCAATCCATTTTTTAGGTAAACATACAATATCCCACTTAACCAAATGGAACTTCTTTATTTCTTATTATTTGGCATATTTTCATAGAAATGCCCTTACTATCTTCTCAAAGTTCATAATTACCCTTATTGGTGCATGAATAGATGACATTAAATATATGGGGATGGAAGATAAAACTAATTGGATTAGAATTACTCTCCCAGTTAGATTCAACCATCTATGGGATCACATAAATATTATATTTCTTTTTTGATAATATTATCCCATTGTTTTTGGCCTTGTGTGGGGACACCCCTAGACATACAAATAATTCTTTGGATTTGCCTAGTTTAAAGCCAAAAAAATTTCTTGCAAGTTCTTGCAAGATAAACTTTCTTGCAAGTTTTTCTTGAAAACTATTGAGCAATTATATGCATAAAGGATAGAAAAATCTCAATCTATCTTCAAGGTCTTTGATTTGAATCCATTGGTCTTCCAATAGTCCCAAAATTTGTTCTCAGTGAGAATGGATCTTTCTGATTGAAAAAAAAAATTGTACCACAAATTCCAGACTATAAAGAGACACAAAAAAAGGAGGTGGCCCATTGTTTCCTACTCTTGGTGACATATTACACACAAGTTGGGTCTAATAAATCTACGTCTTCTCATGTTATCTTGAGTCATAATACTGTTATGTGCAACCAAATATATCAAGAATTTATCTTTGGCCATCCTTTGGGTTGCCATAATTAAAACCAAGGGGGCTTTGGACCAATTTAAGTGTTTTGGATAAGATTTCTATAACCTTACTTGATAGTATAAATTTCTAATTTGGTATGTCCCCAACCTAGTTGATCAAGTCCATTACTCCTTGGTCACTTCCATCTATCCAAGATTTCTTTAAATTCTCTTTTATCCTCATTCCATTCTTCCTTCAACTCCTCTAGGACTTACCACTAATCAATATTATCCTACAGTTGATCTGGCATTTTAAAATAGTGGCTTATGAGATTCCACCCTTTCCTCTGAAATTTTTCCTTGAGTTATATTAAGTGGGGGTACTGATAAATTATGGGGGGAAATGTTCCCAAGAATCTTCCCAGTCTAGTAGTTTTACCATCTCCCATTTTTCAATATAACCCTTCTTTGATAAGTGATGCTCCTTTCTTTAGAGCTTTCCAAGTCTTTGATTCCTCTCCTGAAATTGGAAGACGAAGAAGATATTTTATATTTTGTGAGGGATAGTATTTAACTTTCAATACTTTGCTCCAGAGTTGGTCAGGATGAGATAGTCATCTCTAATAAAACTTGGTTGTTTGTCACTGTTGTTCTAATTTTTAGACTTCCAACTTCCTTAGGCTTGCAAACCTTGTCCTAAATGACTAGTGCCCTTGTGTGGTTATCCTGCACTCCAAACCAAAGAAAGTGTCTCATCATCTTGTCAAAATATTTTAGGATACTCTTTGGGGAAGCCAAAATGGAGAATTTATAAATTAGAATTTCTTGTAAAACGGATTTAAGCAATGTTACTCTTCCTCCAAAACTTAAACCACCTATAGGTCCAATACAAAAGTTTTGAGTGGATTCTCTCTTATTGATTTATAACATTTATTTTGATGCCCTTATCTATTAAGTGGATACCCAAATATTCTAAGGGAAGTTATGCCTTTGAGAATATGGGGATATGGGTTATCCATTCTCTTTATTTTTTTATCACATTAAAAAAACCACTATTGATTTTTCTTCATTTAGTAGTTGTCCAATAGCTACTATGTAGCACTCCAACATTTTTTGATATTGGTTGCTTCTCTTATTGTTTCTTTCCCCCACATTCCTATGTCATCCACAAATTGGAGGTGATTAATATTTATGTTCCTACTTATCATTACCCTTGAAATGGTATTCTCTACTTTACTCTTATGTATAAGTCTTCCCAAGCCCTCTGTAAAAATGATGAAAAAAATGGTGAAAGTGGATCCCCTTTCCAAATTCCTCTGGAAGCTTTGAATAGTTAGGATGGATTACCATTGATGAGCATTGAGAAATAAACTATAGAGATGCATTCCATAATCTATTTTATGCATTCTTTGCTAAAAATAAATTTCTATAGTATTTGGGCTAAAAATTTCCAACTTACTCTATCATATATGCCTTGGATAAATATAGCTTAAGAAACATACCTTTGTTTTCATTTTGGTAAATCTCATAAATAGGTTATTGTGCTATCACAAATTCATCCATAATTTGTCTAACCTACACAAATCTCCCTTGTTTTGGAGAGATTAAACCTGGTAAGATTTGTTTCAACCTATTTGCCATCAATTTGCTTATGATATTATAAACCACATTGCATAGAGAAATTGGTCTATATTTTTCCATATCTCCACCTTTTAGGATGAGATCAAAAAAGGTGTGATTCAAGGCTTTGAGTATTCTTCCACTAGTCCTGACTTTTTTTACTACTTGGGTTACATCCTTTGCAATTATATCCCAATAGGCTCTATAGAACTCTATTGGAAATCCATCTGGACCTGGGGATTTCTCTATCTACATATCAAAAACTATTTCTTTAACTTATTCCTCTCTAATATCTCTTAAGAGATCCTCATTTTGTTTCTGTGAAACTAACATTGGTATGCTTTCTAAAATTTTCTCTTGGTACTAAGTGGAAAGATGTGGATTTGCAGTAAATAAAGTTGAAAAGTATTTATTTGTTGTTTCTTGCATACCTAGGGTAGTAGTTACCCTATTTCCATACCATATGGATAAGGCATCAATCCAATTGTATTGATTACGTGTTGTGGCTGAGTGATGGAAAAAATTTGTATTCTTGTCTTCCTCTTGCAGATAGATTATTCTTGCTCATTGTATCCAGTTGCTTCATATTTCTTATCTAACTCTTCTTCCTTTTGCATCAAAATACATTTTGTGTGGAGAATATCTTCAGATATAGTTTCTAAGCATATCCTTTTTGTTATTTCTTACACTCAAACTAAAATATTTGCTCTTTGTTGTTGGAAATATGTCCGATGATATTTACACAATTTTTTAATTTACCTTTAATAAACAATAATCTGGAGTGAAGCTAAAATTATGTTATCCCATGTTCTGGTTTTACTTGTTCCCACCACTATTTCATTAGCTTTGGTAAGTCATTATTTTGGAGCCAAAAAGTCTCAAATCTAAAAGGACGATTCTTGACCTGAGGCCTTTTTCCTATGTAGATAGCTACTATAAAATGGTTAGATGCTAACCGGTTCAAAATTTGTTATTTACAGTTCCAAAGGGTGGAGACTTTCTCCCCCACAAAAAACCAATCTAATCTATATTTTACTGTGAATGCTTATTTTCTCTTATTAGTCCATGTGTTACTACATCCTGGAGGGGGTATGTCAATCAAATCTAGGTACTCTGATTGAGCCAACAACATCCTATCCTTATCATTGAGCTGGGTCAAATCTCCTTCTTGATCTTGCATTGACATTTTAGCTTTGATATCCCTTCCCACTATCCAAAAGTATTTCGAATGGGTTTTCCTCAACTATTGTTCTACCTTCCATTGGATTTTTTGAGCTCGTACCTCTATCATGCCATAAAAATTAATTATCATCCAAACTAGCCCAAAGTCCCTCTCCTTAAGCTTGGTCATGAATATTCCTTTGGCTGAAGTTGAGTCCATCAATTGGAACTAATTTTTATTCCATAAAGTGGTAATTCCTCTTGAAAATCCTTGAGAGGCCTAGGTCATAAAATATGCCTGCTCGCAATATTTCTTGGAAATATTTTCATAAATTCTATGGAATTTATAGTTTCTTGTAGCAAAACCACATCTGGGTTGTTTTCTAAAATTATTTTCTTAATATCCAATTGTCCAGGGTGGTTGTTTAAATCCCTTACATTCCATATGTTTATAATCATTGAGGGTCTCTATTGTAGAAGTTGGCAATGGACTTCAGCAATCCAAATTATCTCATTTGGTCTCTTTGTTGCTGTATTTTGTCCTTATTTTTTTTCTTCCCACCCTTTGTGAACTTGCATTCTTTGGTTACTTATCTATCTTGTTGATTCCTAGTGTTGGATTCTCTCTATTTTTCTCTGTCACTCCCATATGATGTTTTTTTATGGATTTTGATCTTGTACATGCACTATCATTACCCCTACCATATCATTTTTTGAAACATATATATCTCTGGTGTTTGTTGTTGCTTTTCCCAAGCCCCTAACAAGTTAATTTTTTGGAGCCTCTATGTCTCTAATTCTTGTTGTTGTGTCATAATATTCTAATTTTCTTAAATCTCCCCAATTTTTAAATTTTAAGTAATTATAATTTGGGAAGGGTTTGTCTCATGTGGGATGGGGGTGTGCTCCAGATGGATCTGTTGTTCTCCTTCTTGGTGTTGGCCCTTGTCATTGAACGGTTCTCCATTTGAATCTTCTTGTCCTTCCATTGGATCATCTAACTTAAGGATTTCATATTTATTATAATATTCCCTCCAATCTATGCATTGGGTTATTTTTCCTACTTTAGTTGAATTTCATCCTCTTGCTTGATAATTATTTCTTTGGACTCTCCTTGTTACTGTTTGAAATCCTTCATAATTTTATTTTTGTGGGAGAGGGTTTTTAGGATTAGTTTTAGGTTTATGCATATCCTCTCTTCCTATTTTAGGGCAGTTTCTTACCAGATGCCCATACTCATGGCACGTTTTTCACCTAAAAGGAATCGATTCATAATCCACTTGCTATATCCATGTATTTATTCCCACTCGCAATGTAATTTCTAATGGGAGTGGATTTTCTAGGTCCATCTCCACACATATCCTTGCATATGATGTTGAGCCCCCCTCTACTGATTCTCGTGATCTTCCTATATATGTGACCAGGAGGTTACCAATCATTCCAAGGATATCCTCTCCAAAATTCAAGTGGGAGAGCAAAGAGCTTTAGCTATATTGGGGTGGTTTATGACTCCACATGAGGATAGAATTTAGGTTTCCAAGGTTGCATAAATAAACCTATCAGCCCAATGTTGTATGGTACCCCTTCAAAATCCTTGTTCCTATCTAAAACCAATATAAAATGCTACAAAGTACCCATTTGAAAGAAGCAAAATATCAATTTCTCATCGGGGATCCCAATGTTTCCTTGCCTAGTTGTATAATAAATTATGGGATGGCCTCAACCCCACAAATTTACAAATCAAAGCATGGGTGGATTTGTACATGATATCTTCTACATATTTTGCAATCTCATGGATAGGAATGGAGTATGCTTGAGGAAAACACCCATTTATTCATGTTTTCTTTGGTTTTATATATTTTTATTTGTTAGATTCTTGTATTTATTTTCTATCTTATGCCTCTATATGGACCTCTCTCCTACTTTTACCCTTAATTATTTCTGCAAAATATCATTGTTTGAAGTACACATATCCCTGATTGACTTGTGAATCATTAGTAGTAAAATATTTTGGGGATGCTATATGGGTTTCAATTTTTTATTATCTTCTCCTCAATATTTCCAGTACTATTTGATGGCCCACTAGGGTTGGGGTCCATTTAAAACAATAGAAAAAAAAAAAAAAACTAACAATTCACACCAAGAGAAAAATAGACAAATAAAAAGTACCTACAATTGTTCTGAACATAATTTGATGCAAAGAAGTCCCAACCTAATCCTTGCATTCTACCATCACTTTACCTCAAATCCTAGTTCTCCTCCCTGCATTTTTCCCCTGCATAATCCAATGTCACTAAGGGAGGGTGTTATAAAAAACTACCTTTCCAACAATTTCTTCCATGATATGCAAACAATGTTTAGAAAACAAAATATCTTGTTAAGTTTGATAGAGGTTGTAGCAAATTCAATTTTGATCATCATTTTCATTCTCCTTGATTTAACTATAGAGTGAATTACTTCTTGCATAATTATGAATTCATCTAAATTTTATCATCCTTTAATTGTCCCCCTTGCACTTTCGATATGATCATAGGCAATCATTTTTCCAATCTACTAGAAATTATATTTTAAATTAATTTAAAAGAAAAATTCAATAGAGAAAAGGATTTGAATCTATCAAACTTACTTGCCTTCTCCTTATTTGGGATAAGTTCTAAGAATATCAAATTTATTGACTTTAATTATTTTTTTGTTCTTGCTTCTTACACCAATGCTATAATTTTCCATGCTACTCTAAAAAAATTGCAATAAATCCATCTAGACATGGGGCTTTTTCCATATTAAATAAATACATTTTATCTCTTAATTATTCCTTACTGACTTTCTTCATTAGATGATTATTCATTTCTTGTGTGACTACTTTTGATATTAATTCAACCACTTCTCTCTGGATTTATTCTTTATCAATGTTATCATCTGTTAATATGGTTTAAAAATAATTCCTTGTAGTATTTCATATTTTATTATTCTCTACCATTTACTTCCCATTGTATTTATTGATACATGATATGCAGTTCTTCATTTTCTAAGAAAACAAGGCTTTATGAGAAAACTTAGAATTTACATCATCTTTTTGTGCCTAGAGTAATCTTGCTCTTATACATCACCTTTTTGTGCCTAGAGTAATCTTGCTCTTAGCCTTAATAGACCACTCTTCTCCTTATAAATACTCTTTATTTGTGTAATCAACTTAGCTTCCTCATCTCTAATCAAATATATATCTATTCCATTTTATGTCAATTCTTTTAATTCTTCCAATCTCACACATATTTCTTTCTTATTTTTAGCTTTAGCATTTATTATGCTTCTCTACCATCCTTAAATTTTATTCTTGATGTTTCATTTTGCTATAGAATATGAACATCATTACTTTGAATTGAATCTCATTATACATTTTTAATTTTTTTTTTTAAATTCCTCATGTTTCATCAATTGAGGATTAAATTTGAATTACTCACTTTTTAGAGGTTTAAATTCCTGTATCTTTAATGGTATTGGTTCAAGTATAATCTCGCTTTAGATAGTATAAAAGGCTTTAATTTTATTCCTAATATGGATTCATCTACTAAAAACCTAACTAATATTTCTCAAATTAAGGCTACTTCTTTTCTTCTATTTGACCATGTGAAATACCATCTTTTGGAATGATATTTGCTACGTTCCTTTCTTCCATTATATTTTATGTCATTCTTGAATTTTGGTTTTAGACGCATATTACCTTCTTTATTCTCCTCTAGTTTAAGAATTAGATTAAAGTCTATTCCTATTATCTAATTTTAAGGCTACTTGATAATCCATATTGCCATATTATTTGTTAGCATTCTTTTACCAAGGATTGATTAATGGGTCCAAAACAATTTGTTAGATTATAAGTTTTTTAAAATGTTTGGCATTCCAATAATGTTTGTATCCAATGTGCATTATCATGACCCACCCCTTGATAAAATTTATAATTTGATTGATATGTACTCTATTATGATGCTATGTAGAAGAAATGACTGAATATTTCTGAGAATATGAGATGTGAATCTTATTGTAGGATGTAGGATAATTCCATGCTTGGTTTTTGAGAAACATGTATTTTTATATAATAATATGATGCTACTAATGGAAGTGCACTTTTTATGTGATGGGTTTTTTATCAGAATATATACATAAAGAGGCAACATGGATAAATGCCCTTTTCATGGATATGCATATCATAAATTGCATAAGAAAAGATATATCAAGTTTTAGATAAAATTCCTTGCATCATAATATTTCTTTATTAAGAAGTTTTAATTTAAATAGATGTCATTGCAAAGGAAATGAATGTTTAATTCTTTAAATATTTCCCTTCTTTGAGATGAGTTATAAAGTATTCATTTTAGGAAGAAATTATATTGGATGGTAAATAAAGGAATTTATGATCTATTAAAAATAAAATGAATGAATTTATTTATAAGAGAATAAATAATATGTATATAGTTCAACTATAGAATAGAGTATCCAATGTTTGGAGTGAAGCTTTGCACCATAGAGCAATAGTTAAAGAACTCTTAAACCAGTAAAATACTTATGCTCTTTTATATGTTTTGAATTATGCTTGGTAGTGGTCTCTGTTAATTGTGGTTGTGCGATATGGCCAAGATGTTTTCATTTATGAAACACGAATGGGTAGTGATGAGATATATTAAAAAATGAAAATCAAGAATAAGGTCAATTGAAGAGGATAATGAGAGAGGGGACCAAAAGGAGAGGGTATTGGAGCAAAAGGAATTACAAAGCAACAAAATCAAAGGATATTTGAGAAGATAAGATTTGGAAGACTACAGAGTATAACTAGGTTATATTGAATTTATTTTGTTGTCTTCATTGTTGCCAGTCGTATTTGGTTTGCTATGAATTTTTGGTTTAAATACATGTTAGACTATTCTATGAATGAAGTATAGACATATTATATTGAAAACCTTATCCTTCATCCAAGGAAATAATGATTGTTTTTGAACAATATAGTTTGTAGATTTATGTTCTAGTAATTGGTGAAGATAGAATTCCCAAATGAAAATGAAAAGACCAGGCAACGTTTGGCATTGTAGTTTTGTTATTTATGATGGTTTTGTAAATCGATTGCTTGCATTTCTTGTATGGATGGAGAATCCATGTTCGCATTTTACCTTCAGTAGTAGGAGGAGGAAATTATATAACTTGGTAGTAGTTGAGTGCTCTAAAATAGTGAATCATGTATAAGAAAATGGATGCTTTTATTTTACTTGTCGAGTATGGACAACTTGGTAATTCTTCTAAGGAATATAGTGATTGATTTATATTGTAGAAAAGAAAACTAAACCAATGCATGTAAATAGAATTCTATTTTTGTGTTTGCGGTGTGATGGGAATACCTTTATGATAGGAAATATGGGTTGTATAAAATGTTGGTTTATCTCTTTTTATTATATGATTTTAGATTATTATCTTATGGAAATGCTATAATATATTCACTTGTATGTGAAAAAAAAGAGAGTTCTATTACTTGAAAAAAAAAAAAAAAAACCAAAGGATTTATTTAAAATAGAGGCTTTGATGTGTACATTTGTAAATAGAACAGAGTTGTTGAGTTTATTTGAATATTGGATAAGGAAGATTGTATTGTTTAAAAATATCTTCTATGACCTTTTTGTTCTCTAGAAATAGAATGTATGATAGAAATTATATTGCATTCTATTAAAGATTTTATTTGGGAATATAAACTTGTGAATGTTAGTTGGAAGTATTATTACCGGGAAAAATGACTTGCCAAATACCATAGATTGGTTTTGTCTTTGATCCATGTTGAGAGGCAATTTTTCTCTATGGTTTATAATGATGCATCGGAGAAGGAAGAGATACCTTCAGATGGCCGAAAGTGGAGTAGTTACTAGAAGAAGCTTATGTTAGTAGCAGTATGGGTGGACAAGGAGTTTGGCTAGTGTATGGAAGTTATTTGTGGAAGAGATATCGGGAAGAAAATCATTTTTGGGATATGAAATGTTGAGGCACAAGCAATGAGTACCTTCATTGTGGTACACTAGCTCTTGAAATTAATGTTAATGCATCACATGGTTGTGAGGTGATCTAGTTTTTAATTAAGGATTTTATTGTATCTTATCACTCAAGTAGTGATAATGTTCCAATCTAGTTGTGCATCCTATTTGTAAATATTAAACACTGTATTATGAATGAATTTAGATATCAATCTTGAGTTCTAAAATTATTGTGGTTTACTATGGTAGTTAAGTGAATTAAATTATTGCTTTCGATTGCTTTTCATATACCATAAATTAAGGGAAAATCTATCTCTACTGTGGTTGTGGTGGAAAACATTTAGTAGGAACAACCTTGGAGGATCAATGTTGAATGTTGGAAGTTATAGCTTATGCGTACATTGTCTTGTGCTCATATAAGTTAAGGATAAAGAACTACTTATATTATTAATGGGTTGTGAGCGATGATTGAATTTAGAGTAGCGAAGCCTTATTACTTTATAATTTTCATAGTTACATAATAATTATGTAATGTTAAATATTAAGTAAGTTGAGACCTTTAGAGGTAGAATGAATCTAAGGAAAGATACCACCATGAGTTAGAATTGATCTCAAGGTTGGAAACTATCTCTCCAATGGATGAGAGAGATAGAACCACACTTTTTGCACCAAGTGCACTCATGTAGAAATACTTGTGTGAGGGGCAAATATTGGTTTGAATCTTCCAATTGGTAGAGATGAGAAAGTTAAGCTAGCTCATATAGCAAATGAGACTAATGGATTTATAGGGTATGACACCTAGTACTCTTGAATTAATGGAATTATGCAAGATGTAGTTATATGTATGTTGTAATTTAATATTAGAGTTGGGATACTTGTTGAGTAGTAGCTCTAAAAGGAATTATGAAATAAATCATAATTTAAAAAAAATTAAGGGGATAGAACTAGGAAATTTTTTGGGGTGTTAAATTTGGTATTAGAGCATGGTTCATAGTGGAATACATTCAATGTGAAAGAATTAGTTACAGTGTGTGATATAAGACATCCTAGACCCTAATAAATAGAGAAACTAGTAGTAACTTGGTCTGAATTGCTTAAAGATGATAGGGTAAATAATTATTAGTAAGAAAAAAATTGAAGGATTAATTGCTAATGGATTATTACTATCTCTTTTGTGTGTGGCTAGGGAAAATGCCACCAAAGAGAATAAGAGAAAGTGTTGCCCCATTGACAACACCAACACAATAAACCAGTATGAAGGATAAAAATATAGATGTGGATTTAAGGAACCCTAGTGATAGAATGGATAATCCTAGTAATGTGAATATTACTGAGACTGTGGCTCTACTACGAGAATAGATAGAAACCCAAAAGCAACTATTGGATGTTGTTTTGAGTTGAGAAACATAGGCAGGTAATCCTAGAGCAAGTTAGGAAAATGAACCCCTTACATAGGCACAACAGGGTAGGATCCATTTAGAGGTCGAGTTGGGAAAGGAATGAAACATTTAAAATATTCTAAATTTAATGAAGAGGAATATGTAGATAAGGTTGAGAATTGGTTGAAATAAATAGAAATGTATTGCAACATGGTGGGAAGCACATAGTGATGATCTAGATCTTTCTGCAGTAGTAGACCAAAAATGGGAAGAGTTTGTAAAAGCCTTTAAAGATATATTTCTCACAGAACACTTCTATTCCTAAAAGTTTGAGGCTCCAAGCTTCAATAGAGAATTAGAATAGTAGATAAGAACTACCAAAAATCTACCAAACTGATGAAATATGTACCTAATTATAACAAGAAAATGAATATCCACAAGTTTATAATAGGAGTAGATCCTAGAATAGGATAAGAAGTGAACATGAGGGAAATTGGAACTTTTCAAAAGGTCTATGAGTTGACCATAAAAGCTGAAATATATCTCAAATCCTAATTTTATTATGAAGGATTATATTAAGAGGGTAAGGAGCCACTAAGAAAGATAAACAATGTAGGTTTTATAAAATAGTAAGAGAAATAGACAAGCAAGAACTTCTCTCAATAGGACCAAGGTAATGATAGGAAGAAAGGTAAATTTAGGAAAAGATTTTAGGGAAATAACCGAAACAACAAAAAGGGTAACAATAGATAGTTTTAGGTACAGGCTAATTCTCCATCTACAAAAAAAGCAAAAGAGGGAAAAAAGCATAAAGAACATACAAGGTCAAAATAAGGATGTTATATTTGTAGAGGACCGCATTATGCTTCTAATTGTCCATGGAGAACATAAATGAATTCGAAATGAAAGGAACCAATGCTCAAATAAACTGCAGCTAGAGAGCCTGCACACAAGATTTATGCAACCACAGGAAACCAAAATATTGATGGTCAAGCCATACCACTAGTGATTAAAGGTAATATTTTTTGTAGGTATATTAAAATATTGATTGATAGTGGTGCTACAAATAGTTTTATTTCCACTACTTTAGCTAATATATTTTAGAAAGACTAGGAATATTGGTTCATGGGTGGAAGTTCAAGTACAATTTAGGATAAACCTACTCCATTAACCAATGTTACATTATGGTAGAAATAACCTTAGTGGAATAACAATAGGATTTTTGTATGTAGAACCTTTTCATGCTTTTGACATAATCCTAGGAATGGATTGGCTACAAGTGTATAAGGTAGTACTCAACTTTTAGGATAGATGGATTGAGTACACAAATGATAGGGGTGTTGTGTGTAGGATGCATAGTCTATAGGGGGATTTTAAATCTCAAATATTATCAGGTAATGCAACTTAAGAAGGCCAAAAAGAAAGGTGGAATGGTCTATATTTTTAAGATAAACGAAATTGATAAAGAAAATAAGGAGGAGATGTTTGAGAAACACCCAATTATTTAGTATTTTAGGTATTTTTTCTAGAATATCTACCTGGATTACCTCCTAAATGAGAATTTGATTTTACTATTGATCTTCAACCTATAATAGAACCCATCCATATATCTCCTTATATAATGAATCCCATAGAAATGTAAGAGTTGAAGGTGCAATTGCAAGGGTTACTAGAGAAAGGGTTGATCAAACCAAGTGTATCACCTTGGGGTGTACCAATACTATTTGTAAATAAAAAGGATGGTTCCTTGAGATTATGCATAGATTATAGAATGTTAAATATGGCAATAGTAAAGAACAAATATCCTCACCCTAGAATCTAAGATCTCTTCGATCAACTAAAATATACCACAATCTTTACAAAGATTGATTTGAAGTCAGGATACCACCAATTGAGGATCCATGGGTAGGATACACATAAGACAACCTTTAAAAATCGTTATGGACATTATCTTTTGGTTTAACAAATGCTCCAACAATATTTATGAATTTGATGAATAAAATCTTCAGGAAGTACTTGGATAGATTTGTACTGGTATTTATGGATGATATTTTGATATATTCTAAAAATAATAAAGAACATGATGAGCATATTTTGAATGTTATAGAACTATTAAGGAAGAATTAAATGTGTGGGAACCTATCCAAGTATACATTTTATGTGTCAAAAGTACAATATTTAGGACACATTGTTTTTGTTGAAGGGATCGTAGTGGATCCTAAGAAAATTGAAGTTATTTTGAATTGGCCGCCACCTACAAATGTGATAAAGTTTGAAGTTTCATGGGCTTAACTGGGTACTATAGGTGTTATATGAGGTATTATGCCAAGATCACATCACCAATAACCAAACTTTAGAGAAAAGGAAAAGAATTCAAGTGGATAGAGAAATGTGAGGAAGCCTTTGGTTTGCTAAAGCAAAAGCTTACCACACCTCCTATAATCAAAACACTTGATATTTAGGGAAGCTTCTCATTTTATATTGATGCATCATTAGAATATTTGTGAGGAGTGCTTTAACAGGAAGAAGTAGTGGTAGCCTATGAATTTAGAAAACTTAAAATACATGAAGTTCATTATGCAACCCATGAGTTAGAGTTGGCAGCTATAGTTTTTGTTCTCGAGATTTTGTGAAATTATCTGGTTAGGAGACCCTTTGAGCTAAGGATAGACCATTAGAATCTATAAAATATATTCACTCAACCTTTACTTAATGCTAGGCAGATAATATGGATGGAATTCCTTGTAGAATATGATTTTGACATTGAGTATATTAAGGAAAAAGAGAATAAAATCGTTGATGCATTGAGCAGGAGAAGACATAGTATTTTTGTCTTGCATCCATGTCAAATTTATGGAAAAATTCAAGGAAATACAAAATCAGGATGCATACTGCAACCAAATTGGAGAAATTATGGAAATGTTAGCTTTTGATGTAGTATGCAATGGGAGATAGCAATCACAAGATGTAGAATAATATGAAAGAAAGTAAATCTATGAGATGACTAAAATATGCTATAAATAGAAATGACAAAAATGAATACAATGTAGCTATGGAGGAAATGGACACTCCATGAACAAAGCTACTGGACTACATTGCACCCATCACCAATATATGGTGATCTACACAACACTATGCTACTACCTACGAATATGCTCTGAGCTTCTATATTCTGCTTGTTACAATGAGGCCCTTTTTATATAGGAAGATAGGTTCCTTGGCCAACACTCTACCTAGCTGTGCAAGGGACACCTTGCACATATACAACTTGCACATTGACACTTGTGCATTTATTACATTGCATGAAGTAACTAGATAACTTCCCCCTAAAGTAATCTAATGTCCTAAGTATGTACCTAGGAAGGTACATTTACATGACCCAAATGATGTAATATAATCTATTTCTAACACCCCCTGTATTACATTATTTGGGTATTGAAGACTTTAGTCTTCAATGTGGATCTTCTTCCATTGGATAGTGGAATTTGTATTCTCCTTCATTGCTTACTGTGATCAGGTTCAACAAGTAATCTATGTCTTCATATGATGCAAAGTAAGTTGTAGTTGAAGGTTCTTCTGCCTTTTGTATGTGTTCAACTGGTTCAGTCTTCATGATGCCATGTTTCTTTCTAGCATGTATTTTCTTCCTTTTCCTCCTTCTCCTGTGATTCTGCATTGGTGTTGGTGGAATTTCTGCTTCATGACAAGTTAGTCTATCATCACAATAATATTATTCTTTATTGCTAGCTTGTTTCTTGTGTTGAGTAAGTACAAACACAATTAATGATAGATAAACCATCAAACACTCTTCTGGTGAAAATATAACCAATCTTTGTGAGTTCCACCATGTTGTGAAGAGGATTTCATGAAGATAACCAATCAATGTTGTAAAGTTACCTTCTTTGGCTTCTTTAAGAAACAAGGAGAATTTCTCTTTGTCGCTAGTGGATAGATACTCGTATCCTTCTAGAGTATCTATTAAGTTTTGAGAGTAGAATTCTACTTCATGGAATAGTTCTTCATTATTGAAAGCTTTTCTCAAGATTTCATCCATGATAGATCTTTGAAATAGTGATTCTTGCTATTTCTTAGAATTGAATTTGATAGAATCTTAGTAGTCTACCTTATAACTCCCTATATTAGGATATATGATCCCTAATTGAAGTATATAAGCTTGATTTGATAAAACCTTTATTAATCCTTAGGTTTGTAGGCTTCCTTATGTCTCCCTAGTAATGAGAGTATATACACCTAATGGAATTTTAGGTTTTGTAGAAAGCTTATATCTTCCCAATTATATAGAACTTGATAATATTTGGTAGATGCTATTATTATCAAGTTTTGTAGAATGCCTTATGACTCCCTAGTGATTTTGGAATATGATATAGTGCTCTTGTAAAATGTAGTTCAATTTTTGGTTGATTTTGTAAAGTTTTGTAAATATCAAAAATCAACTTTTCTAACACCTTATTACTCCTATTGAACTAAGCACTTTTCCAATTTTGAAGAGGTTTTAATGTTGGATTTCTTTTGTCCCTTTTGAGAAATTTTGAGACAAGAATATTATAAATTTCCAACCTTAGCAAAAACCTTAATAACCTCTTTTAATATCCCTTAGGATTTGATTTTAGTGTTTCTAATTTTCAATAACCTAATTTGGTGTTGTAATCCTTATAGCTCCCAAATATAGAAAATTAGAACACAATAATATTTGCAAATATTATAAATTTGATTTTTCCAGTAGTAACCCTTATTTCTCCTAGGTTTATTTTGCAAATATTATTTTGATTTGTTATATTTCACCCTTTGATTTTTTCTTTCAATATTGATATTTTCTCTAAGCTTTGACCTTAGTTTACAATCCTTATATCTCCCTAAGAATGAAAGCAATATTAAATAAGGGTTATTTCTTACCTTTCAATGTTGTATTACTGCAATGTTCGGCACCTTTTTTGGTTGTATATGACAGCAATGTATTGTTCTCCTTTGGCACTAAAAACACTATCCAAGCTTTGGAATCTCCTTGCCTTCAATGCATGAACGTTGGTGCTTCAAACTATGGGGTCTTTGACCTCCCTTGACCAGAGCTTTTAATGCTCTCTTCTCCTTGCTTCCACGTTGCACTTTGGCTTACCTTGATTGTGCTATGAATATGGACTCCTTGGACTTGGGCACCTTTTTATGAAGGAGGAATCTTGGACCTTGTGACAAGTGTCACAACCATTTCTTATGAGCGCTTGAGAGAAGTAGAGATGCCTCTTACCACTTGTAAACCTTCTATCAGGTCTGAAAGGAACGTTATGTTCTAAGATGAGCGCTCATTCTTTTCCATTCCAAGTGTCTCTTTTCTTTCTAACATTCCAACCTCCTTTGTGTAACGCTCCTTGGTCAATCTTGTAATGGATGGGTGCTTGTGTGGGCACTTGTGTGAGAGTTGTTAGGGTTATCTTTAGATAACAAGTGTCATCACCTCCTTGTGCATGAGTCTTCTACGTAACACCCTCTCAATGTGCCTTGGAAAATCTTCTTATTAGCAATGTGCCTTGGCCAATTCTTTCTTTGTTGTGAACGTTCAATGAGGTGGTTCTAGCTAATGCTTTTGGAGGCTTTTGAGTAGCTTTTGGTGGAGCTTTGGTGGTGCCTTGGTGGAGCTTTGGTGGTGCCTTGGTGGAGATTTGGTGGTGCCTTGATGGAGCTCCTTGGACGTACATGGATTGCTATGCTTTCCCTCCTTTTTTAAACCTGTTTTGTATGCTCCTTTGTAGATGAGATTACCTTGGATGTAATGCTCTTTCTTTACTTTGTATTGTGTCTTCTTTTCTTGCAGGTTTGACCATCCAAAATGGAGGAATTGTGAGCCTTTTGAGAGGCTCCTTTGCTATGCTTGGAGTGTGCTAGTGTCCAGTTATTTTAACCTTGTATAATGTGCCTTTGTGGCACCTCAAACTCTGCCTTATCACCTACGTAAAACAACTTAGAATGGTGCAACAATATGTAATAATTTTGGGATATAAAAACACCTCTTTTGCACCTTTTTGCACTCCTGATTTTCTGATTTTATGGCAGATTTTTGGAGAAGTTATTCTGAATATGCAACTTTCATTTTTGTTATTTTTATGAACCCAAATTATAACCACTTTTGTAGATGCAATATAGCACTTATAGTGCTTTGAATATGAGACTCACCAAGTCTCGATTTGAGGCAATCCTTTGCTGATTTTTTGTGGCTATTTTCTTCTCCAAAACTTGGAGGATTGAGCTATTTTTGGTGGCTTCCTTTGGCCACTAAAAGTTGTAGATTTTGGTGCACTAATGGTGTCTTTAGACACTTGATGCTAATCTGATTTTGTGCCTTTCTCAAGAACACAAACACTAAGATTTTTGAGAGTAATATAGTAGTGCAAATGAACCCACTAATATTTCACTTTTAATGCACTAAAAATCACACCTTATCACTCCAATCAACTCTCAAAATAACTTATAAGTGCACTTAATCAATTTACTGCAACTAATCAAGAATAATCTGAAATGAATCTTCAAGAGTTATTCTGCAATTTCACTACAAACAAAGTTGTAGGAACTAGTCTTCTTTTTCTTTCCAAAGTAGATATTTGGTAGTTGATAGATAGTTGTAATTTTGTAATCTAATCAAATCCAAATCTAATGTGCAAATGAACCTTAAAAGGAAATTTTCCCTTTTGCACTTTTGAAGACTATAATTCAATTTTCCTCTTTTGCAACTCTAATCCAAATTAAGGTGCTTTAACAAATATGATAAGTAATCCAATTAATGAATCTACTTGCACCAATAGTTGCTTACCTTTTTGAAATATTTTGTAGCTCTTTTGTAGCTTCTGTAGAGGATGTAGATCTTGGTGTCTAAGATCACCAAGTTGCTACTTTGAGTAGGATCTTGTTGCTTAGTTTCTTCTTCACCAAAAAGTGATCTCGAACTTTCTTTTACGAGCCTAGGTTTTGATGATTTGATCCTTTAAGAAATCTTCTCCTTTTGTTGTAGATTTGGAGAAGTCTTTGTCTCTAAAATGGTGCCTTCTTGCTGTGAGAGGTAATCTTCAAATATCTTGGATTTGGTAGGCTTCTCCTATCTTCAAGTCTTCTTGTCAAATTTTGACTTCAAGTAGGATCTTCTTCTCAAGATTCTGAATGTCTTGAGGTCTTTTGAGATTTGGAACTCCTTTCCAAATTCTTCTTCTTATTTTGGGCTTGTTGTTGGATGGCGATAATTATCCCAAATATTCTTCTCAATATTTTGAATGTCTTGAGGTCTTCTGAGATTTGGTACTCCTTGCCAAATTCTTCTTCTTCTTTTGGGCTTGTTGTTGGATGGTGACAATTATCCCAAATATTTCACTATCTTCTATAGTGAATTTCTCCAATGAGTTCTCCTTTGATGATTTATTTAGTAAGGCTCTCCAAGCCTTTTATTGGATGCTCGTTGAGACCTCCCCAAGGTCTTTGATCTTGCAACTTCTTCTGGTCTTCCTTGAGACCTTTTCTTCAACCTTCTACTCCTAGAAGTGTTGGTGGTGAGATCTTCTTCTAGATCTCTGATTCTATTGCTTCTGGATTCGAGCAAGACTCTCCTAGTCCTTCTTCTTCTTCCAAGACTAGAAGTTCTTCAATGAGATCTTCTCCTAATCTCTTTATTGAAGAACACAAGCTTATAATGAGAGGGAGAGTGAACATTACAAGACCACTTTTTACTTTTTATTTTCAAATCAATATTATGTAGTATATAGATAGAAGTACCAATAGCAATAACCAAATAAATGCACAAAACACCATACACAATAGAGACATAGATTTTAATGTTGTTCACCCAATTTGGGCTACCTCCATAGAGAAAATATTTCTTCTAAAAATTTCTCAAATAATATCTTAGGAATCCTTACCAATTACAATGTTTATGGACCTCTGTCCAAAGGATATGTTGATCCCCTAAATTTGGATGTGGATCTCTATCCATAGGAGAAATCCTTATCCTCCTCTAATTTGGATGGTGATCCTCTAGAAGACTCTACCTCCAATGCACTGATTGTGGATCTCTCTCCACTTGAAGACTCTTTTCCTCACTCAAAATACCTGTCCTTAATGTCCTAGATGATGGATCTCTATTCACTGGAGACTCTATCCTCTCTACTTTGTCACCTCCAAAGCTCTATCTCAATATTGTACTAAACATAGTCTAGTTAGTATAGCATAACTCTACTCAATATCTTGCACTAAACATAGTACATTCGGTCTAGCACAAATCTGCTTAATATGTTCACTCATAACTTGCCCAAATCTGCTCAATAGGTTCACTCATAACTTGCTCAATTTTTCTCAACAGGTCCACATAGAACCTATCCAAATCTTCTCAAGAGATCCACATAGAACCTATTCCACAAGTCCAAAAAGAACCTATCCAAATCTGATCAATAGGTCCACACATAACCTAATCAAATATTCTCAATAAGTACACACATAATCTATCCAAATTTGCTCAAAAGGTCCACACAAAACCTATAAAAATATTCTCAAAAAGCTCACATATAACTTGTTCAAATATTCTCAACCATCTTACATAGAACTTGTCCAAATATGCTCAACAAGCTCACACATAACTTTTCCAAATCTGCTCAATAAGTCCCCTCTAGGACTTGCTTAAATATACATTGCAAGCTTCCACAAAATCTCACATAAAATCAATCCACAAGCCTGAATAACACAAACTTATACTGAGGGGGGGGTGAACAGTATAGCACCCACTTTTTACTTTCTTTCCAAACCAATATCAATTAGTGTCCTTAATTGCAATAACCAAATATAGCAAGTGTGCATTAATGACATAGATAGCAATAGTAAACAAGTGCACAAATCACCACACACAATTGAGACACAAGATTTAACGTGGTTCCCCCAATGTGGGGTACTCCACAAGATAATATCCTTATAATATTTCACACAAGAAATAAGGATCCTTATCCCAATACAAATGATTACTTTGATCTGCTCAAAGCTAGGCAATACACTGATCTACTCGAGGTAGGCAATCCATTGATCTGCTTTAGCAAGCTCACCAAGAACTTGCCCAAAACTGCTCTAGCAAGCTCACTAAGAACTTGCCCAAAATCTGCTCTAGCAAGCTCACTAAGAACTTGCCCAAAATACTCAACAAGCTCACTAAGAACTTGCTCAAAATCTGCTCAACAAGCTCACCAAGAACTTGCTCAAATATGCTCAACAAGCTCACTAAGAACTTGCTCAAAATCTGCTCAACAAGCTCACCAAGAACTTGCTCAAAATATGCTCAACAAGCTCACCAAGAACTTGCTCAAAATATGCTCAACAAGCTCACCAAGAACTTGCTCAAATATATCCCAAAATATTCCACAAATCTATCCCAAAAGCCTTCTCAAAGGCTCAATCAATCACAAAAACCAAATCTATCCACAAATCTATCCCAAAAGCCTTCTCAAAGGCTCAACCAATCATGCTCAAGTAGCACTCAAATCTCATCCACAAATCTATGAAGGCAAGGCTCAATGATGAATTCAACAATGAATGGCAATGCACTCTACAATGGATGACAACAATGATCCACAATGATCTCAACTCAAATCAATCTCAACTCAACTCAAATCTTATAGAAGCATAAAGAGAATTGTTAGAGACTCAATATGTTCTAATCTCAAAGCTCAATCTCAACTCAAATCAAAATTATAGAATAGTTTGTTTCATGGGACTTGAACAATCACCTCACACAATCACTTGACTAGGCTCAATCAACTCAACTCAACCAATCACCACAAGGGACAACTCTTTCTCACAAAACCCTAGTCCAAGCATGTATCAACCAACTCAAATGTTTCCAACAATGCTCAACCACAAATCTCACATAACAATGATACTCATGTTCTTTTCTAACTCAAGTTCTTTGCATAACCAATGGGCTTCAACAACTATGCTTATAAAACAAGGTTTAAACACAACTCTCAAACCAGAAAACCTTGAAGCATTCAACCAACCACTTTCGAAAAGGAAACCACAATCAATCCTTTTCTCTCCAATGATATTTCAGAAATCAACCACCATAAACAAAGTCAATGGAGAATATTGCTCATACCTTTTGATGCCTTATTGGATGTCCACTAAATCTGCCACACTCAACAAACTTCTTTTTCAACTTTCAACAAGGGTTAGAGATCATGATTAATATCACAACAATAATATCCAAATAACACCTTATCACTCCTACTCAATAAGATACAACATGTCCCCTCATGAAAGAATTAATCACCTTTGAAAAAGAACAAAACAACCTTCACTTTTGAAACCCTTTACAAAAATAGAAATATCTCTTTACATACACCTTATTTCTCCCTCTAAGCAAGTTAATCAAATAGCCCTCGAAATAAGCTTTCCAACGATATATAATATGATATACTTTCAAAAGGAGAAACACCAGAAATCTCTCTTTTTCTAAACATGCATCACAACCCTTATTCCTCCTAGGGCAACTTTAGAAAAAATAAAATATATTAAAAAATTATTAACTTGCCTCTGTCCCTGATGGGATTCGATCTCGTGATGTCTCCTTGCTCAACGCTTTAACCACAACCAACCTACCATTGGGCCACATGCCCTCACGTGTCCAAAGGGACACGAACAAAAACTTATATCATAAACTTCTGCACCCTTCGAAAAACTTAACAACGCTTCGAGCGCTTCAACAAAGCAAATAACCACGATGGGACTCGATCGTAGGACCTCCTACGTAACACAACGCATGAACCGCTAGGCCAAAGATGCCTATGCATCTTATTAAACTCCATGAATGATTTTTCAATAGACCAAAGTCACACTTCTCTCTCTTTTCGCAATTCGTTCCCCAATCGAAGGCATTCAAAAAATAAGCATTGGGATCATGAAGTCTAAGATTTTGTTGGCATATATATATGCCTTTCCTCTTTATTTAGACATCAGCACTATAAATTAATATAGCCTTTCCTCCTTTCTTTAGTCGGTGCTAAAATTAATATATTTAATTTTAAAATTAAAATTTAAATTTTAAATAATTTAAAATTTAAACTAAATATTTAAAAATAAATATCTCCATCACCGGGGCACCTTTTTCGATGAAACGAAAAGCCAATCTGGGTTTTAAGAAAAACCCATTTCAAATCTGCCATCCATGGTTTTAAATAAAACCTTTTATTTTGCCTACCTTGGTTTTCACAAAAACCCTGTATATATCCATGCTCTCCAAAATATCATAAATGCTTATTTATGAAATGCTTTAGCCACCAAAACTCAATGTGATCCATGTGACATCAATGATCCATGTGACATCAATGACAACATAAAATAACTCAAATTTCCAACAATCTCCCCCTTTGTCATTGATGGCAACACCTCTAATGCAAAAACCACAATCACTACAAAAACCATCTCTGAGAATCAAAGTTGCTCCCCCTGACTCAATACTCTCTATGGAGGTTGCTCCCCCTAACTCAATGCTCTCTTTGGAGGCTGCTCCCCCTAACTCAATGCTCTCCCCCTTACTCAAATCTCTCCCCCTTTGACATCAATGGCAAAAGGGACACCTATGGGGCTAAAATATATGACTCTTAAGCTTAGCCCCCTCACCACCTTCTCTCTTGAGGTGATTAATTTTGGGGTGGGAGTACTTTTACTCCCAGATGTTCTCTCAAATGCTCAAACATTTCTCTCGATAATGGTTTTGTAAATATGTCTGCAATCTGATATTTTGTAGGAACATATTCCAATCTTACTTGTTGCTCTGTAACCTGCTCTCTTAAAAAGTGATACTTGATTGGAATGTGCTTTGTTCTGGCATGCATTACTGGATTCTTCGAGATACTTATAGCACTAGTATTATCACATAGAATAGGAATGGGATGATCATGTTCTATACTGAAATATTTGAGAGTCTATTTCATCCATAATACCTGTGAACAACATGTTGCTACTGCAATATATTCTGCCTCTATTGTGGAAAGTGACACTGATGGTTGTTTCTTGCTCAGCCAAGAAACTAGGCAATCACCAAGAAAGAATGCTCCTCCACTTGTGCTTTTTCTATCATCAATATTTCCTGCCCAATCTGCATCTATGTATGCTATGAGAGTGAACTTACTGCTTCTAGGATACCATAGACCATACTCCATTGTTCCTTTGAGATATCTGAGTATTCTTTTCACTACTGTCACATGTGATTCTTTTGGAGCTGCTTGAAATCTTCCCACTAAACCAACTGCCTGTATTATATCTGGTCTTGTGGTTGTAACATATAATAGGCTACCAATCATAGATCTGTATAGAGTTTGATTTGCATCAGGTGATTCATCATCTTTGCTTAATTTGCACCCTGTAACCATTGGAGTACTAACTGGCTTACTATCTTCCATTTTGAATTTCTTCAACATCTCCTTTATATACTTTGTTTGTGAAAGAAATATCCCTTTTTCTAATTGTGAAATCTGTAATCCGAGGAAAAAGGTTAATTCACCAAGCATAGACATTTCAAACTCATTAGTCATGTTTCTTGCAAATTCTTGACACATTATGTCATTGCTACCCCCAAAAATAATATCATCCACATAAACTTCCACAATCATCAAATCATTTCCCTTATTTTTAATATACAGATTGCTATCAATTATTCCCTTTCTGAAACCTTGCTCTCGAAGATATTTATCCAGTCTTGAATACCATGCTCTAGGAGCTTGCTTTAAGCCATAAAGAGCCTTCTTCAATCTGCATACATAATATGGCTTATCTGCTTGATTAAACCCATCTGGTTGTTCAATGTAAACTTCTTCTTCTAAATGACCATTCAAAAATGCTGATTTGACATCCATATGATATACTTTGAAATTCTTATAGCTTGAAAGTGCCAAAAACATCCGTATAGCTTCCAATATTGCAACTGGTGCAAAGGTCTCATCAAAATCAATTCCTTCTACTTGTGCATATCCTTTACACACCAATCTTGCCTTGTTCCTGATGACTTGACCATCTTCATTCAGTTTGTTCCTGTAGACCCATTTAGTACCAATTACATTTTTTCCTTTTGGTCTTGGAACTAATTCCCAAGTCTTACTTTTTTCAATCTGATCTAGTTCTTCCTTCATTGCTTTAATCCAACATTCATCACTTTCTGCCTCTCTGAAATCCTTTGGTTCTAGCTTGGATAGTAGTGAAACATTTGCTTGTTCTGTTGAGCCTATGATTCCTCTTCTTGTCCATCTTACATCAGGGTTGCCAATGATCAAGTCCTCTGGATGATTTTTTTGAATATATCTTGATGAAGTTTTGGAGGGTATATTCTGCAAATCTTCTTCATCTGAATCTTCACCCATTTCTTCCTGACAACTTTCTTCTTCTTCAAGAATATCTTCCTGAGATGGCTCATTTATTCCTGTTCTTTCATCAACTCTGACATTTATACTTTCCACCATGGTATGTGTTCTTTTATTGTAGCATCTGTAGGCCTTACTCTTTGTAGAGTATCCAAGAAAAATACCTTCATCGCATCTAGGATCAAACTTGCCCAAGTCCTTATCCTCTCTTTTGATATAACACTTACTTCCAAAAATTTTGAAGTAGTTTACCGTGGGAGGTCTTCCTTTCCAAAACTCATATGGAGTCTTATGTTGCTTTGTTCTAACTTGAGCTCTATTCATAACATAGATTGTTGTACTGATTGCTTCCTTCCAAAACCCATATGAGATTCTTGATTCATTTAGCATTGCTCTGGCCATATTCTCAAGAGTTCTATTCTTTCTTTCTACTACTCCATTTTGTTGAGGAGTCCTGGCTATTGAGTATTATTTTTTGATTCCATGTTCTACACAAAACTCAATGAATTCTATAGAGATGAATTCCCCTCCTCTATCTGATCGTAAACACTTGATCTTCTTTCCTATTTCATTTTCTACCATTTCTTTGAATACTTTGAAATGCTCAAATGCCTCTGATTTCTCTTTCAGAAAAACAACCCAGGTCATTCTAGAATAATCATCTATGAACAACATAAAGTAGCTTTCACCTTGCAGGATTTTGGTTCTCATAGGACCACATAAATCAGTATGAATCAATTCTAATACCTTGGAAGAGGAATATTCTTTTGCCTTGAAACTTGATCTTGTCTGCTTTCCATATTGACATTGTGCACAAATTGTATTTGAAGGTCTTTTTATCTTTGGTAGATCTCTGACAATTTGTTTGTTGCTTATCCTTACTATGTTATCGAAGTTCAAGTGACACAACCTTTTATGCCATAACCAAATTTCTTCTTCTTGAGATAGAAGACATTTTTCCCTTTTTATTTCACTGAGCATGTAGAGATTGTTATTGGTTCTTTCTGCATTTGCAACAAGCTTCCCTATTTTTGTTTCCCTGATTTTGCATCCTGTAGAGGAAAAAGTAACTGTGTACCCTCGATCACAAAGCTGACTTACACTCAGTAGATTGTGTTTTAGACCCTCAACATAGAGTACACCCTGTGTAGTAGTCTTTCCATCATCCAAACTTAAAGTTCCTCTCCCTTTGATTTTAGCTGAAGCATTATCACCAAATCTCATAGATCCAATGTTGTTCCCTTTTAAAGAAATGAACTTATTCTTATACCCAGTCATATGGCTAGAGCACCCACTATCAATATACCATTTGTCCATCCTATAACCTAGTAGAATCTACCTTCAAGTTGTTAGCCTTTTCGAAGGAACTCACTCTGATACCAATTGAAGAACACAAGCTTATACTGAGAGGGGGTGAACAGTATAGCACCCACTTTTTACTTTCTTTCCAAACCAATATCAATTAGTGTCCTTAATTACAATAACCAAATATAGCAGTGTGCATTAATGACATAGATAGCAATAGTAAACAAGTGCACAAATCACCACACACAATTGAGACACAAGATTTAACGTGGTTCCCCCAATGTGGGGTACTCCACAAGATAATATCCTTATAATATTTCACATAGAAATAAGGATCCTTATCCCAATACAAATGATTACTTTGATCTGCTCAAAGCTAGGCAATACACTGATCTGCTCAGGTAGGCAATCCACTGATCTGCTTCACAAGCTCACCAAGAACTTGCCCAAAATCTCTACCAAGCTCACCAAGAACTTGCTCAAAACTACTCTAACAAGCTCACTAAGAACTTGCCCAAAATCTGCTCTAGCAAGCTCACTAAGAACTTGCCCAAAATCTACTTCAACAAGCTCACCAAGAACTTGCTCAAAATATGCTCAACAAGCTCACCAAGAACTTGCTCAAATATGCTCAACAAGCTCACTAAGAACTTGCTCAAAATATGCTCAACAAGCTCACCAAGAACTTGCTCAAATATTTCTCAACAAGCTCACCAAGAACTTGCTCAAATGCTATCCCAAATCTATCCACAAATCTATCCCAAAAGCCTTCTCAAGGCTCAATCAATCATCCACAAATCTATCCACAAATCTGTCCCAAAAGCCTTCTCAAAGGCTCAACCAATCATGCTCAAGTAGCACTCAAATATCATCCACAAATCTATGAAGGCAAGGCTCAATGATGAATTCAACAATGAATGGCAATGCACTCTACAATGGATGACAACAATGATCCACAATGATCTCAACTCAAATCAATCTCTCAACTCAACTCAATCTTTTATAGAAGCATAAAGAGAATTGTTAGAGACTCAATATGTTCTAATCTTAAAGCTCAATCTCAACTCAAATCAGAATTATAGAATAGTTTGTTTCATGGGACTTGAACAATCACCTCACACAATCACTTGACTAGGCTCAATCAACTCAACTCAACCAATCACCACAAGGGACAACTCTTTCTCACAAAACCCTAGTCCAAGCATGTATCAACCAACTCAAATGTTTCCAACAATGCTCAACCACAAATCTCACATAACAATGATACTCATGTTCTTTTCTAACTCAAGTTCTTTGCATAACCAATGGGCTTCAACAACTATGCTTATAAAACAAGGTTTAAACACAACTCTCAAACCAGAAAACCTTGAAGCATTCAACCAACCACTTTCGAAAAGGAAACCACAATCAATCCTTTTCTCTCCAATGATATTTCAGAAATCAACCACCATAAACAAAGTCAATGGAGAATATTGCTCATACCTTTTGATGCCTTATTGGATGTCCACTAAATCTGCCACACTCAACAAACTTCTTTTTCAACTTTCAACAAGGGTTAGAGATCATGATTAATATCACAACAATAATATCCAAATAACACCTTATCACTCCTACTCAATAAGATACAACATGTCCCCTCATGAAAGAATTAATCACCTTTGAAAAAGAACAAAACAACCTTCACTTTTGAAACCCTTTACAAAAATAGAAATATCTCTTTACATACACCTTATTTCTCCCTCTAAGCAAGTTAATCAAATAGCCCTCGAAATAAGCTTTCCAACGATATATAATATGATATACTTTCAAAAGGAGAAACACCAAAAATCTCTCTTTTTCTAAACATGCATCACAACCCTTATTCCTCCTAGGGCAACTTTAGAAAAATAAAATATATTAAAAAATTATTAACTTGCCTCTGTCCCTGACGGGATTCGATCTCGTGACGTCTCCTTGCTCAACGCTTTAACCACAGCCAACCTATCATTGGGCCACACACCCTCACGTGTCCAAAGGGACACGAACAAAAACTTATATCATAAACTTCTGCACCCTTCGAAAAACTTAACAACGCTTCGAGCGCTTCAACAAAGCAAATAACCATGGTGGGACTCGATCGTAGGACCTCCTACATAACACACAATGCATGAACCGCTAGGCCAAATATGCCTATGCATCTTATTAAACTCCGTGAATGATTTTTCAATAGACCAAAGTCACACTTCTCTCTCTTTTCGCAATTCGTTCCCCAATCGAAGGCATTCGAAAAATAAGCGTTGGGATCATGAAGTCTAAGCTTTTGTTGGCATATATATATATGCCTTTCCTATTTCTTTAGACGTTCGGCACTATAAATTAATATAGCCTTTCCTCCTTTCTTTAGTCGGTGCTAAAATTAATATATTTAATTTTAAAATTTAAATTTAAATTTTAAATAATTTAAAATTTAAACTAAATATTTAAAAATAAATATCTCCATCACCGGGGCACCTTTTTCGATGAAACGAAAAGCCAATCTGGGTTTTAAGAAAAACCCATTTCAAATCTGCCATCCATGGTTTTAAATAAAACCTTTTATTTTTCCTACCTTGGTTTTCACAAAAACCCTGTATATATCCATGCTCTCCAAAATATCATAAATGCTTATTTATGAAATGCTTTGGCCACCAAAACTCAATGTGATCCATGTGACATCAATGATCCATGTGACATCAATGAAAACATAAAATAACTCAAATTGCCAAAAAATCCTTCTCAAAGACTTACCTCAAATCAGGTTAACAAGTCCACACAAAACTTGTCTAATATCATAGAATCATAAAAAGAATTTTTAGAGACTCAATATGTTCTATACTCAATGCTCAATCAATTTCTTAACTCAATATCAAAGAAGCATAAAGATAATTTTTAGAGACTCAATATTTTCTATGCTTAATGGTCAACCACAACTCAAATCAATCTCATAGAAGCACAAAGAGAATTCAATATGTTCTATACTCAATTATCAGTCTCAACTCAAATCACAACATAGAATAGTTTGTTTCATGGAGCTTGAACAACCTCTTCACATCCACTGGACTAGGCTCAACCAACTCTACTCAACCAATCACCTCAAGGAGTAACCCTTTCTCACAAACCCTAGTCCAAGCATATATCAACCAACTCAAAATATTTTCAACAATGCTCAACAACAAATCTCACATAACAATGATACTCATGTTCTTTTCTAACTCAAGTTCAAGTTCTTTGCAGAACCAATTGGCTTCAACAACAATTCTAATAAAACAAGGCTTAATCACAACTCTCAATTCAAAAAACCTTGAAGCATTAACTCAACCAATTTTGAAAAGGAAACCCTAATCAATTCATTTTCACTGCAAACTTAATTTTCAATCAAGCCAATCAACCAAATCAATAGAGAAGAATTTTTCCCATACCTTTTTGTTACCAAGAAGTTGTCCACAAAATCTGCCACAGTTCAAAAAAACTCTTTTCCACACTCACATAAGGGTTAGAGGAATTCAATTAAAATCACAATGCAAAATATAACTTTAAATACACCTTTTTACTCCAACTTAATTTTCACATCCACCAAAGTCCTTTTAGAAGAAAACCCTTATCAAAAATAATAATCAACAAGTCTCAAAATAAATTTCAATTAACACTTTACCATAACTACTTATACCTCCTAAAATATAACTCTCAAAATAATACTTTCGAAATAATAAAGCTCAAATAATTATCAACACTTCACCTTCAAAAATAATCACAACAACCTCTAATTAACAAAATTTATTATAACATTAATAAACATTATAACATCCTTATCACTCCAACCTTAGGGCATAACCATAAAATTAATTAACACAAAAACGTACTTGCCTCAAGGGGATTTGAACCTGCATCTTGTCCTCACTACAAGCGCCTTAGCCATGGCTAAGTTTACCACACAAGCTACATGCTTGTTTGCAAATGAGGAAGCACCATGTGCATCCTCTTTGTGCTTTCCTTACCCACGTTTAAAAACGTGTGCCTTGGCGCTTCCACAAAAACTCCACCAAAATTTTTTTTGCAATAATCAAATGCATGACCTCCATGCTATCGATGCCTTCATGCTTTCCAAGATACCACTAGACCACACTACCCAATGCAAATTTGGGGTGGTCTCTCTTTGCGTTATCATGTACTCTCCTTTCCAAACATTTTAACCACGAGCTCATTTTTCGCATGTAAAACTCAATAATCAATCGAGCAAGGATAGATAATAAACAACTTTGGGCATGTATTTATATTTCCCTTCCTCCTTTGTCTAGGCGTCGGTGCTTTTATTGAAATGCATTATGTCAGCACTTTAAGGCTTCGAAAGCCTTAGTAAACCCACCCTTGGTTTTTAATAAAAATTACTTTTGTACTTTATAAAATCTCTTGCCTTATAAAATATTATAATAAAGATTATAATTATTTTATTTGGATTTTCACCATGGCAATTTTAATATTATAATAACCACCATTATAATATTAATCCTTAGATAAAGTACCTTTAAGATTTATTTATAAAATTTAAATTCATGCTGAATTTAAATAATTTATAAAATAAATATTATAACTCCTTTTTAACTTCTATATTTTGCACTGTTTCCCTCGATATTTTGACTTCTTTGTAGATATCAAATAACCATATTTGTCACATTTATTTCCTACTAAAATTACTGATGATCTCATTTGGTGACATCAATGACAACTTTGACTTATGGACTCAAAATGTCCAACAATCTCCCCCTTTGTCATTGATGGCAACCCACATCCTTTTTACTGAAACCTGATATTTCTTTTTCTTCTGATCCCCCTGGGACATTGCTCACCCTGGGACAATGCTCTCTCAAATATAAAATCTCTCCCCATATCCAATCTCTTCCCAATACACAAATCACACAAATATCTCCCCCTTTGACATCAATGGCAAAGGGTCACCTTTGGGGCTCGGGGCTAAGAACGAGCCTCTTAGCTTAGCCCCTAACCCACCTCCATATGAGGTGGTTAATTTTGGGGTGGGAGTATTTCTACTCCTCGAAAGCACTATTATTTACCTTTATCTTTTTCTCTTCTTTTCTAAGTTTTTTGAATCCTCTGACTATTTCTTTCCAAGTGATCATACATGTTCCCATCATCATTCCTATTCCTATTTCTATTTCTATTTGCATCCATGTTCCTGTTCCTATTCTTCTTCCTATTCTCATCCATGCTCCTATTCATGTTCATGTTCTTGTTCCTATTCATAATATTGTTCCTACTCATGTTCCTATTTTTGTTCATACCTATTTATGAAATATTTCCTCTACACCATCTTGTTGTGTGACCATCAGTATTACACTTATAACACTTAATGTTGTTATTCCTTGGAGGTGCAAATGTCTTAGGATTTATCCTAGTGAAGCCATATCTTCTTCTATCATGAATCTTGCAATTCATTGCCTTATGACCAAACTCGTTACATGAGTAGCAATACCCTTGGAAAAGTTATCCTTTCCCATATTCCTGTCTTTCATGTGTCCTGAACTGTGAATCCATGTACCCAAACTTGTGACATGAAAAACATATTCCATTGAAGCTTTCTTGTCTTGACCTCATTGGTCTCCTGTTCTGATTGTTGTTCCATATATATCTTCTTTGTGCATTATTCCTATATTTGTTGAACTCTTTGTTGTCCAAATCATCCTATGATGTCTCATTCCCACTTACATTGTCTTCTTCTGATGTATCTTCTTCTGAAGTTTCTTCTTTTTTAATACTTGAAGTAGACTCTTCTTCATTTTTATTTTTAACCTATTTAGAACCAAGACCTATCTTGTTTGTTGCTCCTCTTTGTATCTTGACTATTTTATCCACACTCTTTGCACTATTTACATACTTGTATAGCTTATTCATGGAGTCTTCTACATATTAATTTAGTATATCCACTTCTTGTTCTAACGTATCACATTCCAAGATCTTTGCTTCTAATTTATATTTGAACTTGCTTGCCTTAGCCTTTGATTTTTCTAGATCCTCTATGAGCAATAATATTTCTTCATCACATTCTTGAAACTGAATTTCAAGCTTAGAGTGTTGCTTTCTTACCTTATTTACTGTGTCAAGGGCATATATAAGTTATCCCTTGAGATCATAACCATTATTTGCTGAATAATCCTCTATTTATTTTCCTTTATCCATAATATTACTTTCTTTTGGCTTATCTTCTATAGGATCACTCACTTCTTCTTTTAATATCATTAGAATATTTTCATATGGTATTTCAAGTGCATCTTCAAAAATCATCATCACTGAAACTATAACCATCCCTTGTGTAATCATCTTCAAGATGTCCCATATCTAAAACACTTGAGAATAACTAGAGTCCTTTTCTTAACTAGTTATTTTTCTTCAATCATAAATAGGACTTCATCTCTATCATTGTATGAAAAACTAGCATCACTATCATTTAAGTACTTACTTGCATTATCCGCATAGTAGATTCTCTTTTGCCTTTGGAAGAATTTCTTTCCTTGTCTATTTTTTCCATCCTTGCTTTCTTCTGGTACCTGTATATTTAAGATTCCCTGTACCTGTGATCCTATTTTTCTTCATCATTGTTGTTCTTTGGCTCTTTACAATCTGTTGCAAAATATCCATAATTTCCACAATTGAAACACTTAACAGATCTTAGATCTATGGGTCTTCTGGAACCTTTATCTCTTCTACCATAGTTAGCTTCTTCATCACTAGATGACTCACTACTTGATTTTGACTTATTACCCTTCATATTCTTATTCACTTTGAATGCAACATCTTTTGGAGGGATAGGATATTTTTTTCTTATCTCAAAAGTCGTAAGCATGACAAGCAAAAAATTCCTTATCAGAGATTCACTATCAATTGATGTTTCTATAGCAGAAACCTTTTCAATGTACCTCTTTAGAAGAGTTCTCAAGATCTTATCACAAGCATCAGATTAATCAACCTTCATTCCAAGACCTTTCATCTCATGTATAAGTTCATCAACCTTATTGAGATAGTCACAGATGTTTTCATCATCCCGCATTCTTAGATTCTCAAATTCTCCTTTGATATTTTTGATCTTAGCTTTCCTAACACTTTTATCTCCTTCATATATGGTATGCAATAGTTCCCACATATATTTTACTATTGTACACTCCATAACCTTCATATATTATGATCTACACAACCCTTTTATAATTGCATTCATAGCTCTTGAATTTGTATGCATTAGAATCTTACCTTCTTTTTCTGTAGGAGGATTTACTGCTGAATCATATCCTAGTTCCAAAACATCCCAAACTTCATTGCCAAGTGCCATCAGGTAAAATATCATTAGCATACACCAATACAATAATTCACTTCCATCAAATACCGATACTGCATTATTTATACACCCATCCCTTTGATCCTTTTGATCCATTGTGTTCTTAGACCACTTTTCCTTCAAGCTATCAAACTCTTCTGAAGGAACCCACTCTGATACCAATTGAAGAACACAAGCTTATACTGAGAGGAGGGGTGAACAGTATAAGACCACTTTTTACTTTTTATTTTCAAATTAATATTATGCAGTGTATAGATAGCAGTATCAATAGCAGTAATAAAAGAAATACACAAAACACCATACACAATAGAGACATATATTTTAACGTGGTTCACCCAATGTGGAATACATCCACAAATAATATTTTTTCTAAATATTTCTCAAATAATCTCTTGGGAATCCTTCCAAATTACAATATTTATGGAACTTTATCCAAAGGAGATGTTGATCCCCTAAATCTAGATGTGTATCTCTATCCACAGAAAAACTCCTCCTCTGCTCTGATTGGTGATACTCTAGAAGACTCTGCCTCCAACACACTGACTATGGATATTTATCCACTTGAAGACTCTTGTCCTCACTCAAAATACCTATCCTTAATGTCCTAGTTGATGGATCTATATCCACTAGAGACTCTATCCTCTCTACTCTATCACCTCCAAAGCTTTGTCTTAATACTATACTAAACATAGTCCAGTCGGTCTAGCACAAGTCTACTCAATATCTTACACTAAACACAATACATTCGATCTAGCACAAATATTCTCAATAGGTTCACTTAGAACCTGAACAACTCTGCTCAACAGGTCCACTCAGAAATTGCTCAAATCTACTCAACAGGTCCATATAGAACATGTCTAAATATGCTCAATAGGTCCACATAGAACCTGATCAAATCTGCTCAACAAGTCTACACAGAACCTATCTAAATATACTCAATAGGTCCATATAGAACCTGATCAAATATGCTCAACAGGTCCACATAAAACCTGTCCAAATATGCTCAACAAGTCCATACAGAACCTATCCAAATATTCTCAACAAGCTCACACAAAACTTGTTCAAATATTCTCAACAAGGTCACATAGAACTTGTCCAAATCTGCTCAACAAGATCACATAGAACTTATCCAAATTTGCTCAATAAGTCCTCTCTAGGACTTGTTCAAATATGCATTGCAAGCTTCCACAAAATCTCACACAAAATTAGTCACAAGCCTTCTCAAAGACTTGCCTCAAATCATCTTAAAAAGTCCACACAGAACTTGTCCAATATCATAGAATCATAAAGAGAATTTTTAGAGACTCAATATGTTCTATACTCAATGCTCAATCACTTTCTCAACTCAATCTCATATAAGCATAAAGAGAATTGTTAGAGACTCAATATTTTTTATACTTAATGCTCAACTAGAACTCAAATCTATCTTATAGAAGCATAAAAAGAATTGTTAGAGACTCAATATGTTCTATACTCAATGCTCAATCTCAAATCAAATCATAATATAGAATAGTTTATTTCATGGAACTTGAACAACCACTTCACATCCACTTGACTAGGCTCAACCAAATCTACTCAACCAATCACCTCAAGGAACAACCCTTTCTCACAAACCCTAGTCCAATAATATATCAACCAACTCAAAATATTTCCAACAATTCTCAACAACAAATCTCACATAACAATGATACTCATGTTCTTTTCTAACTCAAGTTCAAGTTCTTTGCATAACCAATTGGCTTCAACAACAATGCTAATAAAATAAGGCTTAATCACAACTTCCAATTCAGAAAACCTTGAATCATTAACTCAACCACTTTCGAAAAGGAAACCCTAATCAATTCCTTTTCTCTCCAAACTTAATTTTCAATCAAGCCAATCAACCAACTCAATTGAGAAGAATTTTTCCCATACCTTTTTGTTGCCAAGAAGTTTTCCACAAAATCTGCCACACTTCACAAAAACTCTTTTCCAAACTCACATAAGGGTTATAGGACTTCAATTAAAATCACAATGCAAAATATAACTTTAAATACACCTTTTTACTCCAACTTAATTTTCACATCCACCAAAGTCCTTTTAGAAGAAAAACCTTATCAAAAATAATAATCAACAAGTCTTAAAATAAATCTCAATTAACACTTTACCATAACTCCTTATACCTCCTAAAATATAACTCTCAAAATAATACTTTCCAAATAATAAAGCTCAAATAATTATCAACACTTCACCTTAAGAAATAATCACAACAACCTCTAATTAACAAAGTTATTTAAACATTAATAAACTTTATAACATCCTTATCATTCCAACCTTAGGGTATAACCATAAAATTAATTAACACAAAAACATACTTGCCTCAATGGGATTTTACCACGCATCTTGCCCTCATCGTGAGTGCCTTAGCCATGGCTAAGGTTGCCACATGAACTACACACTCGTTCAAAAAGGAGGAAGCACCACGTGCATCCTCTTTTCACTTTCCTTGTCCACATTTAAAAATGTGTGCCTTGGCGCTTCCACAAAAACTCCACCAAAAACTTCTTCACAAGAATCAAACGCACAACCTCTGTGATACCAATGTCTTCACGCTTTCCAAGCTGCCACTAGGCTACACTACCCAATGTGAATTGGGGTGGTCTCTCTCCATGTTATCCTATACTCTCCTTTCCAAATGTTTTAACCATGAGCTCATTTTTTGCATGTACAACTCAATAATCAATCGAGCAAGGATAGATAATAAACAACTTTGGGCATGTATTTATATTGTCCTTCCTCCTTTGTCTAGACGTCGACACGTTTATTGAAATGCATTATGTTGGCACTTTAAGGCTTTGAAATGCCTTAGTAAACCCAACCTTGGATTTTAATAAAAATTACTTTTGGACTTTATAAAACCCCTTGCCTTATAAAATATTATAATAAGGATTATAATTATTTTATTTGGGTTTTCACCATGGCAATTTTAATATTATAATAACCACCATTATAATATTAATCCTTCAATAAAGTACCTTTAATATTTATTTATAAAATTTAAATTCATGCTGAATTTAAATAATTTATAAAATAAATATTATAACTCATTTTAAACTTTTATCTTTTGCACTCTTTCCCTTGATCATTTACCTTCTTTTTGGATATCAAATAACTATCTTTGTCGCCTTAAGTTCCTGCTGAAATTGCTGATGACCTCATCTGGTGACATCAATGACAAATTTGACTTAGGGAGTCAAAATGTCCAACATGTACCTTCAATTTTTCTTTAGGTGCTAGATTGATTATGAAGAAGACACTCTTCCTAACTTTCTTGTAGGAAGTTTCCCAACTCACTAAATCTCCTTTCCCTGCAATAAACTATTAGTACTAAAATCTTAATATACTTCTAAATTAGATACTCTCTTCTAGATTCTTCTTAAGGATCAAGGCTTCTATGGTCTTTTTTAGTATCAAGGCTTCTATGGCCTTTTCTTTAGTATCAAGGCTTTTGTGGCCTTTTCTTCAATATCAAGGCTTTTGTGGCCTTTTCTTCTAGGACAAGGCTTTTGTGGCATTTTCTTCAATATCAAGGCTTATGTGGCATTTTATTCTGGATCAAGGCTTCTATGACCTTTTATTTTGGAACAAGGCTTTTGTGGCCTTTTCTTATGGATCAAGGCTTCTATGGCCTTTTCTTATGGAACAAGGCTTTCATGGCCTTTTCTTCTGGATCAAGTCTTTTATGGCCTATTCTTCTAGATCAAGGCTTCTATGGACTTTTATTCTAGATCAAGGCTTCTATGGAATTTTCTTCTTCTATTAAGTTCTCAATCTAGTAATGGAGATCTATAGTCTTCTAAATTCATCATGAATCTTCTCTAGAAGTCTTCTTCTGTAGTATTATTTTCTTTCACAAGGAACTAATCTCTGCACTAGGAAGGTATGTCAAAATTCAGGTAATGAAGTTGAAGTCTCCTAGCTTTCTATTTTAGGAGATGTCCCAATCATCTAAGAATTAATTTTTTGCAACAAATTCCAGATATCTTGAATAATATTCACTAATTTATTTATCAATCTAGTGGATTGAATGTTGAGTCCTAGTCTTCACAAGTTTTTCCTGCAACTCTATGGAAAGAATCTAGCCAAATGTAATATCAGTATTTTTGAAACTAATATTTAGTTTAGTCCTCACTTGTGGCTCTCCCTAATTCTACCACCTAGACTCTTCTAAGATTTTTTTATAGTGGTTGGTCCAGCAGCATGTTAGGTTGACAAAAAAATTAGGCTCAATGATAATGGTGGTTTTCCTATTTATCTACTATGGCTAGATCTACCATGGCTTTGATACCACTATTAGCTTTTGATGTAGTATGCAATGAGATATAGAAATCACAAGATGCAGAGTAATATGAAAGAAAGTAAATCTACGAGATTACTAAAATATGCTATAAATGAAAATGATGAAAATAAATATAATGAAGCTATGGAGAAAATGGACACTCCATGAACAAAGCTACTGCACTACATTACACTCATCACCAATATATGGTGATATACACAACACTATGCTACTACCTATGAATATGCTCTAAGATTCTATATTCTATTTATTATAATGAGGCCCTTTTTATATAGGAATATAAGTTCCTTGACCAACACTCTACCTAGTTGTGCAAGGGACACCTTGCACATATACAACTTGTACATTGATACTTGTGCATTTATTACATTGCATGAAGTAACTAGATAAATTTCCCCTAAAGTAATCTAATGTTCTAATTTTGTACTTAGGAAGGTACATTTACATGAACCAAATGATGTAATATAATCTATTTCTAAGAGGAAAGAAAACCTAATGAAAAGGACTTTGGCTTCAAGGATGGTTTCTTATGTTTTAAGAATAGGGTAGTAATTTCTGAGACTGGAAATTTGAGAAGGATGATTATGAATGAAGCGCATAGATCTCCATATTTTTCTCATCTACGAGGAGAAAAAATGAGGGAGAAAATGAAAAAGACTTTCTTTTGGCCAAGAATGAAGAGAGACAACTAAATTTATCGCTCAATGCCTCAAGTACCAAAAGATAAAAGTAAAAAATATACATCCTCCTAGTTTTTTGTACCTTCATGTTGTGCCTATGTAATAATTACAAGTGATTTTAATGGATTTCATAGTAGGGCTACCTAAGAATAGGTTTCAACATGATGCAATCCTAGTAGTGGTCGAAAGATTGATCAAGGTTGCATACTTTATACTCGGGAACACCAAGAATGATGTTGTGATTGTGGCTAATAGATTTTCCAAGGAAATATTTTGGCTTCGTGGTTTTTAAGAGGTAATCATATAAGATATGGATCCAAAATTCACATCTAAGTTTTGGCAATCCTTGCATCGTGCCATAGGTACCAGATTGAACATTAGTTCTATTTACCATCTAAAAACTGATGGGAAAACTGAAAGAGTGAATTAGGTGCTAGAATATATGTTTTGCATGTACTATATGGAACAAAAAAATCATTGGAAGGATTACTTGCATATGATATAATTTTCCTATAATAATGGTTACCATTCGACCATAGGCTTGGCCCCGTTTAAAGCTTTGTATGGAAAAATATATAGAACACGATTGTCATGGGATAATCCAGAAGACTTGATTGTGCATGGACCAAACATGGTTAAGGAAATGGAGCAATAATTGAAGGTGATCAAAGAGAATATTAAGGAAGTGGTAGACCTTTATAAAAGCTATTTCGATCTTAAGAGATCACCAAAAGTGTTTGTTATCAGTGATAAAGTATTTCTGAGGGTGAAGCCAAGAAAGAGTGTGATCAAATCCACAAATCTAGATCTTCACTTTGTTGAACCCTTTGAAATCATAGAAAATATTAGTCCTATGGTATACCAACTTGCCTTACCACCCAATCTATCCAAGATTCACATCACCTTTCATATTTCTTTGCTTAAAAAGTATGTTGCTAATCCAAAGCATGTGTGGATTTTTCTAATTTGCAGATGGTAAACCTAGATACTATAGAGGTTCAACCAGTAAAAATCCTTGAGTACCAATCCAAATCAATGAGGAAAGTAAATTTGGAGTAGTGCAAGGTTCATTGGGACTGTTACACTAAAAAGAATGCTACTTGGGAAAAAAGTAGCAGATAAGCAAAAACCCTTTCCATTCCTATTTGAAAATGATGTGTAAATATAATTTATGTTTTAGCATTTTAAAACATAGAGGACTATGTTAAGCCTAAGTAGGGAATGATGGCATGACCCACCCCTTGAAAGAATTTTCATTTTGATTGATATGTGCTTTGTTATGATGCTATGTAGAATAAATGATGAACTATTTCTGATTTGATACGCAAAAAATTATTTCTTAATGAGAATATGGGATTTTAATATTATTGTGGGATGTAGGATAATTCTATGCTTGGTTTTTGAGAAATATGAATTTTTATATAAGAATGTGATGCTGCTAATGAAATTGCACTTTTGTAGGAGAAGGTCCTTTAGGGTGGCATAAAGAATTAACCACCAAAAAAATATTGCCTTGGGGGAAATGATGTGATGGGTTATTTGTCAAAATACATATGTAAAGAGGCAACATGGATGAATGCCCTTTTCATGAATATGCATGTCATAAATTACATAAGAAAAGATATATCAAGTTTTAGATAAAATTCCTTGCATCATAATCTTTCTTTATTAAGAAGTTTTAATTTAGATAGATGTCATTGCAAAGTAAATGAATGTTTATTTCCTTAAATATTTTTCTTCTTTGAGATGAGTTATAAAGTATTCATTTTAGGAAGAAATTATATTGGATGGTAAAGAAAGGAATTTATGATTTATTGAAAATAAAAGGAATAGATTTCTTTATTTCTTTATAAGAGAATAAATAAGATGTATATATAGTTCAATATATAGAGTAGAGTGTTCGATGTTTGGAGTGACATTGCATCATAGAGTAATAGTTAAAGAACTCTTAAAATGATAGAAGACATTTGTTCTTTTAAATTTTTTAAATTATGCTTGGGAGTGGTCTTTGTTAACCATGGTCATGCGATATGACCAAGATGTTTTCATTTATGAAACACAAATGGGTAGTGATGAGATCTATTAAAAAAAGTGAAAGCTGAGAATAATGTCGACTAAAGAGTATAATGAGAGAGGGGACCAAAAGGCGAGGGTATTGGAGAAAAAGGAATTACAGAGCAATGAAAGCAAAGGATGTCTAGGAGGAGAATACTTGCACTACTATGGAGTATAACCAGGTTATATTGAATTTAGTTTGTTGTCTTCATGGATGTCGATCATATTTGTTTTGCTATGAATTTCTAGTTTAAATACATGTGAGAGTGTTCTCTGAATGATGACAGTCCGGAATAGACGTATTATATTGAAAACCTTAGCCTTCATCCAAGGAAAAAATTATTGTTGCTGAACAATATAGTTTGTATATTTACGTTCTAGTAACTGGTGAAGATAGAATTCCCAAATGAAAATAAAAATACTAGGCGACATGTGACATTGTGGTTTTGTTATTTATGATGGTTTTGTAAATAAATTGCTTGCATTTATGGATGGGGAAGTCATGTTTGCATTTTTCCTTTAGTAGTATGAGGAAATTAGATAACTCAGTAGTAGCAGAGTGCTCTAAAATAGTGAATCACATATAATAAAATGGATGTTTTTCTTTTACTTATTGAGGATAGACAACTTGGTAATTCTTCTATGCTACAGAAAAGAAAATTGAACCAATGCATGTAAATAGAACTCCATTTTTGTGTTTGTGGTGTGATGGGGATACCTTTATGATAGGAAATATGAGTTGTATAAATTATTGGTTTATCTCATTTTATTAGATTATTTTAGATTATTATCTTATGGAAATGTTGTCATATATTCACCCATATATGGGAAATAAAAAGAGTTTTATTGCTTGAAATAAAAAATAAATCAAACGATTTATTTAAAATAGAGGCTTTGTTGATCTAATCAAGGAATATGGTGGCAAAAACAACAACCTTGATAGCTCTAGCCACTACAGGAGTGATTTCCTAGGCCCTGGTAGGGGATTATGATATGGAACAAGGGGATATTCCCCTTTCAGACATAACCAACAAGGCAGATGATCCAAAGGGATCTGACCCTAATCCTGGTGGGAAGGGGAGCCTGAACAACCATCGACCATATAAAAACTATAAAGGATTTGTTCCCCCTCTCCCAAATAGCAATCCTTCTTCCTGAGATGTTGTTCCTCAAACTTACCATGAGAAGGTGGCAGGAAAGCCAAATCCTAGCTCCTCTGGAACTTCAAAACATCCTTTGATGATCGCCTTCGAGGAAAACCTAGTTATTCCAATCTCAGTCATGGCAGATAAATTATCCATCGAATCCCTCACCCTTGTTGGGAAATTTGTGGGGGGTAGAACCGACATGAAATCCATAAGGAAATGGTCCAGATTCAAATGGAAAACAATAGGAAGCTTACAGCTAGTAGCCCTCTCAAGGGGCTTCTTCTTTATATGCTTGAACAACCAGGATGACTATGGCCTAATCCTCACTGGTGGGTCATGATTTTTTGAAAGGAAAAGCTTGTTATTGATAAAATGGGGGGAATATTTCAACCCCCAAATCCAATATATCAACTATGCACCCATCTAGATTTGCCTTCTCAATATTCCCATTCAGTTCTACCATGAAGACATCCTTCGTTGGATCGAGGGATACATCAGGGATATTATCGCCATCAACTCTACTGTGAAAGCACATTCCCCCATGGCTCATTCTAGAATCTCTATCAACGCTAATCTGGAATCCCAAATCCCAAATCACATAAACCTTATCTATGGGGATTTTTAGTGGCACCAGACAATCAAGTATGAAAATAAACTGCTATTCTGCATCAAATGCACCCAAGGATACCTCAAGTTCCAATGCCCAAATCTCAAGCTCCAGTAGGAGGCACCAAGCACTAAGCTTCTCCCTCTCCAACACCAGAGTGTAGGCAACAAATCCACCTCCCAAAAAAAGTGATTTGCTAGATTTTGACAGTTTTGGGAATAATTTGCTCAAGTTTTGTAAAACCGTACAGTGGGAGCAAATCGTAAAGTGGGAGGCAAAATCGTACAACTGGATTGGCAAATCATACAGAGCATTAGTAAATCATACAAGGTGCACCAAAATTCACTCAGATGCAAAGGAAATGTAATTTCGGGATGAAATGTCGCATGGATTTGCTAAACTAAGGTGTTAAACTTAGGAAAATGCCAAAATAATGTATTCAATTGTATATGGGTAGTTGTGAATAATGGATTGTCTTAGGAACCACTTTGGAACGACCTGGGAAATGTTATATAAGGCCCCATTTTCAAATTTGTAGGCCTGGCTACTAGTTTACTGGTTATTAGTTGCTAGAATAGAGAGATAGATACATTTTTGAGTTATTGCAATTACATTGAGAGAGTTTTCCACATTGTAATCGAATTTATAGCCATTAATGAGAATAAAGACATTGTGGATGATTGTGTACGATCTTGTTATGAATGGATAATGCATTGTGGATTGGTATTGTGTAATTGAGTTTTCTATCTTACTATTATATGTTAGTTTTAGGCATTGTTGTAGCTTGTTGAGAAGATTGTCACTGGTGAATCATGGGGAATTATTTAGGAGCATGAGGACATTGGCAAGGATGTGTTGAAGCATATTGTACAATTTCTGGATGTAGTTACTTGTATGGAATCTCTCACCAACCCGGTTAGGATGTTTTTCTTGTGAAAGAGATTGTATTGTTTAGGTTGTTAAACCTTTACAAAACATCCCAGAGAGAGATTGGAGTAGAGAAGAGCATATTAAATAATACCATGTTGTACCTTTAGTTCATACAGATCATACATCGTACATCATACAAATCGTACAAAGAACTGTTACCCGATTTGGTAAAACAGGCGATTGATAAGAACTTACCCGATTTGGCAGTTTTGGGGACTCGGCTGGAACGATTACAAAACTGTGTATGGCAGCCTCCAAAATAACATCTATCAGTTTTTTTGGATGCAATATCATACCATATTGGACACTGTACGATTTGAGATCATACAGTGTAGGTAATTAAGGTCCGTACAAGGAATTGATAGTTCATACGAGGGTAGTTCGGGTGATCAGAATACTGTCCAATTTGGTAATTGAGATAGGCTTGGCCTAAGAATCATTATCTCCTCTGGAAAACACCTCCCCACTGGGAATACTCCATCGTTGTGTTACATTTGGCACCATTTCCATAGTTGGATGAATCCATTTCTCGATTAAGTAGTGCCAAAGTGTGTTACATTTGGCACCGTTGTCTTATCGAATCTGGCATTCTTGTTAAAATGAGTCGAATTTGACTGAAAACTGGAGGTGATTTTTTATGATGGACACCAGTACACAAAGGCGTGGGAGAAGGGAACCACGAAGCAACATTCTAGTAAGAAGGAGCACAAGGATTGCTCAAAGAGGAAACACGAGTAACTCAGATTAGAGTACACACGAACCAAAAATAGAGCAAGTTTGGACATCCGAAGAAGGAGACTTTGAGGTGTTGTTGATTGAGACAAAAGACGAGGAGGAAGAACCACCAAACATAGAGGATACGGGTGACAAAGAAAAAGTGCACGACGACGAAGAGTGGATGGTAAGACCTGAGGAAGTGGTAGCAGGGTTGCGAGAGGATGTAGAGGATGGGAGTCAGGCACCAGAGCAACAGGACGTGGGGACTCAGGAGGATAGACCAAGATCATCTCCATCAAACCAGCGAAGAAGGTCGTAGAGTGAGGACGCACGAGAATTTGGTCATCGAGTGGTGGGACAAAATAAGATACCTCGAATTGACACTTTTGATGACAATGGGAGTAAGACACCCCCAAGGAGGAATCTAGAAGAGATTCCATGAGACACCTCAAGTGAGAGTGATGACTCTCCTAAGATGGCTAATAGAGTAGCCAAACAAAGATGTCCATCATTTTCAGGTGAGGGTAAGGAAGACCCCACAAGGTATATCGGAACCTGCATAACCATTTGGGGGGAAAATGGTGTAAAGAGGAAGGTTGTCACTAGTGATGTAGTTTGTGACACTCCTCATAGTAATAAAAGATGCAGAATATGGTATGACATGGAAGATGTTGACATGGAAGATGTTGACATGGAAGATGTTGTCATGGAAGATGTTGACATGGAAGATGTTGACATGGAGGATGTTTTGATGGAAGATGTTGTTATGGAAGATGTTTCCCAAATAGAAAAACCCATCATACACTCAAAATTCCCTAAGGAAGAATGGGATTGTACAATTTTGCAAGAGGGCATTGTACGTTGGTTGGGTGAAATCGTATAGTGGGCAGAGATTGTACGATTTCAAGTCAAATTGCACAATGTGAGATCGTACAAGAAGAAATCGTGCAATAGGAAATCGTACAAGATGAAATCGTACAGAGTAGAACCATACAAAGTGTTCCATCAATGGTTAAGATAGGGTAAAAGGGAGTCGATGTTGAGTTGTTTAAGGAGGTTGAGTAAAGAACCCCAAAGTGCTAAGGAAGAGAAAATTTTGACTTTGACAGTGAAGGTCTTAGCAATTTTTTTTTTGAGGTTTCGGGCTGCCCCAAACCCTACGAGGGATGTTGTCCCTCGACCCTACAAGGGACGTTGTCCCTTGACCCTGCAAGGGGGTTCCCACCCCCTTGACCCCCATCATAGGTGGAGATGGGTGTTACCCATCATGTTGATGATGTTGTTCATCTTGAGCATGTTTAAGGCCACATGGTGGTGTAAGCTACATAATGAAGAGATGCCAGTTGTAGTAGACCTTTGGAATCGACGAAAGCCAAAGGAGCCTGACAAGCCATAATAGTACAGTGTTAAGAAGTGGGGTGAAAGCCAAAAATGGTAGCCCCTTATGCAAAGAAAAAAATCAAAAGAGATAAAGAAAAATTGAAAAAAAAATGGTGCCTTAGTTGTGAAAATCCCTCGGGACGCAATTAGGAAGGGCGAGGTTGAAAACCGGAAACGACGGCCTCTCCAGAGAAAAAGAAAGCAAAATTTTTCTAAGTAATGAGATCGTACAGATAAAAAGTACAAAATGAAATCGTACAAAAGAGAATCGTACAAAACAAGAATGATGTGCAAATCATACATAATTATGTATTGTATGATTTAGATCGTACAGTGTACGATTTGCTAACTAACCAATTAATGCGACATGCAAAAAAGCAGCGGTTGGAGGAAAAGAAGGGGGAAAAGACAAAATTTTAAACCAACTACTGAGTTGGCAGTCATCTAGTAGGGGAGATGGAAAAGCATTCCACATGGCATATTTTTAGATTTTCTTGACAGTTAGGGTTTTCAGTTAGGGTTTTTAAAATATTTCTTTAAAAGGAAAGAAAATTGACAATTTCACAATCACCAAGCAGAATTCAAATTTTTTAGGATATTGAAGGGGAAAAGCGTACATTTGATAAAAGAGGACTATATGGGTGATAAATATTCACCAACACTCTGAATTTATAGACCCATTTTTAATTTTGTACCAGGGAGTTCTTTTCAGCTTCAAAGAATCAACCCGAGAAAGAGGAATTAGGGTTTTTCTCCACAAAAAGGGGGGAAATTCAAAATTTTTAGAAGTATTACAGCAAAAGATGTTAGAATACATCATTGTATGGATTTGGACTGAGAAATTGTTGTTGGAGCCGGAGGAAGTAGAGATTGGTGGTTGGATTGTGGAAATTGCAAAAGCATGGAAGATTAGAACCCTAAAAACTAAAAAATTTGGCAAAAAGCGAGCTGAGAAACGAGGGAGAAGAAAAATACAGTCTGTACAACCATACAACACAGCCAAAATTTCGTCAAGTTGAAGAAAATTGTGCTAGGAGTGAAGGAATGGAAGATTTGTTGAAATAAAGCATCGAGAGTAGATCGGGACAATCCGACAACTGGGTCGGTGGTAGAATTGGTAAAGGAGACAAAAATCCTAGAATTTTGCATCAGTGAGGGTTAGGGAAGTCGTATTGTACGATTTGGGGGCAGCTTGTATGATTTTCAAGAAGAAAAGTGTCGTCTGAGTGTTTTTTTCCATTTTTGGTAGTTTTTCAAGGGATCGTACGGAATTGTATGAAATCGTACGAATTTTAAAGGAGGAGCAGCCAAAAAGTGACATAGTATGGAGTACTAGCACCCTGTACGATTTTAGGTCACAGTTGTACGATTTGAAGGAAATTTGACCATTTGAAGATTGACAGGGTGGAGGAAAGAACTACAGAATATTGTACGATCTAGAAGCGACGGAGGAAGGTAAAACCATACAAGGGACACAGAACCATACATTGTACGATTTTACAAGAGTGTGTATGATTTCTGGTATGTTTCTAATTGCAGAGGAGGAGGTTGAGTTAATCGATGAGATGTTGGAGGAATGATCTCAATAGAAGAATTTGGATGTCGGTTAAGGTGGATTGCAACGAATCGGGTGGAGAGATCACCAGGTCCACTACACGAGAGAGAGGCATACTCATGGTAGCACCACGAGCATTAGTTTCAATCCTATGGAAGGCATGGTAATCATCCATGGAGGAGAGGAGGATATAGGCCATGGAGGGGACAAAGCCATTGGCGGGCACACCTGGATAGAACACCACCGAGGCACAGAGAGGGAAGAATGGCCCAAGAAGCTACCTCACGGAGGGAGTTGAGGAGTGAAGTACATGTGCAAGAACAAGAAGAACACCTGAGCAGTGGACAGGAGGAAGGCTAGGTGGAATTTTCGAATATCACATTTGTGCAACACGGAGCAGAAGCATGCAAGAAATGGTGGAATGAGGAGAAGAATAGGCTACATCCCTGGAGGAAGACATTCAAAAATGTGCAAGTGGCGGTCATTGCGTAGATCCCACCATTTCATCGGATATTCTTCCAGAACTATCTTTTATAGATAGTTCAGGCATATAATGCAGCAACTCGGACAACCTACGTCAATGTAGGCAAGAGGTCAGTAAGGGTGGAAGTTTCGACGAAGGCATTCTGAAAAACATTTGGGTTACCGATGGAAGGCATGGAGATAGTTAAAAAATTGGTAGACCCAATAGAAGCACACCGCCTGGTTACCACCATGACCACTGTCAAATCGATGACAGAGGTGAATATTTCAGGCATAGGAATGCGTGGAATCAAGTAGATCTAGTTACGAGGAGACAATTGGGCATGTGCGATGAATACAGTAATGGCTCGATTGTCAGGGGATATAAGGGTGACAAAGATGCCAATGTGGATGGCACAATATGTAGAAGGTATTACCCAAGGAATTATGTATGATTGGGGTACCTTTCTAGAAAGAAGAATGCATGAGGCATTGACCAAGCGACCGAAGAATTTTGGGATGGCCTTTCAGGCAATTGGATTGCTACTGAATGTAGTCATGAAAGTGAGAATACAATTCCCAGGGTTGACGCCACCTAGAGAAATTAGGCTAGGACAACCGATGATATTGAGATGGGTAAAATTTGTACCCCTAGAAAAGAGTACTCTAGAGAAACCACGCACAAGGAGTGAGCGGCATAGGAGTGAAGCTCAAGGAGATACATCTCCGGAGGAGGATGCCGATGTACATCATCGAAGGAAGCGTTCTAGACTGTTGGAGCTAGAACTAGAACAACAAGTACCTGCACAAAGGCAGCAGGAGAAGCCTCTCATTCAGGAAAGGGAGAGTAGCCCAGTACAAATAAGGACGAGAAGGCAATGAGAAAGAATGGCAAGTAAACTAGTTTTGGAAGTACAGAGGAAGGAACAGTCAGATTCAAAAGTGATGGAACTGGATGAGTTGTATTGGATAGAGGCAGAGAAGATAGTGCAATCTCTGGACATCTTCGAAAATTTTGAGAAGATGGATGCCTCTAATTTCTTTAAAGGAATTGAGGTAGGGTATGATGGAGTAGCCACTACCCAGGATGAAGCGGGAATTGGACCAAGTACCACAGAAGAAGAGCCCAAGAAGAAGACTCATTACAAAATTGTAACAGGAGGCTCCAGTAAGAAAGATGTCCCGAAGAATACCGAAGTGCCACAAGAAAAAGAAGCACTTGTTGCTCAATAGGAAGTAGCTCGGGAAAATACAGAGGAGCAACAGGGGGGCTCAACCAAAGTAGAAAAGGCTCAAGAACAAGTTGAGCAGCGACGATCTCAGAAGGAGATCATAAACATTATGGATAGCGAGGGGGAGGAGAAAATAGTGAAACAATCCCCACCTTGGGAAAAGATAGATACCGAGAGAGTACTTAGCGAGTTGGGAGGAAGCTCTAGCCACCTTAAGGAGGAAGAAGACTTAAGAACTCCTATAGAAGAAGAACAATGGGGAATGCAATCCAACTATCTCCTGGAAATACCATGGTTTCAGAGAATCACAATGGAAGAGGAGGCACATGGAATAGAGGATAAGGTGGAACACTTCTTTGCTCAGTTAGGCCATGTGATGAATAGTGCCAGAATGGAATTTTGCATTGGCCACGTGGGAGAACTAAAGCTATGGGAGGAACAAGTATCTCTCGAGTTAGAGAGGATAACAGAATGGGTGAATAGTATGGAGTGCATAAGGAAGATAGTGGATATCCATGCACAACATCCATGGAGGTTACCCAAGGAAGAGGTAACAACGATGCTAGGAAGAGAAGACTTGCCAGAAGGGATGGTCACGAATTACAGGAAGGACCCAAGGATATATTTGGATCGAGTAAGTCATCCAACCTGCCCCATCAATACGGCAGAAGTTGAATACAGGAGGGTCGCTACAGGAGTGTCCATTACCCTAAGGAAGTTGAACTTCCTAACACACTGGATAGAGTGGCTGAGCATTGGATTGGAAGAAATCCATCGACTCAAGGAGACACAGGAGGAAGAGACCACAACCGCTCAAAAGGAATTGGCCGTAATGGAAGATGAACTACAGGAAAGCAAGACTACGGTAGAAGAGAAAATAAAGAAGTTGGAGGAGGATCTTTCAAGACTCTAAAGCAGAGTCTGAAGCCAGAGTTACCATGCTTGAAGAGGAAAAGTGATAGATTTTCCAGATGGTAGAGGACAAAATTAAGGAGTTGGAGGCACAACTCAAAGCAAAATATGAGCAGATGACAACTCAGTTGGCCGAAAAGAGTGAGCAAATGGCTACACAAGCCAAGTAGATAGAGGAGCTGACAAAGGACAACAAGAAGCTGAATGAGATGGTCATGGAGAAGCAAGCTCAAGTAAGGATCAAAGAAGACCAGGTTCAAGCTCTAGAAGTTGATATCAAACACCACTTGGAGACCATTGTAGAGAAGAATGAGGAACTCTAGGCGGCTGGCTCGAGAAGAAGCTCACTGGAAGGAGAAATTGACGAAGAGTGCCTCCGAATGGGAAAAACAAATGATGGACTTCATGAAAGCCACCGAGGAGAAGGCTAACCTTCATGGAGCCAAAGCCGTCGAAATGGGGAGCTATGCAACCAAACTAAGAAATGAACGAGAAATGTATAAGACACAAGTCAAGGACTTGGAGGCTGAATTAGCTAGATATGAAGCCCAGTAGAAGAAGCAGAATGAGTCATCGAGGATGCCGACTAAAGTAAAGGGGAGGGCAGATGTAGGTAGCAAATCCACCTCCCAGAAGAAGAAGAAGTGATTTGCTAGATTTTGACAGTTTTGGGAATAATTTGCTCAAGTTTTGTAAAATCGTATAGTGGGAGAAAATCATACAGTGGAAGGCAAAATCATACAACTGGATTGGAAAATCGTACAGAGCATTAGTAAATCATATAGGGCACACTGAAATTCACTCAGATGCAAAGGAAATGTAATTTCGGGATGAAATGTCGCATGGATTTGCTAAACTAAGGTGTTAAACTTAGGAAAATGCCAAAATAATGTATTCAGTTGTATATGGGCAGTTGTGAATAATGGATTGTCTTAGGAACCACTTTGGAACGGCCTAGGCAATGTTATATAAGGCCCCATTTTCAAATTTGTAGGCCTGGCTACTAGTTTACTGGTTATTAGTTGCTAGAATAGAGAGATAGATACATTTCTGAGTTATTGCAATTACAGTGAGAGAGTTTTCCACATTGTACTCAAATTTACAGCCATTAATGAGAATAAATACATTGTGGATGACTGTGTACGATCTTTTTATGAATGGATAATGCATTGTGGATTGGTATTGTGTAATTGAGTTTCTATCTTACTGTTATATGTTAGTTTTAGGTATTGTTGTAGATTGGTTAAGAGGATTGTCACTGGTGAATCATGGGGAATGATTTATGAGCATGAGGACATTGGCAAGGATGTGTTGAAGCATACTGTATGATTTCTGGATGTAGTTACTTGCATGGAATCTCTCACCAGCCCGGTTAGGATGTTTTTCTTATGAAAGAGATTGTATTGTTTAGGCTGTTAAACCTTTACAAAACATCCCAGAGAGAGATTGGAGCAGAAGAGCATATTAAATACTACCATGTTGTACCTTTATTTTGTACATATCGTACATCGTACATCATACAAATCGTACAAAGAACTATTACCCGATTTGGTAAAATAGGCGATTGACAGGAACTTACCCGATTTGGCAGTTTTGGGGACTCGGTTGGAACGATTACAAAACTATGTATGGCAGCCTCCAAAATAGCATCTGTCAATTTTTTTGGATGTAAGATCGTACCATATTGGACACTGTATGATTTGAGATCGTACAATGTAGGTAATTAAGGTCCGTACAAGGAATTGACAGTTCGTACAAGGGTAGTTCGGGTGATCAGAATACTATCTGATTTGGTAATTGAGATAGGCTTGGCCTAAGAATCATTCTATCCTCTAGAAAACACCTCCCCACTAGGAATACTCCATCGTTGTGTTACACCGAGCACCCATTTGGGAATGCGCAATTATCGATTCAAAGGACCCATCGGTAATAGGCGAGAAAAAGAGTTCAAATGGAAGCAGGCTTCCCACCAGTAACTTCCCTTCAACAATCCCTCTTCAAGCTCGAAATAGGTAAGCTCTATGTTTGCATTCCCCAATAGATTTGGGCCTTTATATTTCTCAAATGATGAAGTTCTCTTCCCTAAATCTGCCCCCACCAAACCCCCTTCCCCCCGGCCCCACCCTCCCCCCCCCCCCTCAATTTATAGACCCTCCTTTCCTATCTCTGATGAACCCCTTCCCCCTTAAATCCCCATTTTGATACCTTGGTCGATACTAACCCTCCACTCCAGGATGATATATCCTCCTTTCCCCCTCGAAAGAACCACCATCCCCAACCAAATCCTGTTTAGAGTCCATGGAAGATGCTACCAGTCCCACCCATAGAAAAGTGGATCCTAGATCCATAATTAATAGAAGAAAAAAAGGCCCTATTGACACAGGGAATGAAAAGAAAAGAGGTAGACCCACCACTTATGAATAGATAAAAAAATATACGTACAACCAAGTTGCTAATAGAGTGCAGACAAATCTCTTCCCAGAGTTGTTTAATCATTCCAAGAACGAAGTAAAAAACCCCAAACCTCACCCTAAACCAAGAAAGGGAGGCAAGAAATATACCAAGGTGTCTAAATGAAGATACTCTCCTAGAATATTAGAGGTATCAACAGTGTGAGCAAGAAAAGACTAGCTCAAACCATTAGGAAGGAATTCAAACCAACCATTCTAATTCTGCAAGAAACAAAAACCGATGCTATCAGAACTCACATCATAGCTCACAAAGTCTGGAAAAATTGTTAATGGGCCTCATACCCTGTTAAGGGATCCTCTGGGGGCCTCTTGTGCTTCTGGGATCCATAAAAAGTAGATGGTAGAGTAATTTATTCTTCTAATAGAACTCTGAATATGGTCTTCTATTGTAAGGAAAACCAATTCACTTGGGTGCTATCCAACATCTATGCCCCCAACAATCCCATGGAAATATGCACCCTGTGGAGATCATTATCCCTCATGAAGGATGCTTTCTCCAACCTCCCTTGGATGCCAGCAGGTGATTTCAATTCCCCCCTCTTTCCTTTTGATAAGAAAGGGGTGTCTCTACTCCCTTCAAAAGCATTATTGATTTCCAGGATTTTGTCATGGAGAATGAACTCATGGATATTTAGATCAGAGACTACCAATTCATGTGTAGCAAAAAAAGAGTAGGGTCGGATCATATTCAGGTCAAGCTGGATTATTTTTTCCTTTCTCAGTGGGCCATCCCCATATTTGGAGACACATCTCTCATCTCTCTCCCAAGGATCGGTTTTGACCATTCCCTCCTCCTTGAATCCAATAGAGGCTCGTCTTTCAAGACCCCCTTTAGATTTGAAAACATGTGGATCCAACACCCTAACCTGAAGCAAAGAATTAGTGAATGGTGGAGGACCCCATGTTTGGGATCAACCATATCCCAGGTATCCCAAAAGATTAAAATAGTCAAGGAAAACCTGAAGATATGGAACAAAGAGGTATTCAAAAAAATATTTTAGAATAAGGAATAGACCCTTAGCAAACTCAAAACCTTGGAGAAATATATTCAGTATGACCAATGGACCCTTCAGTTATGGGAAGAAGAAAGAAAACTTCTGTAAAAATATCATAACATTCTAGCCAGAGAAGAGACCTTCTAGCATCAAAAATCCCAAGCCCTCTAGCTAAAATATGGGGATACAAATACAAGGTTCTTCCATGCCTCTAATATTTGAAATAGAAGCAAAAATAAGATCAGAGAGCTCACCCTATCTGATGGATTAGTCTCTAGGGATATCTCCAAAATCCGTGAAGAATCCTCCTCTTACTTCAACAACATTATGGGGACTTCTCCCCCACCAACCCAAAAGCCCAGGCAGTCCTTCTAAAAAATATTCCCCCATGGTCACCCCGAAGATGAACGATTACCTGATCTAGCCTCTCTTTGAGAAATAAATCAAGTCTTCCCTATTCTCTATGAAAGCTGACAAGGTCCCCAGGCCAGATGGGTTCCCCCATCGGTTTTTTAGACCTTCTGGGACATTATGGAAAAAAATATCTGCAATGCGATCATGGAGCTCCAATGCACCAAGATCATCCCCCAAGGGATAAATTCTACCTTCATTGCCTTGGTCCCTAAAACCCCTCAATGCAGATCTATGACCGACTTCAGGCCTATCATCTTGTGCAACATCATCTACAAGATCCTCACCAAATATCTAGCTCTAAGTATGAAGAAAATCCTCCCGATCATCATATATCCCTGCCAAGGTAGTTCAGTGTAAGATAGATCCTTCATGGATAGCATCATATCACTTCATGAAACCCTTCACTCAACTCTGTATAATAAAAACATGGCCATGTTCCTAAAACAAGATATCAGCAAAGCCTTTGACAGGGTGGACAAGGATTTCCTCTTAAAATTCCTATCCAGATTCGGGTTCCACAAAGACTGGATCAACCTAATCAGGGGTTGTATATCATCTCCCTGGTTATCTGTTCAAGTCAGTGTTTCTGCTATAGGATATTTTCCCATCCATAGAGGAATTAGACAAGGAGATCCCATGTCCCCTTTCATTTTCATCATCCTTGCTGAATCCTTTGATAGAGCTTTCAAATCTTCCTGTGCTCCTAGGTGTGTGACTGATATCAAAGCCTCATTTAACTCCCATCCTTTGTCCCATAAATAGTTTGTAGATGACACCATTATTGCTACTCTCACATCTGTTATCCAATCCAAATCCATTAAGATTATTCTTGACACCTATGCATCAGCTGTCGATTAAGAAATTAACTATCTCAAAAGAAAATGCTACTTCCTCAACACCCTTGGCAACAAATAATGCAAGATTACCCACATTATCCAATGTTGCATAGTTGATCTTCCTACTTCTTACCTGGGCCTCCCTCTGTTCACTAAAAGCCTAAAATATTCTATGTGGGATAATGTTATTGACAGGATCAAATGCAAACTAGCAGCATGAAAGGGCTCCCTCCTATCCTAGGCAGCCAAAGCAACCCTCACCATGGTTGTTCTCCAAAGCATCTTGATCTATTTCATGTCATTTTTTAAGGCTCCTACCTCTGTTCACTCCAAAATCAAATAGATCTATAAGTTCCTACGGACAGGACCAAAAAATACGAGAAAATTTAACATTGTTAGCTGGGACCGAGTTTGCTAGCCAAAATCCCAAGGATACCTTGGCCTCAAAATATCAACCAACATGAATCTTGCTCTCCTAGCCAAGTAGGCATGGAATATCTTCTCAAATTATAGGGCAAATTGGGTGTTAATTGTTAAAAGTGATCTTAAGCATATTTCTCTGATGGATGACAACATCCTTACTAACGGATCAACCTTTTGGTGGGCTATAATTCAGGCCAAATCTCTCATCATAAGAGGCACCCGATGGCAGCTATGTAGGGGAAATACAATCAATTTTTGGGAAGACATTTGTCTGAAATACAAACCTCTTGTGAAGGTCCCTGAGATATCCATCCTAAGACCAATTTTGGAAATAATATGGGGAAACAAGGTTAAAGACTACTTTGATAGACAGGGCAATTGGAAGACTTTCCCAACTAGAAACGAAAATGAGCATCTTGCTAGATCAAGGGTGATTTTGTCCCAATTGTTGAGGACCACCATCATTCCCACCACAACCACCTCGGATCTCCCTGTGTGGACAAGAACTAACAGTGGGGATTTCTTAGTAAAATTGGCCCATTCCCTCCTGATCAACCCTCAAATTACCACTATTCTGTTCAAGTTGATTTGGGTCAAGTACCTCATACCAAAAATGTTGAGCAAGGTGCAGCAACAGTATTGTCATTGTTGTCAACACAGTCAGATAGATCTGTTGATGCAGTGGACAGGAAGTTCAAAAGCTATTCAGATGCAGAAGACAGGAGTTCAAAGGTTATTTAGAGTATGTACAATGATTTTCCAAGAAGACCGAAGTGGCCCATATGCAAAAGATCAAAGAAAAAGACAAGTAAGAAAAGTGTCGTGATATCGCGACATATACAGCAGGCAAGAAAAACTGTCGCGATTTCGTGACATGTTGGAAGAGAGAGAAAAAGCAAGAAAAACTGTCATGATTTCGTGACATGTTGGAAGAGAGAGAAAAAGCAAGAAAAACTGTCGCGATTTCGACATGTTGGAAGAGAAAAAGGCAAGTGGAAAAACTGTCGCGATTTCGTGACATGTTGGAAGAGAGAGAAAAAGCAGGAAAAACTGTCATGATTTCGTGACATGTTGGAAGAGAAAAGGCAAGTGGAAAAACTGTCGCGATTTCGCGACATGTTGGAAGAGAAAGAGAAAGCAAGAAAAAGTGTCACGATTTCATGACAAGTTCGAAGAAAGAGAACAAGTAAGAAAAGTGTCATGATTTCATGACATGTCGCATTTTCGTGACTAAAATAGGAGAGAGAAAGTAAGTTTGAAAAGTGTCGCGATATCGTGACATGTCGCATTTTCACGACTAAAATAGGAGAGAGAAAGTAAGTTTGAAAAGTGTCACGATATTGCGACATGTCGCATTTTCATGACTAAAAAAGGAGAGAGAAAGTAAGTTTGAAAAGTGTCGTGATATCGCAACATGTCGCATTTTCATGACAAAAGAAAGAGAGGAAGCGTACGAAAGCAGAACTGTCATGATTTCATGACAAAAGCAGAAAGCAAGACTTCGAAAGTAGAAGTGTCATGATTTCATGACAAAAGCAAAGAAGTAAAGTATAAAAGTAGAAGTGTCACGATTTCATGACAAAAGCAAAGAAGAAGACTTCGAAGGCAGAAGTGTCATGATATCATGACAAAAGCAAAGACAAAGTATACGAAGGCAAAAATGTCGCGATATCATGACAAAAGAAAAGACAAAGTCTACAGAGGTAGAAATGTCACGATATCACGACAAAAGAATAGAGAAAGTGTACGGAGGCGAAAGTGTCGTGATATCATGACATGTATTTTCGTGGCAACAACAACAAAAGAAGCTACAGAGGCAGAAATGTCACGATTTCATGACAGGTCATAAATGTGCAAGTCAAGAAGGAGAACACTGAAATGAGAAGTATGATAGTGGAATGACATCACTACGACATTTATAGGGTGAAATCATCAAAAGAAGAGAAGATATCTTCTTGAGTTGAAGCCGACGAAGACCGATGACAACTGACTAAAATTAGGGTTTACAGTTGTTATGAAAGTTGACTAAGATTAGGATTTACAGTCGACTAAGATTAGGGTTTTCATCATAAAAAATATTGTTATAAAAGGAGGGTTATTTGGAGAATTGATGATTAGCATGTGCGAAGGTGTGTGCAGAGAGCAAGTCGTGTTGTCACTCGATCGGAAGTCATTGTAATGAAGCTAGAGTGTGAAGTGATTACGTAGAGAGAGTAGAGTGCACAAAAGGGAGAAGACGATCATGAAGTTTGATTGTAATGAAGCAGAGTGTGCAAAGTGATTACGTAGAGAGAGCAAAGTGCGTAGAGAATGCAAAGGTGAAGAAGACCAGTCAAGGTCTTGCAAAAGCAAAGGTATCTTACTATCAAACTTATAGATTCAAATTGAAGTCCAAGTTGCATCTTGGCATTAGGGGTTGGTGCTCCTTTCTGTTGGTGCAGATAAATCAGGGGTTGGTGCTCCTTCTAGTTGGTGTTGGTAAATTGATTGTAAAGTTGGTGCTTTGCAAAGGCTAGATTTGGATGGTAGTCCAAGCAATCAATTTTTGAGGAGTAGCCACATTGGTGAACCTCGTTAAATCTTGTGTTGTGTGATGCTCTTTTGTTATACTTGCTGTATCTAGTAATAAGTTTTAATTGCTACGGTATTAAGAGCTATAAATTTAAGTTTATAGAGCTACACTGATTCACCCCCCTCTCAGTGTCATTGTAAGACTAACAATTGGTATCAGAGCTAAGTTCCTGTACAAGCTTAATCGACTAGGGTGATCTTGGAAGTAACACAATGGTAGGTGGTGAAGGCTTCTCATCAAACAAAGCACCATTGTTTGATGGATCTAATTACGCGTTCTAGAGAATCAGGATGCAGACATATCTCTATGCTTTGGGATATGACATCTAGGATTCAGTAGTTAGTGGATACACAATACCCATCACTCCTCCAAAAGAGGTTGATGAAAAGAAACTGTTTGAAAATAACTCAAAAGCAAAGAATGCTATCATGTGCGGATTAGCAGACAGTGAACTAGTAAAGATCATGAGCTATAAAATGACAAAAGAAATATGGGACAAACTGAGGAGTATTCATGAAGGAGATGATAAGATCAAGGAGGCCAAGTTATAGACACATCGAGCTCAGTTCGAAGCATTAAATATGAATGACGATGAAAACATTGAGGCATATATGCTGAGAGTTAATGGAATCATTAATGCGATCAGAGGACTCGATGAGGATATCGAAGACTCTACCATCGTGAAAAAGGTATTAAGATCTCTTCCTCAAAGGTTTGATTCTAAAGTCTCAGCGATAGAAGAAGCTAAAAATCTAAATTATTTTAGTATAGATGAGATGTATGGTTCTTTGACTGCATATGAGATGAGGATAGGAAGATCTAAACCCATAGACAGAGAAGCTACTTTTAAAGCCCATAAAAATATGAAAGCAAAACAAGAATCCGAGGAAGAAGAGACATCAGATGAAATGGAAGCAAACTTCGTTTGAAAACTAAAAAGGGGAAAAGGAAAATACAGAGGAAAGTTACCATTTAAATGTTTCAATTGTGGAGGCATTGGGCATTTTGCAGATAAATGTCCACTTAATGAGAAGAACAAAAGTGATGAAGGATCGCACCAAGAAAGAAGTGACTGGAAGAAAAAAACAAATTTTAGAAAAGGCAACTTCAAGAAGAAAAGTTTCATCTCCAAGAATGTTAGTTCATCAGAAGACAGCTCCGGTGAGGATTCTGAAAAGGAAACAGGTGAAGCTCTTTTCATGGCACTCAAAGAAGAAAAAACAGAAAAAGAACAGGAATGTGATGAAGAAGAAATTGATGCAGAAGTAAATTTGGAAGAGGAACTAATTGCAGCTCTGGATGAATTGAAGATAGAAAGAAAAAAGAATAAGAAAATTTCAAGAAAGCTTGAGGATGCAAACGAAATCATAATCAGTCTAAAAGTACAGGTAGAAGAATACAAGAAAATATCTGAAGATCTCGAAGTACAAATTACCATGAAAATAGATTATTGCTGCAAACTAGAAGAAGAGAATGTTGGTTTACGGATGCAGATAGAAGAGATGAATCACAAAATTAGTTGCTATCACAAACGCGAAGAAAGTTCTATGAAGCTGGATAAGATTATAAATGACCAAAGGCCTACAGGCATCAAATTTGGTCTGGGTTTCATCGAAGGAGAATCATCAAATGGATCAAAGGCCAGAAATGTAGAATCCATAAAGAATGAAGATAAGAAACAGGTTGATCAAGGAAAAACGTCTCATGCAAAAGAAAGCAATAATGCCAGGCACGAAAGGAGAATTGACAATGATGGATTCACCAATGTCACACATCAAAGAAGAAGAAGACCTATGGCTCCTACGGCAACATGGCAAAGACCATCACCCAGGTTCAATTATCCCTTTTCTGGTTTCTATTTTAAATGCAATGGCTATGGACATAAAATCTCAGACTACAAATATAATGTAAGACCAAGGAATTTCACCAGTAGAAATGCTTTTTCTCCTCTGATGAATTATACAGTAGAATGTTATAACTGTCATAATTTTGGGCACATTGCAAGAAATTGTCGAAGTACATTTGCATCAAATCAATTTTAGGGAAGAAAATTTCAACCAAATGGAATGAGACAAAATAGAATATTTCCTAGAAAACATGCACAAGCTACTGAAAAAGAAAAGTCAAAACAAGAGCCCAAAACTGTAATCAAACCAGAGTGGAGAAAGAAAGAAGAAAGGAAATCGTGTCTCCTTGGACTGAAGGAGACTACTCCTCTATTGCACTAAGCAACTCCAGGTAGCACATCCTCAGGGGGAGCAATCTTAAAGTTTTATTTTAATGCTCCTATGTTGTTTGGTTAGCTGAGGATGAAAGGCAAGTAGTCAGGGGGAGTTGTCGTATAAGTTGTCAAAGTGTGTTTCAGTTCATGTAGTTGTTTGTGGAGGTAATAAGAGAGCATTACTTTTCTCTAAAGAAGTAGCCATTATCAAAGAGATGCCAAAGTCAAAGCAAACAGTGGCACTAGCACCCAGTTGGTCAAGAGTGCCAATTGGCACATGCAAGGCAGAGACGTTGAGAGAATAGCGCCCAGGTGGTGAAGCGCCAAGGAGGACAAGATGCCTATGCACCTAAGAAAGTCTTGCATTATTTGAGAAATGCGAGATATTGCCCGAGGATTCCCTTGATCACAACGAGGAGAAATGCTCCCTGGAATCATGTGAAGAATGTTTGCCTAAGACATTGAGTAGCCCTGACATATGCCCTAGCAAGAAGCAGAATACCGAGTGTTGATGACTATGCATAGATTGAGGTTCCAACGCTAGATGTAACGGTCCACTGTCAATACCTACATAGGTGATGAAAACATTCATGACAGCCGTTAGAAACCAGAGACATTGAGCTGCACAACTGATGTGAGGCAAAGTCATCAGTCACAGAGGAGATGGCAGTCAAAAGGCTAAAGAAATTACGCGCAGGCTGCCTGGAGAGTCGATCATTTTTTATTTGAGAGTAACTTTTGTGCAGCTGAGAGTTGCGTGTTGATCAAACTATGCTAAAAAGTTCACAATGGAGGATTGTAAGCCAGTTAGCACTCCCATGACGACAGGTTGCAAGTTGAGCAAGGATGTGTAGATGACAGAAAGAGTACCAGTGGAGGTGCGTTCTATCTTGGAGACAGGTTGGTCACGTGGAACAGTAAGAAACAAGAGTCAGTCTCCTTATCCACAGCAGAGGCAGAATATATTGCAATGACAACGTGTTGTACGCAGGAGAAAGTTGTGGAAGGTGAGGTTAAGTTGGATTTTGTTCCAACAACAGAGCAAGTAGCGGATATCTTCACAAAACCATTGCCCAAGGAAGTCTTTGAGTACCTTCGCAATAAATTGGGAGTGGTCACACTTCCCAAGAATTGACTAGCTATAGGGATCACATTCTCAGGGGGAGCATTTAAGTATTTGATTATCTTTTTGCTCATGTTCATGATTTTTGCTAAGTGTAATAAATTTTGCCTGAGAATGTTGTGCATGGACTCAGGGGGAGTCTACAGTAGCCCTTTGGTATTATTGTCAAAGGGGGAGAAGAGTTACAGGAAATTGCACATGTGTTGCCAACAATTCCAAAGGGGGAGATTGTTGAGCAAGGTGCAACAACAATATTGTCATTGTTGTCAACACAATCAGATAGATCTGTTGATGCAGTGGATAGGAAGTTCAAAAGCTATTCAGATGCAGAAGACAGGAGTTCAAAGGTTATTCGGAGTATGTACGAGTGATTTTCCAAGAAGACCGAAGTGGCCCATATGCAAAAGATCAAAGAAAAAGACAAGTAAGAAAAGTGTCACGATATCGTGACATATACAGCAGGCAAGAAAAATTGTCGCGATTTCGCGACATGTTGGAAGAGAGAGAAAAAGCAAGAAAAACTATCGTGATTTCACGACATGTTGGAAGAGAGAGAAAAAGCAGGAAAAACTGTCACGATTTCGCGATTTCGCGACATGTTGGAAGAGAGAGAAAAACTGTCGCGATTTCGCGACATGTTGGAAGAGAGAAAAAGCAGGGAAAACTGTCGTGATTTCGTGACATGTTGGAAGAGAAAAAGGCAAGTGGAAAAACTATCGCGATTTCGTGACATGTTGGAAGAGAAAGAGAAAGAAGGAAAAAGTGTCACGATTTCGCGACAAGTTCGAAGAAAGAGAACAAGTAAGAAAAGTGTCACGATTTCGTGACATGTCGCATTTTCGTGACTAAAATAGGAGAGAGAAAGTAAGTTTGAAAAGTGTCACGATATCGTGACATGTCGCATTTTCACGACTAAAATAGGAGAGAGAAAGTAAGTTGAAAAGTGTCACGATATCGCGACATGTCACATTTTCATGACTAAAATAGGAGAGAGAAAGTAAGTTTGAAAAGTGTCACGATATCGTGACATGTCGTATTTTTGCGACAAAAGAAAGAGGAAACGTATGGAAGTAGAACTATCATGATTTCATGACAAAAGCAGAAAGCAAGACTTCGAAGCAGAAGTGTCACGATTTTACGACAAAAGCAAAGAAGTAAAGTACGAAAGCAGAAGTGTCACGATTTCATGACAAAAGCGAGAGAAGAAGACTAGAAGGAGAAGTGTCGCGATATCACGACAAAAGCAAAGACGAAGTATACGGAAGTAGAAATGTCACGATATCATGACAAAAGAAAAGATGAAGTCTGCGAAGGCAGAAATGTCACGATATCACGACAAAAGAATAGAGAAAGCGTACGGAGGTGAAAGTGTCGCGATATCGTGACATGTATTTTCGTGACAACAGCAACAAAAGAAGCTATAGAGGCATAAATGTCATGATTTTATGATAGGTCATAAATGCACAAGTCAAGAAGGAGAACTCGACTGAAATGAGAAGTATGATAGTGGACCGACATCACTACGACATTTATAGGGCAATTCAAGTGATTTCATACAAAATACGAAGAGAGATAAAAGTTAGTATGTGGTGTCATGAAATCTCAAGTGATGTAATTTTCTTGAGTTGAAGCCGATGAAGACCGATGACAGTCGACTAAAATTAGGGTTTACAGTTGTTATGAAAGCTGACTAAGATTAGGATTTACAATCGACTAAGATTAGGGTTTTCATCATAAAAAATATTGTTATAAAAGGAGGGTTGTTTGGAGAATTGAAGGGGAGTCGAAGGTGTGTGAAATACGGTCGTTGTGCACAGAGAGCAAGTCATGTCGAATCATGCTAAGTGCAAAATTCACAAAGAGAGGAAAGTGCGCAAAAGAAAGAAGATGATCGTGAAGTAAGAGAGCAGAGTGTGCAAAAGGGAGAAGACGATCATGAAGTTCAATTGTAACAAAGCAGAGTGTGCGAAGTGATTGCGTAGAGAGAGCAGAGTGCGCAGAGAATGCAAAGGTGAAGAAGACCAGTCAGGGTCTTGCAAAAGCAAAGGTATCTTACTATCAAACTTATAGATTCAAATTGAAGTCCAGGTTGCAGCTTGGCATTAGGGGTTGGTGCTCCTTTTTATTGGTGTAGATAAATCAGGGGTTGGTGCTCCTTCTATTTGGTGTTGGTAAATCATGGGTTGGTGCTCCTTTCTATTGGTGCAGATAAATCAGGGGTTGGTGCTCCTTCCAGTTGGTGTTTGGTAAATTGATTGTAAAGTTGGTGCTTTGCAAAGGCTGGATTTGGATGGTAGTCCAAGCAATCAATTTTTGAGGAGTAGCCACATTGGTGAACCTCGTTAAATCTTGTGTTGTGTGATGCTCTTTTTTTATACTTGTTGTATCTAGTAATAAGTTTTAATTGTTGCGGTATTAAGAGCTATAAATTTAAGTTTATAGAGCTACACTGATTCACCCCCCCTCTTAGTGTCATTGTAAGACTAACAAAAAATAGGATTTTTCTCTTGGACAACCATTCAAAAAAAGGCCCTCACCACTGAAAACCTCATGAAAAGGGGCATTATTGTCCCCAATAGATGTCATATTTGCATGTCCAACTGGGAATTTGTCAACCACCTCCTTATGAAATGCAATTTTGCCTATGAGGGTCTGAGTCACTTGTTGTCTATGTTCCAAATCTAGTGGTCCCACCCCAAATCCCTACTAGACCTTTTTATTCAATGGCCTGCCCCCTTCAAGAATCCTAGAGTCACTTTCCTTTGGAAAATTTGTCTTCACCACTTCATCTGGAAAGTCTGGCTTGAGCGCAATCATAGGGTTTTTTCAACTCCATCACATAACCCAATTTCCATGGTAGCCAAAGCTATGTCCTATGCTTCTGAGAATTACCAACTCCTTCCCTGGCCCAACTCCCCACTCAAAAAAATTGAAATTTAGGTCCTCCATTCCCTCAACATCCCCATTCCCACTCCTTCCCACCCCACACCCCATCCCAGGATTAAAGCCTGGTGGAATGCCCCCTAGAAGGGTGGCTGAAGCTTAATTTCTATGGTGCCTCCAAAGGGAATCCAAGCTTGGTAGGGGTAGGCAGAGTGGTCAGAAACTGAATAGGGGAGATTGTTCTAGATTTTACATAGAATTTGAACCATCAAATCAACAATGTTGCTAAGGCATGGGCTCTATGGTGAAGTCTAAATCTGATAAGTAACTCTCAGATCAATCTCCACATTGAAGGAGATTCCATCAATACCATATGCTACATCACCTCCGACAAGAATCCCCCATGGAACATAAGGTCCTTGATCCAAGAAAGCAAGAAACTAATTGGTCAACATCACCAGGTGGTAGTTTCCCATGTTTACCGTGAAGCCAATAAGCTTTTTGATAGGCTTGCCAACCTAGGCATAGGTCAAACACCCATCTCGGTGTGGTGCAACTCCATTCCTTCAGGTGTCTCCCAAGTTGCGATTGCGGATAAACACGACAGGTTCTTTAATTTCCCCCACTCTAACCAATGATTTTATTTTTCAAGGTGATGCAGGTCTTGGTTCACACTAAATATCGAGGGAGGCTTCCGTTTCGTATGCTCCAATGCTACAATATGATTGGCCATCCAACTGGTGTTTCCCACCATGTTTCTCTTGAGTGTACTTTTATTTCTCCTATTACTGGTTTCCAAAGGCCTATGCATAATCCCAATGCCACATGTACTGCCACTTTCTTGCATGTTTCTCCATCGTCTCCTACCTCCATCAAGAGCCTTTCAAATTCCAAATCCATCCATGTGGATATTACCCCTAGGCTCTTCACCAATCTCCATCATTCTTGGCCTGCCCATCACCTGTACACTTGTCATAATCCATTGGTTATTGACATGACCTTCAAGCCCCCCTCCACCTATTTATCCTATACTTGTCATATGCATTTTGATATTATCAACCACTGTCACCCCAACCTCTGGTCGAACTCCCCTGCCACCTTCCCCTTCCCCTCTTTTCCCACTACCATGGCCTACCTTGAGCCGAGCACTTTGTAGCTCAATGCTCTATAGTCATCCTTCATGCATGGTTGTAATTTATCACTCTACTATCAAAATTCAAAGGAGTCGAACAAGAAGTCATGTCTAACTTCTTTAGGATGTGGTTGAATGACCATGTCATAGTGAAGAATATCCAATTTAAGGTAACCCCTACCCTAATTGCAGAGATAGCCGAATTGCCCCTCTTTGGTCGCATGGTTCGACGTGACAAGCATAATTGGGAACCAAAGTTGGAGGGCTTCCCCAACTACCAATATTTCAAGTGGACAGGGGTGTCCCTAGAGCGTGAGTCCCTCCCCTCCCCATGGCCCATTGTTGCCATCCATTTGATCCAATATCTTATCTGCAATGACCCAGTGAAACCAAAGTCCAACTTCCATTTGGCCCTGGCCAATCACACCTGTGGATACAAGCCCATGAACCTCCCTACATTCCTCCATTGATCTATCTGCCTATCAATTTTTGGAGCTCACAAGAAGCAGACGCCACCCTCTCACCAAGGTTTTTTTGTCATGATTTACCATCATGTTCTCTCCAACCCACCAATTGTGGTCATCCCCCTATAATCCAGCCCCTCAAATCCTCCCCCCGCCCATAGCCCTACTCACTCCCTATCCAGTGAGCCCTTGGCGAGTGATGGAGTCCCCAAATTTCAAACCCCTGCTTCCAAGAAAGGTGTTTAGTCTGATGCCCCTCCCTCAAAGTCTACCCCCTCCACCAGCAAGAAAGTGACATCGGGAAAGTGCAAAATAAAAATTTAGGAGGCGCCCCCTCAGGTCCGCAGATCGTCCAAAACCAAGAAAGCTAAAGTTGAATCCATCTAGAATTCCCCCTCAAAATTTTTGAATATTTGAGCAGGAATTCAAACCCCATATCTGGTATCTCCAATCGGTTGACAAAAATTTTCATCAAAAGCTTCATCATGACCTTTGAGAGTGCCAGCTCGACCTTGAAGTAACCCCTTTAGAAAAATATAATGCATATCAGAGAAGACATACTATAGGTCGACCTCTAAGACTACACTTTAGGCCAAGTTGTTTTTTGGGTTGTTCGGGTTGTCTGGTCATTTTTATGCCACTAGTGCCAATTTATGTATCTTCCTACATGTTTGTTAGAAGTGATAGTTCTAAGGTGGCCCATACATGGGTTCTAGCTATGTTTAACCCTTTTAAATAGAAACACCAAATTACCAAAAAAAATAGAGGCTTTATTGTGTATGTATATAAATAGAACAGAGTTATTGAGTTTATTTAAATATTGGATAAGGAATATTATATTTTTAAAAACATCTTCTATGACCTTCTTTTTCTCTAGAAATCGAATATTTGATAGAAATTATATTGCATTCTATTAAGTATTTTATTTGGGAATGAAATCCTATGAATGGTAGCTGGAAGTATACTATTGGATCAAATGACTTACAAAGATTGGTTTGAATCCCAATTGATAGAGAAGAGAAAGTTAAGCTAGCTCATTTGGCAAATGAGACTAATGGCTTAATAGGGTGTGATACCTAGTACTCTTGCATTAAGGTAATTATGCAATATATAGTCATAGGTGTGTTGTAATTTAATATTACAGTTGGGATAATTGTTGAGTAGTAGCTCTAAAAGTAATTACAAAATAAATCATAATTAAAAAATAAGGGGATAGAACTAGGAAAATTTTTGGGGTGTTGCATATTTAACAAATTCTATGAACTTCCATTTTTTCTATATTGTAGTAATACCTCCACCTGGCCTCTTGAGCCAATACATATAGCACGTATATATTAGTATTCCATATCCCTTCCATAGTTTTCCATTCATTTATCTCATTTTCCTAAATGAGACTTCTATTAGGACCAGATTATTGAATATTTCCCTTTAAGGTTATTTATGTTGAGGTAGAATTCATACCTCTTAAATTCCAAGACAAGGTAATGCATAGCAACAAATCATCATTAATTTACAAATATTAGAATCATTTAAATTTTAAATTGAATAATATGGGGACCCTTGACCAAGGCCCATTCACCCAAAAATTTTGGGTTGAAATTTTTTTTGGGTCGGTTCGCCCCACATTGATAATAATTTCTCATTTTTTTTTTAAATCGACAATACTCCTACCTAAATAATGGATGGGTTTTACCTTGAAATTATAAATTTTTTATTTATCCTACCAAATTCACCTCTTACACCACCAATATATATACCTAATGTGACAACCATACCCATATAGCTAAAACATTCATTCTCATCGAAAAATGACCTATGGTAGTGAAAAACAATACGCAAAAACTTGATATGATCAATTACAAAAATAAGAACAAATGATTAATTGAGTAAAATACCAATCATTTGTAGAGGAGAAATGGGTTTATAGAAGAGATGGTCAATTATAAAGGAGTTACTGATCATCAAAAGGTTCAATCAATTGCAAATTTGTCTTCTACAACCAATCAATAGACCTGCACTTGGTTGCACCCCTACAATCGATACACACTCAATTATATATGTGTATCCGAGTGTGGTTTGGTTGTAGGGGCCGAGTATAGGTTGTTTTTAGGGGTGCAACTAATATTCACTTGGCTATAGAGTTGTAGTTGAGTGTAGGTCGATTGCAAAAGTGCAACTGACTTAAACTTGGCTATAAAGTTTCATTCGAGTGTGGATCGGTTGCAAAAGTGCAACAGACCCACGCTCAGATGCAATTATATAGCCAAGTACATGTTGGTTGTAGGGGTGCAACCTATCAACACTTTTTTTGATCAATTTTATAGGTTTAATTGATCAATAGAAGAGTTGATTGGTTGCAAAGTAGTTGATCAACAAAGAACCTTCTAAGAGGCGTAACTTTTGATCTACAAAACCACCTAGCTCAATGATATCTACACTTCAAACTGATCCACGATCAATTTAACACCTTTTAAAATCATTAAAAACCTTAATAAGACCTTCAAAATGAGCTATGAAGTTGTTAAAGTGCAATATTAGAGAAAACAAGTAGAGATCTAGTAAGGGTAATGTGTAGAAACCCTTAAAGGATGCTAGATCTAGGTAATATGAAATGATGGATTTGGTAAATATCTTTGTATTATCATAATAATATATGAAAAATTAGTGGTTGCAAGATTTTTCAATTGATTAACCCTATTATTATAACTTTTGGTGAAAAATAAAGGTAATTCGCCATGTCTTCTACATGAGTTTGGACGACGCCTTGATTATGAAATTGATTCACCTTATTTTATAAATAGATTTCAGGCTTGAAACCTTATACATAACCCTATTCCAAGAGAATATAATCATTTTCTCAGGTTGCATGACACATTCTTCTTACTTCTTTCTCTCTATCCACTTGGGGGATTTAGTTCTGATATCTTATCCTCTAAACTAATTTACTTTTAAGATCCCCTTTCAATGGTCTTTTGCGAATGCATAAAACCTTGTGAGTATTTCTACCTTCTTATTGGTACTTTTACTATAGTCTACTTGTGATTCTATTTGACTTAAGGATAGTATACCACCTTGTATTGTTACCTCATCTTCCATTTTTCACCTTTTGTTTTGTTTTTTCTTCTTTTTATTTTTTCTTATTCTCATTTTTAAAAATTTTCAATTAGTTCTCTTAATATTAATTTCTAAATTCCTTAATCCCATTGTAATCCCTTATTATGGTTTTTTCTTCTCCAACACCTCAAATTGATTATTTACCAATGTCTCTTTTGTTTCTCATTCTCACTTTCCTTTAATATACTTTTTCTGATAAACATTCATAAATCGTTCATTATCCTTCTAATTGTCTACTATTTCAATACTTATCTTTTTTTTCTTAGAAAATTATAGATATAATGTTCATATTCATAGTAGTGAATGCATTTAAATGGGGTTTGCTTAAAATATAGCTCTTGCTTCCATACTTGACCCTGTAGTTCATTTTCAATATGCTCTTATAAGCCTTCTATTATATCCACACATATTCTAGCATATGTAGTTAAATTTTGTTGTCTTATCATATTAGCTATTTTAGTGAACAACCCTAAAGAGTCTCCTATTCATTTAAAATATTCTTCTTGCTAAAAATTATGTGAGAAAAAACACATATTAACCTGTCTTGGAATGGAATTCAAAATTTCTTCTCTTGGATAAAAATTATCATTCTAGTACTTCCTAAATAGTCCACTTCTTTCCATGAACTGAGGAACTCCATCAAAAATTATCTTCCTCTCTTTGGGATGTTAAATGTTACCATAAAAAAATCCTCTTCTTGCATATACTATCTCTATTTATTACAAGATTAATAGGAATTGGTTATTTTTTAATCGATGTTTCAATACCTTTGGAAGATAAACATAAGTTAAAGAGTCAATATATTACTCCATATTCAACCAACTTGTTATAATCTTGTATGAGGTTATATTAATCAAACTTTACTTTTGGAATTTATTCTTTTCTTTTTATAAATTTATATGTTTTGGGGAAAGAAGAAATCTCCATTTTCTTCTTCCTATATTTAGCCATTGCTTGTATTATTTTATTAGGTGTCCTTTTGTTGGAAATTTTGCCCAACTAAATTTTGCTTGTAATTTTTTTGAAAAGAAGATAAGTGATGCAGTTGTGTTGTTTTTACTGCATTAATATTTCCCTTGTAATAAATTTCATTAAATAAAAGTTTGAGTTTATTTCTAGAGATGCATAATAGATTTTACCAGTAAACTTTTAATGGAAGTCGTGAGCAAAATGTAGGAAGGAAAATCAGTGACAATGGGTGTTTTGGGATAGAAGAATTAATGGAAAATCAGCCACGACTTTGGTATTTTTTTAAAGTGAAGGCACCATTAAAATTAAAGGAAAAACATCTTTGCCTTGGGAGGGGGTAAAAATCCTTAGCGCCCTTCCTTTGGGGTGAAACTACCTTGATGGGAGATTTTTTCTAAATAGAGAAAAAGGAAGAAATTTTTTGGCAAGTGATGAAAATTCAAAGTCAAAGGCACCCCTGGAAAGGGACGAAAATATTTTTTGCCCCTCTTAGGGGTGAAATTATAGTTAAAAGCATCTACGATATGAAAGTACAAGGAAGAACATGCTTGGCATAGTCAAAGTCAAAGTCGCCCCTCAGAGAGAGCAAAAATCATTTTTGCCCCTCTTTGGGGTGAAATCCCAATGAGAGATGCTTTTTGGAGTGTGAACGTAAAGATGATGTCATCGAAGCAAAGATAAAAATGTCAAAGTCAAATTCACCCATCAAGAGGGGTGAAAATCATTTTTCATCCTCCCTCAAAGCGAATTTTCAAATGAAGACGTCTTGAGGCAAAAGTCCAAAAAAAACATCTTTTCCTACCGATCAATGTCAATATTGCCCCTAGGGTGGGGTGAAAGTCATTATCACCCCACCTAGGGGTGAAATCAATTATTTATGCCTCCTTTATTCTAGAAGAATTTTTTTTTTTGGTGTGAAATCACATAGGAAAAGGGTGAAAGTATGTCGAGGGGCGAAATTCCCATTTTTTCCTGTCATTCAAACAAGAAGATGTGGGGAAAAATAATTTAAAATGGAAAGTAAAATTCTAGATTTAAAGGCAACCATAAATGTAGTAATATATTTTTTCCCTTGCCTGATATGAAAATACCTTTTACCCCATTGTAGAGGTGAAATCAAGTTTTACCCCTCTCGCTCAGCAAGGTTGCCTTCAGAAGTACCATAACTATAGATCTTTTCAAGAAATGATAGAGATTGATAAAATTTAATGCTTGGGGAAGTAGGAGTGATGATCCAAAATTTTAGCTACAAAGTTGCCAAGATTTAATTCTGTCTTGAAATTCGATTTATTTTCGAGGTGCTCTCCATAAATCTTGTTCCTTTTTGAAATAGAATTATATTTTGTTGATCTTCACTAGCAAGTGTCAAATTTTGAGGTATAATTGAATGAAATGGCTCCCAAAATTTAATTTCCAAGCTCCTTGTTTATTGTGTGATGTTTTTGAGTTTCAATGCACTGATGTTTGGAACATTTTCTCCATTGTCCATCTTTGCCAATTTCCCAAGTGCACTCCATAAAAACCAGATCGATGTTCTCCAAATAATGATTTGATTCAAGAATTGCCATTATCGAGGAGAAAATTATTGTTGTTGATTTTTGACCAATCGATATTTTTATTTAATATGCATTTAATGATAGAGTCAAAATACTTTATAAATACAAAGTATTTTGATGTAATAAAAGGAGGATAGACACTCTACAGAAAAACACTTTAATTTCTCAACATAAATAGAAAGACATTCGACTTTCGGTTCCTTGAGTAGTATTGTGTTTTATCTCTTTCTGTTTGTCATTTCTGATTACGTTCATGTCCATTATTTGCTGATTTTAAATTCTACATATGGATTTAATTATTGCTTATGAGGGAGTGAATACTGGAATGCTTTTTTGGAGGTTATCTTGGTAAACTATGAGTGGTTCCTATGCCTTTCTTTTTGTTATATGCTAATTAATCCTTGCTATGAATTTTTGTTGTTATTTTATCCCCACCTTATAATTATGACTTACAGCCATAGTTTTAATTCCTTTATGTCATTTCCCATTTCTTTCATATTACCCTAAGCTTTAAATCAATCATTAGTTTTAGTATGGGAACTAGCCCTTTCTAGATATTGGCCTAAAGGACATTTCTCTCCTTTGGTATTTCACTGTTGGTTGGGTCTAGGGTGCACAAATAATATTTTTTACTTAGGCAGAATTGTGACCAATAGTTTTTGGCACGCCCGATGGGACAAATAGTCTCCTTAGTTCAAAGAATCCTGAGTTGGTGAATCTCTAGCTTGCATTTATCTGGTAAAATCACCACCAGTGCCAATAGTTTTGGCACACTTTAGATAGTATTAAGGTTTGATGTTCACCTTTGTACTATATGATTAGAAAATCTACTTTACCCAAAAGATCCTGAATGTGAAGTGATCAAAATATTTATTCATGATCACAATATCCAAGGCTAAAATCTAGAAGATCCCGTTGAGTTTTATGAAATTGACACCCAATTTCTAGGAGAACACCCTAGGTTAATCACTTTGGCTAGACCATCAAGTGTGACATCTTAGTTAGCTAGTGTGTTCTCTGTTCCTTCAAGTCCTGCTAGCACAACCACTAGTTTTCCACATCTCCAACCACACATTCTAGTCCACATGGCCCAAAATCCACCACCACAACCACCAAGGTAGTTTCCAGCATGGAACCACTATGGACCTTTGAACTTGTAGGCTCAAGACCCAATTTTTTAAGCGATGATGAAGGCTTTTCCTACCTACAATGGTATGATAAATATGGATTATGGGCATGTTCAAGGCATAGCTACCTTGGTGACAATACATAGTATTACAGACAAGGATATAATGGTAAGATTACTCGTACTCTCTCTCAAAGGTAAGTCTTCAGTTGACTCCTGAGAAAGCAGAATTCTACTACCTCTGATATTTTAACTCTAACATCAGTATGGACATCTGATAGTCTAATGTTCACACATTCCTTGATCTGTATTATGCTGCACAAAAGGTTGAGGCTGACCTGATCGCTATTGGTAAGATTCCATAAAAAATGGCCATGCCTATTTTTCTTGATCTTTCGCAATATTTGTATGCTAATGCATCTTCTCAACCTTTGCCCATGTCACCCATGTATCCAATCCCTTCATGGAATTTGAGTACATCTTAAACTAAAATGATAGTTTCTATCCCACAATTTCCCACTCCAACCATTTTGTAGTTACCCGCTCTAGTTTCATTCCCATCACTATCATATTAGCCTATCCCACTACCATTACCAATTCCTCCAACACCCTCAAACCCTGATCCACAAGAAAAAGTACTGAAAGAGTTGCAATCCATGAACTTAGCCATAAGAGTGATGGAAAATTAAATCATAGTGATCAAAAGGAAGTAGACCAAAAAATATTTCCAGCCTAGGATATTTCAACTATCATCGATCACCAACGAGTAAGCAATACTGACCAGTAAGGTGCCTAATATAAATATGATTGTGCTGACAAATGAGGAAGTGGGCACATCAAATAAAGTGTACTGGTGCTCTACATGCAATGATTCACATGGTAAGGAAACTTGCATAGTCCACCTAAACTACATGCAGACATTGGTAGAAAGTTCCTCCACTAGTCAAATCAACATGATCACAAAAGTTGACCATAATTTAATGGTACCTTATGAGGAGCATGTTTTAGTTCTCACGAGAGTTGGAAGGAAACCCGTCACTATGGACCCAGCTGAGTTGGAGTTCTTGAAGGTACCTGCTAACTCAAAGGTACAAAATGAGAAGAAACCAATGCAAGTAAAGGTAGTTGTTCTGGTACCTAAGCCAGATGCACCTATCCTATTGAAAGATATTTTACCTCCATGAGTGAAAGAAAGAGTGCAAGAAAAGGCTTCAACTTCATAGACAAGAGCTTAAATAAAAGATCAAGCCAAAGAAAAGCTCAAGTATCCATCCTTGAAAAACGTTAGAGGGTAGAAACTACACAAAAATATTAGAGCAAATATGAGACAACCAATGAAGCCAAGGGGTCATGTGCATATACGTATAATATCATTGAATAATTGAAGAGGATTCCATCCAAAGTGAGTCTCTATGATGCATTTCAATTTCCTGGACAAGTGGACTTGTAAGAATCACTAAAATTTATCAAAGAAAAGGGGAAGAATATGACTCAAATAATGTTAGCTCAAATTCTAACAACTTCTGCCACTGGAAATAATAGACCACCCCCTTTCTACCTGTACCTTAGTATTGAATATTGGATTGTGCTTAATTGTATGATTGACTTAGGTTTTGTGATGACTATCATGCCAAAGGTAGTGTGCGATGTTATAGGTATGGAATATATAAGGAGTAACCCTAGCATCTTGCAGTTGGATGGAACTCCTATAATGACAATGGGGGTCATTAAAAATATCCCCATCATATTGCATAAAATGCCTCAGATAACTATGAATCAAGAGGTGGTCGTGGCTGATCTGGAGCATTACTTTAGTATGTGCCTATCACAAGAGTTTACTGTAGGAGGCTACATTTCTCTTGAATATTCTCATTTGGAAATTCCTATCAAGGGGAGGATAATCTGAATTTATAACGAGAAGCCTTCAACTTATCACATATAAAATATTGAAGAAGAAGAAAAACCCATGAATTCTATCAACTTGATGATTGAAGAATTGGAGTTAGACTTGATGGAAGAATTTTTGGATGAGCTTAGGATAGAATATGAGTTTTTGATGCTTGATTTTAACACCATGATGGAGACTGAAATTGGATGCTACACCATAACTAAGCTTGAAAATGTTGAAGAAAAAGTGTCCAATGAGGAAGATCTTGTTCCTGATCAATTATGGAAGCTGTATTTTATGGCGCAATGTGTAAGAATGGTGTAGGAGCTATAATTTTTCTCATTTATCCCTTTGGAATTTATAAGATATACTCTTACTGATTAACCTAGGGTTGCACAAATATTATCGTCGAGTATGAAGCACTCTGCTTGGGTTTGAAAAAGGTAGAAAATATTGAGATCAAATAACTACATATATTTTGAGATTCTGATATAATCGTCAACAAGATAACTAGTAAGTGTATTTCCAAGCAGCACTACTTGAAAGAGTACCATAATAAAGTTTGAGACCTTTTCAAATCTTATACAACATTAAACATCCAAGAAATCTCGTAGGATCAGAACAAGCATGTCAATCTCCGGGCATCCCTTGGTGCTAATTTTTTCCCAGTTGAGCATGTGGTAAGAAAGCCCAAGACTGTGAGGTTAATTTACAGACCTTCAGTACATGACAAAAATATCCACTAGCAAGTGTTTGAAAGTGATGAGCAGATTGTTAATTTCTTGATAAAAGAATCTAGTGATGTGGAAGAAATAACACTTGATGAGGAAGAAGTTGAGGTTTTGATCCAGTTGCAAAATAATCATATTCCAAAAGGATTGATTATACTAGAGAGTCTCTTTGATCAAAATTACTTAGCAAAAAAACATAGGATCAAGGTGGATGAAAAGGAATATATAGAATTGCATCTGGGACTTGAGAATTTGATTAAAGTTGGCACTAATTGCACTTAAGAAGATCTGTCTTATATTACAAAATTATGCCATGAATACCCAGATATTGTCGCTTGGAGCTACCAGGATTTGAAAGACTATAATAAAGATGTGATCCAACATATCATTGAGTTTCTAGGAGTGAAACCATTCAGGAAAAAGCAGATATTAATTAATCCCAAGATTGAAACCCTGATAAAAGAAAAACTGCTAAAGATGTTGGAAGCCAAAATTATCTACCCGATTAAGCATTCTACCTATGTAGCAAACCTGATCCCCATGAGAAATAAAAATGGAGATATCCACTTGTGCATGGATTTTTTGAAATTTAAACCAGGTATCTTTGAAGGATCACCATCCACTACCACAAATTGATCAAATTCTTCATGTGGTAGTTGGCGCTTAGAAATTATCTTTGTTAGATGTATTTTTTTAGCTATAACCAAATCTAGGTCAAGATGAGGACTAATATAAGACGATGTTCACAATGAAGTGGGGAAATTTTTCTTATCGATGTATGCCATTTGCTCTCTCAAATATTGGTGCAACTTTTCAAAGAGCAATGGATGTAGCCTTCAATGAGTTTTTGAATCGTATTATTGTTATTTATCTGGATGACATGACCATTTTTTTCTCAAAACAAGGAGGAACATAGTCTACATCTAAGACAAGTGTTTGAAAAGTACTGCGAGTTTAGAATATTAATCAACCCAAAGAAGTCCATCTTTGTGGTAAAAGAAGGAAAGCTCCTAAACCATGTTATTTTAAAAGAAGATTTGGTTATTGATCCAGCTAGTTATGAAGCCCTCTTGAAGCTTCCATTTCCAGCTAGCAAGAAGGATTTGTAATAATTTTTTAGGCAGATTAACTTTGTTTGAAAGTTTATTGTATATTTTTCCAGGTGCTAAAACTGATGACAAAGTTCTTAAAGAAGAACGTTGAGTTTAAATAGATAGATTAGAGGAGGTAGGCATTCAAGGAGATAAAAGAAAAAATTTCTCTAGCTCTAGTTCTGGTAAACCCAAATTACTCGAAGGATTTTATCCTATATGCTATTGGCAAGAAATAAAGCTATGCAATGATGCTTATGCAAAAGTGAGATGATGGAGATGAGCAACCAATTGCTTTTTTGAGACAACTCATACAACCACATGAAGAGAAATATAATTCCATTGAAAACCAAGTATATGCAGTGATGAAATCATTGAAAATGTTTTGGAATTTTGTTTCTCAAAGCAAGATGATAGTTTATATCGTTCATCCAGATATTCAAAGTTTCATCATTCATGGAGAGCTTGGTGATAAGAGAGTTGGATGGGTTTCCAAAATTTAGGAGTATGACATTGAAATCCGTTCGACCAAGTTGTTTCAAGGCTGAGTATTGTGTCAGGATCTTGCAAAAAGTGCTATATTGAATCCATGGTTTGCCAACATGAAAATTTAGTGAGTGGAAGTAATTTGGCTAACCAATCTATAGGTGATCGTGATTAGATAGAATACTTTGTCGAATATGTTCAATTACGAAGATGTCCTCCACATATTAATGCCTCACAAAGAAGGAGATTTAGACTCTAGGCCCTTAGGTATGTGATGCTGCCAAATGGAATATTCCATAAAAATATTGACATAGTACTTCTCAGGTGTGTTGGAGAATCTAAAAATAAGGTATCCTAGAGGAGTTTCACTTTGGTCTATCAGGAGGCCATTATGTAGGGAGGCCAATGGCATTAAATATCATCAAAGCAAGATATTTTTGTCCTAATATCTTTGTAGATACTTTCAAAGTCAGTCAGAGTTGCAATAAGTGTTAGAGATATATCAGTAGAAGCAAGAATCGAGCATTACCCCTTCATCTGATACAATTGGAAGCACCATTTCAGTAATGGGGGTTATAATTTATCAGGATCATTGATCCCAATTATTTTTATGGACATAAATATATCTTGATGACAACCAACTATTTCACCCGATGGTCAGAAGCAATTCAAACCAAGAAGGTGGATCGAACAATAATTTTTGCTTTTTGTAAAGGGTTAATCACCTTTTTTGGCATACCAAATGCAATCATAATAGATAATGAGACTCCTTTCATTGGTTCTAGGATCAAAAAATTTGTGGGTAAGTATAGAATTTATTTGAAGACATCATCTAACTATTGTCCATAGGGGAATGGCTTGGCCGAGTCCACAAACAAGAATTTACTAAGAATTTTTTAGAGGACCCTAGGAGATAATAAGCACAACTGGCACTTGCTCTTGAACCAAGCATTATGGGTTGATCATATCTTCATAAATAAATCCATTAAAATGTCTCTCTATTCCCTGGTATATGACAAAGAAGTAGTGTTGCCCATTCATATTGAATTATCGGATCTACAATCATGGCACTTATTGTATGGTATCATGGATCTGATCCTATGAGCATGATGTTGGTACAAATTTTATAGTTGGACGAAGAGAGGGAGATATCATACAATGTCTTCATGGAACATGCCCAGATGATGCATAAATGGTTTGGCAAGAAATCCTTCGAAAGGTCATTCGAGGTAGGTGATCTAGTGCTAAAAAGGAATGAAAACAAGGCTAAGCCCGATGAGCACCATAATTTTGAAGCAATATTGGAGAGTCCATTCCATATTTTGGGTTTAAATCAGATCAATTCATTTTATTTCCAAGATATGGATGACCGTGTGCTACTAATTCCTATAAATGCTCTTCATTTGAAGGTCTATCATTAGTAATAAAATTGAATCAAGTATGTATATATGTACATAAGTTATTATGTTATTTTGTTTTTAGTTGGGTATGTTTAAAGAAAATTAAGAAGAGAAAAAAATACCTAGGTGTTGTAGGTGAGTTGGAGAGGAGAGGGTAATCCTCCAAGGGAGGTCCCATGTTCGAATCTCCATCCTACCGAAAAATTGAATTGGGTACCCAAAATCCAATCGATAATGTTGGTGCGAGCAGGGCCAGACATGACTCTTAAGTGACTTTGATGGTGTAGAACCCCTTGGTCATGGTCTCTTAGACCAAGGTGGCCCCGTAAGGGGTTTTTCGCTTTAAAAACAAAAAGAGAAAAAATATAATAAAAAATAAAAAAGGCAAAAAATAGTAAGTTAATTTTGTTGAAAAATAATTTTCGCCCCCAAGGCAAGTGATTTCATCCCAATAGCACCTTGCCACTAGCATAAAATCACTTTCGCCCTGAAAACATCTTTTAAGGCCTTTGTATTAGTTTCGAGTGAAAAATATGAAAAGAAAGCAGTTTTTTTGTGTGTAAGAAATTATGAAAGAATCATGGGCTCACTTGAGTATTGCTTTTTCATAAAAAAACATTCCTATTTTTACAAACGATATAAAATATGAAAATATAATTATTAAAAAAAGGGGGGGAGGAGAAGAAAAGCAAAAGACGAAAGCAAAAATATTTAGAAGTTTTATTTTTGCCCCACATGGGGGATTTACCATGTTTTTTCTATTTTTGAGGTGAAACTCTCATTTATTTCCTCAAAGATGTTTTCATAGCAAAACTACGAGAGAAGAATTAAGAACAAAGGCATGTTTTTTCTAAACTTCAGTTGATGGCGCTATGTTTGGCAAGAAAGAAGACAAAATTAATTTTGCCTTGCTTTTTCATGCAAATCACTCTCAGTTAAAGATTGCTTTTAGAAATAAGCTTCTTTGGGGTAAATTAGAGAAGAATTATTTTAAAAAGGACCGAGAGGCATGTAATTCCACAAAGTAGGTAGAATAAGCATTTTGAAGTGCAGGTGATGTGAATATTTTTACCCCAGGATTTTTTTAGCTAGGCAAACACTCTCCTTCAATTTTTTTACTAAAGAACACTACTTTCGAGAAAGATATCAAAATTAATACATGAGATTGGTTTGATTTCACCCTTAGAAGTTCTAGAAGGTATTTTAACATTTTTACACATCAAAATTAATTAATTTTTCCCCCATCTCTCACACATGGCGCTTGCTTTTCCCGATATGAGCTATTAAATATCTAGATTGCATCCTCCAATGCAAAAAATTTGCTAAGTTCTATGTCCAAGGAAGATTCATAATGCAAGGGCATTATTGGCAGTTAATGGGCAGTTGAGTTTTCATTAAAAAATATGCCTAGCAAGGGAATCAAGGATCACATTCGTTCAAATTCCTCAGGCGCAATACATGCATTAAATCTGGTGGTTGGAGGGTGAAAGTTATAAAAGGAGGTGAATTAGAAGCTTGTAGTTGAAGATTATTTTTTTGACCATTGCCAGGTTATCCTTCAACACCTCGGATTGTTGCTTTGTTTTAGGTTCACCAGACTATTATAGTGGGAGCTACAGTATGAATATGGGGAAGAAGATAGTTGATCCGAAGAAATATTTAAAGCTAAAAAATCATAGGTTGGTAAAAAAGCTAAAAATTCTAGGCAGCATGAAAAATCGAGCTCAACCATTTTTATGATACACTAGCTAAGATAAGACTATTCAATTTTGAAAAAAGGTATAGAAAAATTATGCCTGGATATGGAGACTACATTCAGGCAAGGTCTGATGCTAGAGAGTCCATTAACATTTGCTTATCATGTGCAACTTTCTTGATACTTGTGTACACCTGTGCATCCCTGCCCTAAGTTGATAATGGTAATTCCAAAGTTTTATCAACCTACAACAAGGGCCATCCACAATGAGAAAGGAGATAAATTGTTCACCATTTTTACCAATGTAGTCAGAGAGGCATTTGCTTGTGGGGTGAAACCTTCCTTAGATTTCATGTTCAAAAATATGAATCTCAAGGAGCAAGAGAAAAGATACCAGTCAACTATGATGTTGCGCCAATTCATGGAGAACCAGCTGATAAAGGTACCCTAGTTCAAAGAGTTACCAACTTTTCTGAAACCCTTGATAGAGTTTAAAAGTCTAAATATGTATTATATGTTGGCTTGGGTATCTGGTCTTCCTACTGATACCACTATGTACAAATGGTAGGTAATACTGGTACAATGCATTTTGCAGGTAGAATTTTACACCACTATAGCCATGCAAGCAAGCATAAACCCCATTTTATTTTATTGGGTGGATTATGTGGCTCAAGCAATGCACACCCAGTTGGAGAGAATACAGAGCAAAGAAACAATTTTATTTAGGCATGCTTCATTTTTGGCCTGGTATTTATTCTTTTACATGCACCAATGTTTTTCTTTTATTGCAGTAAAGCAAGTTGATGAGGCATACAAGAAGTTGCTAGTATATTTGTGGACTTCAAGATTGTCAAGGGGAAAGTCATTCTATAATTTTAACCATATTTTTTTGGGCCTTTCCCTCGAACTTATTTTTTGCACAAGTGAGAGAGTGCCATGGGCACTGAGGGAAGAAATTGCCACTAAGGAGAAAAGATATATTTTATTGTTGACATAGGGTATTGTTGTGCGAATTTTTGGCTTCACTGGAAATGCACACCTAGTTGGAGAGAATACAAAGTAAAGAAGTAGTTTGATTTAGGTATACTACATTTTTGGCCTAGTATTTCTTCATTTACATGCACCAACATTTTTATTTTATTGCAATAAAGCAAGCTGATGAGGCAGACAAGAAGCTATCAGTATATTTGTGGACTTCATGCTTTTCAAGGGGAAAGTCATTCTATAATTTTAACCGCATGTTTTTGGGTCCTGCCCTCAAACTTATTTTCTACACAAGTGAGAGAGTTCCATAGGCATTGAGGGAAGAAATTGTCACTAAGGAGAAAGGAGATATTTTATTATTGATGTAGGGTATCGTGGTGTGAATTTTTGGTGTCACTAGCAAGTCGTTTCTCCTTCCTTATTTTACTACTGAGCATCTCTTTGCAATGGAAGTTGTCCATCAGACTGACTACATCAATGAAGTCTATGGGGTAGGACGAGGCAAGAAGATGACATGTACCATGCCATTTCACTTTGGCAGCATTGATATTGATTAGGTTGGCTAGAATAAATTTCTTAATGAAGCACTCTCTAATATGTGTATGGTGGAGTTACCTTAGTGGTGGAAGTATGATCCTTTAGATCGGTTCACATATTTCATTAAAGCTAAAAAATTTCATTGGTACCATAGACCAGATATTCAATGGCATAGAAATAATTCAAAAGGGTATGATCTTGAATGGCATGTTGATAAAATGACACCACTTTCACCATAACATGATTTTTATGAGATGGAGGCTGAGTACAACCCATCAGTTCACATGCACCAAATTCCTCCCACGGGTTTGTTTGATAAAATGGAAGAACAATTGATAACTTGGACTGAGGAAAAAAATACCAACTAGTGGATTATGAGGGCCCACAGAGGGAAAACTGGGTCTGCTTACGGTCTAGCAATGGATGAGATATTTTTGGACATCTATGAAGAGTATTACTATGGCTATCATCCAATCTCTTTCACTAATATTATGCCTCAAAATTTTCAAAGATCTGACAACAAAGTTAGCGTGGCTGAATATGAGTAGTATGTGGTTGAGGAAGCATCACTTATGGAGAAATAAAGACATCCATCACCATAAGTGCAACTCCAATAGAAGAAGAAGAATAAGCATGAGGTGCTCCCTTTACCAAAGATATCCAAAAACCCAAGAACAGGCGTAGTTTTCTCATCTAAGGTGAACCCTCCTCCTGCAGATGAAGCCACATAGGCTAACATTTTAGAAGATCCTCCTTTGGTTTAGGTAGAACATCTTGAACAACACATGGAAGTCATAGATCTAGAGAAGGAGGTAGAGGAGGATCAAGACAAGGGTGAACCAGTACCATAATATTAGCTCAAAAGGTGTTTGAGCCCGAAGGTACATTTTCTACACCTTCTTCCCTTTCTCTTGAGCATTTGGTGACTATTGCACCTCATTCTATAGTTGTTGCTTCCATTTTAACTCCATTCGGTATACCCACCACTTCCATTTTGCTTCCTATTTCCTAGTCCCCAATCACAAATTCTCCCTCTTCTACTATTCCCACTTCTATTGTTTCCCTTTATTTCAGTTCTTTTTCATCTGGTCCTAATCCATTTTCTCTCCCTTCATCCTCCATTCTAGTAATTTATACTACAACTATAAGTATGCAAGCTCCTCCTCGATTGAGTGTAACCGTAGTCGAAACCCTCACTTTTGTCCCCTTAACCACTTTTGTTACATAAACCATTCCAATTTCCACTTCCCTTACCAAGCCAAAATTTTAGCATGCTCATTTCCCCCTACTCCTTTCATTGAGTTGTAGGTACTACCACAGCTAGAGATAGAGATTGTACCAGAGCATCCTATTGCTTAAAATATGACATGAGCCCAACTAATTTTCTCATAGTGGTTGAAAATCCGTAAGAGAAAAGAATCTCAATATCCCACAAAGTCGTTGAAGAAGGTCACTTTTAACCCTAAAGCTATGGAGTCTAATACTGTAAAAATGATTCCCCAGACCCAGAAGCCTCAAGGATAAATATCTCCAAGTGATTACACTTATGAAGTAATTATAGAGGACCTGACGAAGATTGACACCACAAATAAGTTGGAAAATATGCATGTGGATATGAGCTCTCTTTACCTGCATGGCGAGCATTACAAGAAAAACTTCTTTAAGACTAAGGCAAAGATTATCGAGTTGAATGTTGCTCTGGTCAAAAATAGGGACCATTTGAAAACAATTAAATTAGAAGTAAAGCACTGGTAGAAGAGGGTAGAAGAATTGGAGAAAGAATCCAAGGATTACTAGATATATTGGGCATGAGTAAAGAAACAAGTGCAAGCATTAATAGCCCAGTTTGAAGTTGTGCAAAAACATCTGGTTGAGAAAGCAACACAATCAGTAGGTTTATCTAAGAAATTAATCAAATAAAATCATCAAAGATGAAATATTGTGTGATAGTGGTGACCAATGCTCTCAAGGTTTTATTGTATATTCATGAGGATCGAATAATGATTTTTTGGAGAGTGCACCTTGGAGTATACTGAGGAGAATATGGAACCAAAAATTGAACTGGCACTAAAAATTTAAATGTTGGATCAATCTAACTTTTAGGTTAAGCCAATGAGTGAGATGGATCACGATTGAGATAAGGCCATGATGATGTTGTGTATCTTCTTTTCCAAGATGAAACTGGTAAGAGAGGGCCGAAAGTTAGTGACGATGTTTGAATAGGAGCATTTCATCTGGCTTTTCTATTTTGAGGCTCTAGCTGATGTTGTTTTCTCGAGCTTCATTTATGAGTAGGGTGAACTCTTGCCAACCAAATAATTGAATATAAAATGGTAAAATTTCATGAAATACACATCAGATATCGATAGTTGGGAGGATCCCATAATAGAGGAACAAGTATTGCCATACTTGGAGAGGCTCACCCGTATCGAATCATCCCTATTAGAGCTCCAACAGTGGGTGAATTGTATCAGCATGGATCACATTAAGATGTATTTCATAATTGATTCTCTAAGTTTGATCTCTGCATTCACTTCAAAATCTTGGGCTGAGGTAGTTGTTGTGTATAAAACCATCAATGAAAGCCTCCCCAAGCAAGAAGCACATGCATGAGCAGAAGCAGAATAGAAAGTTGCAGAAGGGCAAGAGAAGCAGGCACAAGAGGAAAGAAGGAAGGAGGTTGTATAATGAAATGTGCCACCTGATGCTGTTGGTGGTAGTGATAGCTAATACCAATGGATAAAGGCCTAGGGTCAGTTGCATTTAGAAGAACTGAATACCTTGAGAGCCACCAAAAGTGTTGGCAATTTTACCACACTAAATTTTGCTTGTAATTTTTTTGAAAAGAAGATAAATGATGCAGTTGTGTTGTTTTTATGTTTTAATATTTTCCTTCCTTGTAAGCAATTTCATTAAATAAAAGGCTGAGTTTTTTTTATGGAGATGCATAGTAGATTTTTTTGGTAAAAAATTAATGGAAGTCATGAGAAAAATGTAAGAAGGAAAATCAACGGCAATGGGCGTTTTAGGATAGAAGAATTAATGGAAAATCAGCTACGACTTTGGCATTTTTCTGAAAGTGAAGGCACCATTAAAATTAAAGGAAAAATATTTTTGCCTTAAGAGGGTCCAAAATCCTTAGCGCCCTTCCTTTGGGGTGAAACTACCTTGATGGGAGATTTCGTCTACATAGAGAAAAATGAAGAATTTTTTTTGCAAGTGATAAAAATTCAAAGTCAAAAGCACCCCTATAAAGGGGTGAAAATCATTTTCACCCCTCTCAAGGGTGAAATTATAGTTAAAAGCATCTACGGGGTGAAAGTAGAAGGAAGAACATGCTTGACGCAGTCACAGTCAAAGTTTCCCATTAGAGGGACAAAAATCATTTTCGCCCCTCTTTGGGATGAAATCCCAATGAGAGGTGCTTTTCAGAGTGTGAATGTAAATATGACATCAACCAAGCTAAGATAAAAAAGGTCAAATTCAAAGTCACCCCTCACGAGGGGCAAAAATCATTTTTTCCCTCCCTTAGAGTGAATTTCCAAATGAAGACGTCTTGAGGTGAAAGTCCCAAAAAAAGCATCTTTTCTTACAGGTCAAAGTCAATGTCACCCCTGGAGGGTGGTGAAAGTCATTGTCAGCCCACCTAGAGGAAAAAACAATTATTTGTACCTCTATTTTAGAAGACATTTTTTATCATTTTTGGGATTAAATCACCCAAGAAAGGGGCGAAAGTATGTTGAGGGACGAAATTTCCATTTTGCTTATAATTCAAACAAGAAGACGTCATGGGACGAAATCAACTAAAATGAAAGGTAAAACTCCAGTTTTAAAGGCAACCATCAGCATAGTAATCTATTGTTACCCTTGCCTACTACAAAAATGCCTTTCGCCCCATTACAGGGGTGAAATCAAGTTTTACCTCTCTTGCTCAGCAAGGTTGCCTTTAGAAGTGCCATAACTACAGATCTTTTTGGGAAGGAATAGAGATTGAAAAAAATTAATGTTTGGGGCAGTAGGAGTGATGATCCAAAATTACAACTAAAAATTTGCTAGTATTTAGTGCTACATCTTCAAATTTTATATGATCCTAGTTATTTTCGAGGTGCCCTCCATGAATCTCATTACTTTTCAAAATAGAATTTAATTTCATTGATCTTCACTAGTAAGGGTCAGATTTCGAGGTATAAGTGAATGAAATGACTCCCAAAATTTAATGTCCAAGATCCCTGTTTGTCATGTGATATTACTTAGTTTTGATGCATCGACGTTTGGAACATTTTCTCCATCGTCCATATTTATCAATTTCCTAGGTTCACTCCATGATTAGATTGTTGTTCTCCGAAGAATAATCTTATTCAAGCATCACCATTACCAAGGAGAAAATTAGTGCTACTAATTTTTTACCAGCCCACATTTTGATTTAATATGCATTTAATTATAAAGGTGAAATCCTCTATAAATACTAAGCATTTTGATGTAATGAAAGGATGATAGACACTGTAGAAAAATACTTTAAGTTTTCTACATAAATAGAAAGACATTCAGCTTCTGGTTCCTTGAGTAGTATTGTGTTTGATCTCTTTTTTTTTATCATTTTTTATTACGTTCATATCCATTATTTTTTTATTTTAAATTTTACATCTAGATTTAATTACTGATTGTGATGGAGTGAATACTGAAATATTTTTTTGGAGGTTATATTGGAAAACTATGAGTGATTCCTGTGCTTTTATTTCTATTATATGTTAATTAATACTTGTGATTTTTTTCTATTAGTTTATCCCCATCTTATAATTTTGGCTTATAGCCATATTTCCTATTCCTTTATGTCATTTCCTATTTATTTACTGCTACCTTAAACTTTCAATCAATCATTAGTTTTAGTACGAGAACCAACCCTCTCTAGATATTGGCCCAAAGGACATTTCTCTCCTTCGGTATTTCAATGTTGGCTGGGTCTAGGGTGCACAAATAATATTGTATACTTAGGTAGATTTGTGACCAACACCTTTTCATATCATCCTCTGAATATGAAGATCCCTAAACAACCATTTTGAAACCCATCTCACTTACAAAGAGGAAATATAAACTTTTCCTTGAATCCTTCCAAAAAAAAAAAAGTTTGTTTCACTTTTTTCAAATTTAAATGTTATCCCTTTAATTCTATATCTCTCTATCTATATTTTTTTTTATAGCCTTCCAATAAATTTTTAAAACTTATCTTTCCAACCTACTATACAATATTTTATTCTATTGAAAATTGAGTCCAAAACTCCTTTCTTTTCTTTGTCAAACAAATGAACACCCAAATATATTGATGATAATTTTCCATTGAAAACCTAAAGTATTTGCAAATAATCCATTGTAAATTTAGGGTAGTGTTTGTAAATAAAATCATAGATTTTATATTATAAACTAGTAGTCTAATGATTTCATAGCATGATAGCATTGATTTAGATTCCATGGCCTCATTGATAGAGGGATGATCCAAAAAAGTATCATCAAAATTAGGATGATATGTGAAGAGACCATTTTTTGCCAACCTAAATGACATATTAGGCTTAGATAAAAAATTAATATAAGATAATATTTATCAATTAGTACATGTTAATGTTGAAATATGTGGTGGTTAAGATTCTCTTGAAGCCAAGACCAGCTTTTCAGGGAAATTAGTACATGTTATTGATAGCTAAATCTATTCTCAGATCCTATTTCTACTTAGATTTGATAAGACATGCAACTATTTTGCTATATTTTAACAATTTCATGTTTGAGTATGTCTAAGTCTTCTAACAACATTCCATATATCTAAAATAAAAATAGAGTAGAAATATTAAAGAATAAAAATAGGTGTAGGAGAAGAGAGAAAGAGATTCTAGAGATGATTGATTCAAAGCAAAAAAGTGGAGGAATTAGAGAACTCCAAAACAATTATTTATAATCTACTTTTCTAAGAATTTCAGACCAAATTTCAAGGCTCATTTCATTGTGGAAGAGAACAACATTGGAGGTTTGATTTTCAAGGCTCATTTCATTTTTTTAATATTTATGTATGTGTTTGTACATGTGTAATGATCCCAATAGTCATGTTGGTTCCTCGATTGGTCATGTCCATTCATTGATTCTTTCATCTATTTATAGGTAGAATGATTTATTTATTTATCATCATCGAATAATAATTAATTCCTATTGCATATATTGCAAGAGAATCTACCCTCTCTAAGTGGCTATGAGACTTCACCCTCTCTAAGTGGTTATGATAATTTACCCTCTCTAAGTGGTTGTTAACTTGGTTCACATCATTCCTGAATTTGATTGATATTTGTATTTGATTTATTTATTCAGTAAGGGGTTTCCTTACAAGTGGTATAAGAGCTAATGATTTCAAAAAGGAGATTTTTTTTTTTCAAGGATGCCAACCCAAACTCTAAACTTTTAGCCCAATTATAACATCATAAAACCCATTATGTCCATAACTTACTAAGCACAAGGAAGATAATAAAAGTGATAAAATAAAATCAGTAGTAGCAGGCACCGAATCTAGGTGGTGCAATATAGTCTCATAAAAATATTTACAATATGAGAACTAAAATATCCATAAAGCAAATCATCCAGCTCTCAAGTTTATCGAAACAACGAGTATGAAAAGCATCATAGTCATGCCCAACATCGAGCCATCAAATTGAACGTTTAGCATGAGAGTTGACGTTTAGTGTGTCAAACGAGTTTGTTAGAAAATAAAATTAGAAAAATATTATTATAGGGACATCATAGAAAACCTTTACAAAAAAAATTAAACAAGCTAATCTAAGGTTACTTCGGCTAATATTTCACCCAATCAGAATTAACCCTAAAATAAGCAATCATATGCTCCGCGGACACTTGGCATAGATTTATCAAGAACCAATCTATCAAAACCCTAAATTGATCTAGCCAAACATAGTTTGACATGTGATAGCTAGGAATTCAGGTAGGGAATGGGTTTTATTTTATGGATTTCTAGTAATCGAAATCATATTTGGTAGAAATTATTGCTTTTCAACCTGATTTCATTAGTTCAAGTGATGACACACATTTTTGATGTATTAAAATCCCATATATAATTAACGGTAATTAAAATTCCATCACAAATTTTGACAATTAATTCCTCCATATCTAGTTAACGCATACAATTTTTTGGCAAGTATACTACCAACAGGTCAGGTCAAAATAAATCGAGCAGAAATTAATTTTTGATGAGTAAATGAGATTTTTGTATTAACAACTAAATGAGACGTTCATATCATGTGGAGTATTAAGAAAATAATTCTTGATTATTAAAAGTATTTGACAGCTCGCAAGAATTTATTAATATTTGCCCACTGCATGAATGTATTGAAGAACCCAAATTTTAAAACCACATTTGCTTATTTAATTTGAAATTCAAAATAAATGACGAATAGAGTTTTGTATTCACAATTATCAAAATGAATAATAGTCCACACACATAGAGTTAATAATTGTAGAAATTATCCCACATCGTCCCCACTGTAGAACAAATATCTTCATAAAATCACCAAGGCGTGTTTAGAGAGTTGTGTCCCATCTAGGTGGGCACATTGGGCATGTGCACTGTATCAGTGGAAGTCATGGTAGATATTTTTTATCATATTGATTGTTGGCTAACAGCTGCCAACAAAAAAATTTAACACCTTTTAGGCATGATATATTATTAAACAAAGGAAACGTTTATCCCATGTTCATTAGATGGCAATGCTTTATAAACTACATGAAACCTACAACTCTTTGATGAGCTATTCATATTTGGTTCGTGTTCATGTGAAATGACCTTTGAGTTGGGAATTTGACCATTGAAATTCAAATTTCATGATCGTTGGAAATTCAAACCCAAACAACCATCAAAAATTCAAATCCATTGCAAACCAAATTTTTGCAGACTGACTGTTGGAATTCAAATCAACTAACTATTAGAAGACTGCCTAATTTCCAATTAATTTTACCATTGGAAATTTGCACCCAAATTTCCAATTATTTCACCATTGAAAATTTACACCCAAAAATTTTCATTGGAATTTCAAATAAACTAACCATTGGATTCTTCTCTTACCGCTCTTCCAATGAATTTTTCCACTATTATGGATTGTTATGAAGACAATCAAATAGCTCCAACAATACTGCCATCAAGATTACACCATCTTCGCTCACGCCAAATCCAAGAGTTCCTGATTAAAAGACAACACCCTCCAGCAGAAGATGTTAAATGGGAGACTAATAGTATTTTCTAATATTTTCCAGTACAAAGCTTTTGAAGGAGGGAGTCATATAATGATCCCAATAGTCATGTCCATTCATTGATTCTTTCATCTATTTATAGGTAGAATGATTTATTTATTTATCATCATTGAATAATAATTATTTTCTATTGTATATATTGTAAGAGACTCTACCCTCTCTAAGTGGTTGTTAACTTGGTTCACATCATCATTCCTAGATTCGATTGATATTTGCATTTGATTTATTTATCAAGTAAGGAGTTTTCTTACAACATGGCATGGAGGTTTAATTTTTCAAAACACACACACACACACACTAAAATGAGTTTATAACCTGATGAAAAGGTATAAAAAGTATCTGGAACCATGACAATTCATTTCCCTCCTTTGATGTACCAACTCACAATGTTAATGGTTGTTAGCCTTTAGAGAAAAAAATTCAATTGGTTTTAATTAATAGGTTAGGATTTGAGGATCATGTTTAAGCTACAAGCATGTGTTGATTCAATTGCATTTTCATCATCTTGATAGTTAAGCAAACAAATGTGTAAGCCTATATTTTCACATTGAGAGACCTCATTTTAAACCGCTTTTTACCCATAACTTTATGATATCTGATCTTATAATCGACTCTCATTGGTTTAATTCTCTATATTTCTTGCTACACCCACCATTTTTTGCACACACCACTATCATATAATTTCCTACCATGGTATATTAACCTCACCTCACTTGGTTCATTGGTATTTCTCGCAACAAGAAACTTTTGTCACATCAAATCATTGGTTCAAATACCATTGGATTAGTTTCATACACCTTATTCAAACATCCAATATGGTCAAGACTATCTCTAGTATAAACATTAAAATATAGAAACTAACATACTTTAAATACTGACCACCTCTTATTAAGCCTAAGTGACTATATGCTTAAGGAAAAATAAAAATCTATATAATTAAATTCCATTTCTATAACATTATTTAAAAAAAAAATTCAAAAGGCTCCTTACCTAGTCATGGTGTATATTAAGCATAGTGTCACCGAATCTCTCTCTCAAAAAAAATATATTTTCTACAATGCAACCAAATCTATTTAAAACAATCATTTTATTTTTTTTGTTTATGATAATTTTAAACTTTAGTAAATGATTACAAGAAGATTTTCATTTTATAAGCTTACTTATTTTATTTTTGTCCTCATTTTAAGATATTTTAATATGAAAAATGATTATATATAATAAAAAATATTATCAAAATTATCACTTTAAAAGATAAGACAAGATAGTTTAATAATAAAAAAAAAGAAAAAACAACCTTATAACTAACTAATTTTTTTTTAATCTACAAGTTTTTTTTTAATTATCAATAATGCTTATACACATCACACATCAACCATGGGGCTTGAACCTAGGTCTCACCAAAAATAGGGCTTGAGCCTATGCCTCACCAAGAATACAAATTATGTTGTTACCGATAAACCACACACACACGAATAAGTCTTATCATTATTATATAACAACTTTATATCATCAAAAAATATATATTATGGTCTAAATTGTTTGCATGATGAGTAGTTTTGTAAAGCTATTTAGAAAAAATGTATAAAATGGGGTGATTACAGTAGCAATAAAAGTGAAATAAGGATATCTATAAACCTAAACCCCAGTTAGATCAAGAACTAAAAAACTAGGTTTTTAAAAACCATAAAAATGTAAATCCATCTTCTGTTAGACTGAAGTACTAAAATACTTGAATCGTTTACACTATGGGTTACAAAATTTTCATAATAGTCTAATGAAGATGAACAATTTTCTAATGTTATAATAGTAGATGTGAAATAAGGGGTTCTATAAAACTAAACCCCAGTTGGACGAAGAACGGGAAAAAAAATAGTCCAAATATGGATAGAAGAGAAACCAAGACATGTTTAAAATGAGATGACAAGATGTAAAAGAAAAAAAATAGAACAAGAATGAATTTATAACAAATAAGATGAGGATGAGTAAAAAATTTGAAGACATTGAATATCTAGATGTAAAGGTATGGATTTAACAAAAGAAAAGTTAGGGAAGAGGAAGGGCCTTAAAATGAAAAGCTAGAGTTAATTACCAAACAAAACTTTTCCATGATAAATGAAATAATATTAAAGAAGGAACACAACCAATATTGAGGTTGTTCATTTTGAATAGTCAAGTAGTAAATCAAATATCTAAATATGCTTAGAGAACTGAAAAGAGAAGGCTTGTAGACCTTGGACCAAGGTCAATGATCAAAGATGATATTTTGTAAAGAGTTAGCATATCCTGCAATTTTCTTGCTTGTATACCCATCTGCATATCAGATACAGATACAAACATGAGACTTTTTGGATACAATAATCATAATGCATTAGATTACATTGGTGTTATATTCAAACATATTAAAAATATACCCTTATTTGTTTCATATATAATACATCTGGATATGAGGTCATCTAAAGTTGTCTAACAACATGGGAATTAAAAAAAAACCTAAATTTTTAAATAAAATTTAAATTTAAAAAACAATAACAATCCTATAAATATATCTATTTAAAACTTATGTGTAATGTTTTTTTTAATATTTTTCTTTTAATATATAAAAAATATGTTTTTTAATGTCATATTCAGCTTCATCCATATTAGGGGTCTTAAAATTTTGAAATATCTATAATAGATATAATAGATACGTATTCATATTAGATACAATATTAGTATTCATTTCCATACAACATAGTTCACCACCTTATCTGTAGCCTGTTGAAACATCTGTTGAATGCTCAACTAGGTGCAGTATAAGGGAAAAGGATATTTTGCTATAATGTATAGATAAAATAATCCTATTTTTTTTAAATGAACCAACTATCATGCTAACCTATAAATAATTTCAATTTGGTATTATTTATCTTAAAATAAAAATTTGCTTTATAGAATGCCAAAATCATTTCATTATGTAGTTCATAAACAAGATCTGGTCTTATGAAATAGAAACCTACAACTTCTATGGACTAGGAACCAACATGATATGCGAGTTATAGATACATATGCGTAAGACACTACCTAAATTGTTATGCATCTATTTAATAGAAGTTTAAAGTTTTCAATTTGATGAAGCCTTATATACGAGGTATTGCTAATACTGGTGATTATATCAAAGCAATCTACGCTTGAAGCCTTCATTGGAACAATCAACCTCATCAAAAATTAGATGTAAAATATGCTTTAGTTCAGGTTAAAAATAAATCTTATTGGTCATGAATTACCAATGCTACTTCCTTGTATCTCTGTCAAAGATATAATGATCATGTATAACTTCAGGGAACATATAATACAAAATGTGAGCTTCAACAAGTTGTGACTTCAGCATTCTTTGGCCTTGTTGTAAATTTCCTTCAATATTGAACCCTATGGATGGCATTCAACAAACTTCACAAGGAAATATTTCTTGCTTAACCTAAGAAAGGAAGGTAGACTATGCTTGGATTGTTGCATCAAACAAAGAGCCTTAAAGATTAAAAATTATTATAAATTAAAAAAGTAACGACGAATTCCCTATGAAACCCTAGCAATGAGTCATCCAAAATCCTAACCCAAAATAAGCAGTAGAGAATGCCCTATGAAACCCCAATAATGAGTCATCCACAACCCTAACCTAGAAAAAACAATGGATAATACCCTATGAAACCTCGAAAATGAGTCGTCCAAAACCCTAATCCAAAAAAAGTAGTGGAGAATGCCTTACAAAACCCTAATAATGAGTCATCCAAAACCCTAACCCAAAAAAGCAATGGATAATGCCCTACGAAACCTTGATAATGAGTCATCCAAAATCTTAACCTAAAAAAGCAGTGAAGAATGTCCTAATGTCATAGAATCGTCTAGAATACATTCAATTAGATGAATTGACATTGGGTACAAATAATTTAGTTTTGATTCTACAATTAGACATGCTTATTTCATAATAATCCATCCATAAATAGTCAAAATTATTTCATAATAATCTATCAAGAAAGAATTCCATAAACAATCAAGCCCATTTCTTAATATTCTAGTTCAGAACAATCATTCTAAGCGAGCAAATATATTACAGTTTACTACTCAAGCTATTAGTTATTTTCAACCAACCCATAAACTAACAAATAAACCACAATCATAAATACAGAAGAGGAAACTAGAACTCAATAGAGCACACCTATGAGTATCACTTGAGACTGCACTATTAACACACCTCAATCAACCACATGATAGCTACTACCCCTCCAATGGAAGGTAAAACAATTTTCTTTAATTTATAGAAGTAAAAAGGGGTTTTCTCCCACCATCCTCATAGCATGCCAGTCACCACATTTCTATGAAATATAGCTCTAAATATACCCCAACAATGAGTTTATTGGTAAAGTCGATGATCAAGAACCTGCAAATGCTCTTATATTTCATAAAAAATATTGTATTATAAACCCTCTTAAAGGCCTCATCCCTCTCATTTTTTTAATAGAAGAACACAAAGAAGCTAGAGGCAACAAAAAAGATAAAAAAAATATTAACCTAGGATTTTATGCTTGTTTTTAGGTTGAACACAAAGAATCTAGAGGTCACAAAAAGGGGAAAAAAAATATTTACCCAAGGTTTTGTGCTTGTTTTCATGAAGAACATAGAGAAGCCAAATGCCACGAAAAAGAGAAACAAAGCATAAGAAAAAAAAAATTTGGCACTGTCATAGAAAGAAAAGGGTTTTGTGACATTTGGTAGGGTCGGTGGGTAGAGAAATTTTTTATTTTTTAAGATGCTTCGCCCTAAGAGGTTGGTTTAAAACCATCCTCTTAGGGTGAAGCCTTTTAATTTTTTTTAGAGGCTTCACCCTAAGAGGGTGGTTTAAAACCACCATATTAGGGTGACATAATAGGGTGGTTTTAAACCACCCTCTTAGGTAACCTTAAGAGGGTAGTTTTTAACTACCCTCTTAACCCTTAGAGTGCGGTTATAATCCACCCTATTAGGATTACTCTAAAAGGGTGGTTAACCTACGAGGGCAGTTTCAAAACACCCTCTTAGGGTCTATTAGGGCAGTTTTTTACCACTATTAAAAACCACCTTATTTTAGCCATCAGTAAAGCTCTTTTTTGGTGTAGTGTATAACTCTACACTGGGTGGGCAATAAGAGGAAGGGTTCACCATGAATAGTTTTAGGACTCACTCCAAGTCTAGGGTGGAATGTATTTATATGTGTCAATTAAGCATGCACCTATGTTTAGTCTTTCTAAAAACTATACTATAAAAAGGGAAAGAAAAATGCAAGACACAAGATGCAAGAAGATAAAATCCAACCCTAGAATAATTTTTTTACTTGAATGATCACTAACCCTAGGATTAAAAAGCAAAATATTTAAGCAAGGGTCCAAGAGGAACGCACAAACAAGGTTAAAACCCTAAATGCATTCTATATGTCTTTATTATTTTAAATACATAGATATTTAATCAAATGCTTTTCTTTACTTGTGATCTATGTTTTGAATAAAAATTAATAGAAGGCAATCAACAAATAACCTACAGATATTCTAGGGTACTTATCTAATTCGATGGTTGTTCCAAGATTTATCTTGCATCCAACAATGTCCTATAGCTTTAATCCTGTAAAAAAAACTTCACAAAACCCTCAAACAATATGATCAGCGTTAGGGGCCTTCTTAGGCCACTATGTAACTATGCTTGGAGGTGCAGTAGCCAAGACCCCTAGGTCCTTTTAACTAACCTTTAGAATGCAAAAGTGAGACTTGACCCTTTTGGAAAATGAACAAATGAAATATAATGTAGTAGAATAATTTGATGAATAAAGTGTAAATTATTCTATTATGTAGTAATATAACATGAAATACATATCTAGGGTTTAGGGGTGAAATTCTACCCCAATATTGACATAAAAAAATTGTATCCTACATAGGGTAGTCGCGATTTCACTATTGGGGCACAATTTTACAACAGAAATAGAATGCCCAAGAATAATGTAAATAAACCAATAAAAGATGCAAATGTAATAATATATTAATGCAAATGAGTGAAAACAACCTAGTAGTAGTGAAAAAGTAAACAAAAGGATGAATACCTTCAAGATAGTAGAATCCTCCTTAAGGATCCAACACTTGTCCACCAAAGGAAGCAATACACAATCAATGCAATAGAAGACAAATCCAGTAGATTAACAACTTTCAACAGATCACTTGGTACTTTTGCAATTGGGCACTTCTTGCTTGCTTTTGTAATTCTCTTTGGTACTTGTCATAAAGAACTTGTTGGGGTGAAAATAATGTTTCAAACCCTTTATTTATAAGGGATTTTAAAGAAGGATGGGTGGGAAAACCAATGGAAAACCAATTTCTAAGAGGTCAATTTGAAAAATTAGGGTTTTCTAAGAGAAAATCCTAGCTAGGCAAAATCGCACCATGAAATGGTCAATCGCGATTTCGTCGAAACTAGGAAAAAGGGGTGAGAGGAAGGGGTAGAGAGGTCCAAACTTGCTTTGGTCAAGTTGGAGGGTCTATCTAAGGATCTAGGGAAAATGACTCACTCAAGTGGGTAAATTTTCCATGTCTACATTTTATCCCCTCTTTGATGCATTTTTGGCCTAATAAATGAGTTAAAGAAATATGTAGACACCTATGGGTGGAGGACGACAAATGAAAAAAATAGTGGTTGGGTTAGAAGAAAATAATGGTGCAAAAATGGTGCTATTTTGAAAAATTTCTTGTTTTACACATAAATCGAGGCATTAGAAACATTAATGCATCTTAGGCCAAGGTGCCCCCTCAAGTTTTTGAAGGAATACAAAATTCCTAATGAAACTCAAAATGGCAAACATAGAAGAAAGAGTATAAAAATTAGAAAAAAAAAAGAGAGAGAAAAAATAGAAAACAAGAATAAAAGGGGCAAAAGGTCAAAACCCTAATTCATTTTCACCGCGTAAATGAAAAGAAAGGGGCTTTGGAGAAAAGTGGAAATGATGCTTCCTACACATCGTTCATCTTTTAAGAGGGGTAAGTTCGACACAACAATGAAGCAAGCACAAATAAGGACTAAAATCCTCTGTCTATATTAGGTTAGGTTAGGTTTTAGTTCATTTTTTAAGCATTTTTTTCCATTTTCTCTAGAAATTATTGTGCACAACCTAAAAATGATTACGCAGCATGATCGTGATTTTTCTTGGTTCGTGGTGGTGAAAGGAATAATGCTCCAAAAACATGGAGTATAATGTTATGAAATCATACCTTAGAAACATAGGGTGCAATTTCGTAAAACGAGAGGAAAAAACAAAATTGTGCTCAAAGCTAGACAAGCATAATTTTGTAGAAAAGAAAAACAGAAAGACAAAGCAAGCTAGAATATAGAGAAAAAGAGATAAATTTTATTAATTATGAATTATTAATGTGAACAATGTACTGATGAAAATTTTATTATGTTTTTGGATGCTGCATGATGTACTAGAGAGTCGCAAGTGGCGATTGATCTCCTTGGAGGTATAGCTAGATGGCCTCTCATAGGCAGGGAGAGGTACCTTAGAGACACTAGGACTACATCACTTAGTAGATATGCCCTAGGTAGAGGCTCACAAAGTACTACTGATAACACTGACGAAGAGGTGGTACACATAATTATCGACCTTTTGGTTACCCATGAGAGAGACGACAATCACACTAGAGGATGTGTGGTGCATATTGTGCATCCCCATCAGGAGAGAGTATTTTACAAGGCATGAGGGTAGTGGGTCACATTGTAAAGGTTATCAAGATACTGGACCAACCAGGTCCGAGAGAGCGTGATATCGATCAATGAGATGGTGTGGTGCTACGATGTTAATGCTTTGATGACCTTTCTCTGTAGGGTGGTGGTGGGATTGTTGATGTGCCATACTAGCAGGTGACATCTACCATGGTCATTGGTGGGTGTAGTGATAGACATGCATACATGGGTCTGAGTAGAGATAGTGGTAGTTATCACCACTACTACTGGGACTAGAGAGGTAGGGGCGACCAAAGCTACCCTCATGATAACTAGAGCAAGATCAAGTAGAGGGACCGAATAGGTCTCCACATCAGTAGAAGTCAACCCAAGCAAGATCATAGATCAGGGAGACCTAAAGAGGGATACAAAGATACTACAGGTATAGATAGCAACTCTTTAGAGGGATATGGACCTACTCTGAGAGGATAGTGCCAAGATGACAAATGGGTTGAGGAGTGTATTGAGCACTATATAGGTAAAGAGAGACACATCATGGATAAAGTAAGATCACCTTCAAGGAGAGGTGAGCTAGTTGTACGAGGAACGATAGTGAGCTTAGGAAGAGGGGATGGCTATGGTCAACAACAACTAGTAGGGTGACAAGATCCATCTACTATAGGAAAAACTATAGAGAGTAGAAGAGAGGCTGAAGGTATCCATACAAAGGGTGACCTTCTACTAGATGGTGTACTACCAAGAAATTCTAGTAGAGCAAAAAATGTCACCACCTTCATCCCTACAAAAACCAAGTTGGACTCGATCTAGATCATGGATGGTTTCACAATCCATGAACATACCCCCACCAAGACCACCTCTGATGGGCGTGGTAGAGGATATAGGTTCCCAGAGCTAGAGAGGGGTTCGAGTGACATGATAATTTTTTGGTGTGGCATGCATCCCTATGTATGGTTGAGCGTACCAAGTTTGGATTGTGGTACACTGACCAGGTAGACCTATGTACCTTTTTCTATCTCTCGAGTAATATCATGTTGCATTTTAAAGAAATGTATGTGCTTATGTGTTTTATTTTTAATGTTTATAATGCTTTTAATGTTTTATGCATATCATGATTTAACTATGGAATGCACTAAACTAAAAATGCAAAATGTATGGATGCAATGAAGTGAATGCAATGCATGAAAACACAAGAAAAGAAGAGGAAGAAGAAAGGGCAAAAAATAAGAAAATAGAAAAAGAAAAACACAACTTAGGGTAAAATTGCACCTCATAAAAATGGAGCATGATAATGTCGCAAAGTGAAATTACAACCCATAAAAATGAGGTATGATTAAATAAGGAGAAGAAGAAAAATAAGAAAGAAAAAAAGAAGAAGAAAAAGGACAACAAAGAAGAATAGGGGGCTCGAGGTATGATGCTTGGGTTAGCGTAGACCATATTATATTAATGTGACCAATCATACATACATCAAGCAAAAAGAAAAGAATATGGATAAGTGGAGTGATACCCACTATGGTTCTGGTACTCGTTAATATGGTCAAAATGAGAAGCGAATCCCACTATGGGTGTAGTGCTTGCTAAGATGGACAAAAAGAAAGAGATACCCATTGGGATGTATGCTCACAAATTACTGAGATGGAGGTTTCCCCTTGCAAGTTGCCATGAAGCTATCCCATATGGAGTGTGTTTTGGGTGTGTTGATGAGTTAGAGCGAGTACTCCCCTCATAGGGGTGTGGTGTGTTCAAAAATGTGTATGGGTAAAGATAACTTAGCAAAACAAGATATGAGTGTGTGCACATGCTAGAAGAGGAAGAAAGTAAAAAAGTAAAGAAGGATTGCATTCCTTGACCTAAAGAGAAATTGATGGTCATCTGTAAAATTTCAAGGTCAAGAACACAAAAAGCAAAAGATAAAGGAAAAAGAGACAAAAAACAAGAGGATCAAAGAAAGAGCAAAATCTCTAGGTTGGGGACTTTTCTAGGCATCATATTCCTACTGAGAGTGCAATGCATGTGAGCTATGACGTAATTAGGTGTCATCACATGCCATTATCATGAGATTACCAAAAATCCATATGATCAAGCACTCATGAGCAAGCAAAAAATGTAATTATGACAAACAGATATGCCAGATGGACAAAATATTAGGAAAATAATGTAAAATATGATAGGCAAGCATTCAATATGATTAGATAAATTAATGCAATGAATGAAAATTCAAGGTATGCCTAATTAGTGGTTTATTATTTTATTTTTAGTTTGTTAATGCAAGTGATCAGAATGATAATCGATACATAGTTTAATTGTGTCTCATATCTTAACAACATATGCAAGTGAGCAGAATGAAAATACAAGGTATGCCTAATTAGTGGTTTATTATTTTATTTTTAGTTTGTTAATGCAAGTGAGCAGAATGATAGTCGACACATAGTTTAATTGTGTCTCCTATATTAACAAAAATAATAGGCATACAAGGGACTGATCCATCAAAGAAAAATCTAGAATAGGGATCATATTGATGATCAAAATAACAAGGAATCTCCTTCGTAGGTTTTTCTTATGTAGCCTTGATACAAAAATCTTCATAATCCCTAAATGAACCATATTTCTTAACAAAATGAGGGCTGATCTCTAATTTTACAAGATCTCTATAATATAGAAAAGCAGGGTATCTTTGAGAAGTAGAATATTTACCATCAAAATGCATAAAATTTACCATATTACAGAACAATATGTTAGAGGGATAAGGGGGTCCCTTGTCCTCATCACTCCACTCCAATATCTGATGATATAGATTATCAACATAAGTTTTAAGGTGATCATAATTATCAAATGGTAAATGTTGGTTTTTATTAGGAATGTAACCTATGCCACACCTCCTAGACCACACTTTGACACCCAAAGGCTCTTGAATGCCTTTATTTTGGGGTACCAAACCTTTACCAACATATCCCATACTATATAGGATAATATTAGGGAGTGGGTAATCATTGGATAAGAATATTGGAAAAATGAATGCTCCACAGGAGAAGAGTTTCTACCACTCATATTTTCTTCAAATGTTATTCCTGCAAAGATAAAGGTACACGCATTAATGTGTACAACTTCACCCTTATTACAAGGTAAACCCATAGTCTATGGTAAGGGTGGTAGCTTAGCAAGATCCAAAAGAGCCTGTTGAAGAAAATGATTAACTTGATCCCATGATGAAAATTTGATTTGAGGTTCCTCATTCACTTTTAGACTCTTGAGTTTCCTCGATGTTTGAGATGAGGAACTTGTAGGAGGAGTTGATGAAACTAAAGGATAGATGTTGAGACAATACTGAGCTTTTTCAACCATAGAACAATATTTTAATGGATAAGGGTCACCCGAAATTGTGTCAACTTGATCCTTAAATTCAAAATTCAAACACTGATGAAAGGTAGAAGGGATGACCTTCATCACATGGATCCAAGGACATCTGAGAAAAATATTGAAATATGTTTGGCAAGGTACCACATAGAACACAATATTTAAGATCTAAGGTTTGAAACTTAGGGGGAGAGACACAATAGCATAGGAATATTGGAACTCATTGTTGAAAGCCTTGATGATAATATCATATTTAGTTAATACTTCCTCTTTTAGTCCAAAATTTTGGAAAATTTGATATGTGCATAAATTATTATTATTTTTTGTACACAAGCTCATTAACACACACACACACACACACCCCCATGGTGGTTTGAACCTAGGTCTCTCGAAAGAAATCCCAAAGCCCTAACCACATGGGTGTCCCATGGGGACAAATGCATAAATTATGGAAAGAATTGTTTTCAATCAATATTTGCTTGATAAAAGTTATCCCAATAAATGCTATGATGTAAACGGAATAATCCCCTCGTAAGTTTGAGGAAGACATATTGTCATCCAAAAATGTGATGTGATGTATCCTAAGAGAACCTACGACATTATCTACAACACTAAGGGAGGTGCCTAAAGGGATATATTATTGTGTTAGAAGTTCCAAAAAAGCTTCCCTATAAATAGAAGTTTTAAAGAGTTCTAAGATAGATATCTTATCTGGGGTACTGGTTAATTGTTGTTGAAGTTCAAAGGAGACTTTAGGTTGAGGTTTCAACACTAAAGGTGGGGTTTCTAATCTCAAAATCCTTCTCTGAGCATTATTTAAAACTAAGACAGGATTCAAATGTGGGTTGGATAAAGAGCTTGTCTCTTGCTGAGAATGTTGAGCAAGTTGAGCTTGAGCTTGTTGCCTTATAGTTACTACTTTCATACCAACCATATTATCATAGGGAGGTGGCACATTCTGATATGACACTTGATTAGTTGCCTCCCATCCATGATTAGGGAGGGATATTGAAATATACCCATGTCCAAATTAGTTGTGGGAACTTGTTGAGTAGGAGGTTGATTGTTTTATGGGTTGGAACATTCTATAACAAGGCATCCTACATCAATCAAGTCTTGAACCATATTTTTCAAACTCTTACAAAAATTCATCTAGTGCCCCTCCACTATATGATACTCACAATATTTACCAACCTTAAACCAATTAAATTTGGTATCAAGTTGCCTTATGGGAGGCAAATCAATCATATTAGCTTCCAAAAGATGATTTAAGACCACTGTCATAGGCATGTCGAGTCTTGTAAAATTTATTTATGGAGGTTTTGGAGGTTGGCTAAGCACCATATTTTATAGTTTTTTAATAATAATATTAACAAGTCTACTATCCGTGACTCCATCACCTACCACATGCTTGTTCTTATATTGATTTTTAGTGGTCTTATCTTATTTCACTTTAAGTTGTCCTCTTCTGATAAGAGCTTGTTCTACCTTTCTTACTAGGTCAATTGCTCAATAAAAATATGTGATAGTTATAGTTTTTAATGCATAAGATAGTTGATCTTACAAATTTCCAATAAAAATTTCAAGCATGTCTTGAGGAGGTAAGGTATATCTCAAGTATCCAACTAGACTCCTCCACCAAGAAAAAAATTCTGAAAAACTTTCCTCTTTACCTTGTTTTAACATGTAAACATCTTTTATGATCACATTATTTTCAACATAAGCACCAAATTGTTGAACAAATAATTTAGTTGTCTCTTCAAAATTCCTCAAATAATGGTTGGCTATCTGATAATACCACTCTAAGGTCATGCCACCAAGACTCTTAGGGAACATCTTTAGCAACAACAGGTCATCATATAAGATATCATGGCAAGTTTTTATAAACATTCTTATATGCTCAATTGGATATTTCATTCCCTTATATAGGTAAAACCAGCATGGTAAAATACTTAGGATAGGTCTTAGCAGTAACGATAGGGTCTAAGGGTTGATTGTACATTTACCTATAGCTATAGGTGAAACTAGGGGGTTGAATCATGTCCACTCTTAAAACCAATTGTTTCACCATATTAGTTAAAATCTGTACCTTAGTATTATTTTTGTCTAATACCCCTAGATTTACTAAGGGAGGGGTATAGGTAGGTTGTTGAAAGGATACCTGGCCCATGTTGGAGGTATTGATACTTTTGTGATATGTGGTATCTTGCTGGAGAGGATAACTAATAGTTTGTGGAACAAAAGTAAACATGTTTATATTAGTTGAATGAGGAGGTGTAGCTCTAAAATTATCACACTCCTTTCCTCTAGGATAATGGATCCATGCCTCGAAGGGGAATGGAATAATGATAGGTCTACACCTCAAATAGAGACACTTGAGTTCATGTCTTCTTTGATGATTTTTTGATGAATTTTTTAGGTTTCACCAGGAAATATTTTATGGCAGTTTCCATGCCTAGGTTTTGGAGTTTGTTTTGATGTGTTCCTTTTAGAAAATCTCACAATCACCTAGTTTTTCCAATATGCAACTATGCTAACCTATATGCAATTTTGATTCATATATAAATAAGAAACAACAAAAAATAAAGCTTTAATGAATAATGTAATGCTTAAAAAGTGATTTGAAACCCTGACCGGTATCCGAAAGTCTGATGAAGATTCTAATTTTTGTTGCATACAAGATCGTATGTAGTAGGGCAAGATCTTATGCAGCAAGGAAATATCGTATGTACGATATATGATCGTATCGTTTGATCAGTGATTAGAAGATCCGATCACTATAGAAACCTACAATTTCATGAATAGAGTGCAAAAATAGAAAACTAGGATATGCTATAGACTTCACTATATAGGAATCATATTAGAAATGATCTAATAAATATATTAATGCAAAGATCTAACATGTATATGCCTTAAGCTATGTGAAATATGTAAGTAAATGCAATTTGGTGAACTAAAAGGATGAAAATGATTAAATCTAATGTTATATGCAATGGGAAATGATAAATTAGATGATAAATATGCAAATGAGAGGTTAATAATTGTAAACCAACACTTGGAGTTGCCCCTAAGTGACCTATAAGCAATATCATAATCAAACAACAAGATCGTATCTATGATCATAACCAAACATCAAGATCGTATCTATGATCGTATCCAAATAGCAAGATCATATCTATGATCATATCCAAACAATAGGATCATATCTAAACAACAAGATCGTATCCAAATAGTAAGATAACAAGGCCTAATGCAGAAATTGAGCGACTAAAATACAAAAGTTGGTTGACTAGGTAGGATGAGTTTGAGGGGGGGGAATTCCTGATTAAATAGACTAAGAAAATTGATGAAATTGGGCTATAAGACAAAGTGGTTTGTAACCTCCTCTAATCTAGGACTGATCGATGGATCCAATCCTGTAATTGTCACACGATTGCATAGGTAAAGATAAAATAGGTTACAACTTAATTTGTCGTTTTGCTTAACTAAACAATTTCTATTCTTGGTCAAGATTGTATTATACAATTAGGGATTGTATCATACGATCCGAGATTGTATCGTATGATCAGGGATCGTATCGTACGATCTCGCCAGGAGGTTAGACATGTACATAGTTTTTTGGTAGTTTGAGGGATCAAACGACATTGAAATTAGACATATAATATACCGTTGGAAATATATTTTTGAGACCTATCCAACGGTATAAAATTTGAGAAGAATTGTGATGATTTGATAGGGTAAAAATTATCTTGAATATAACCTTAGTTTTTTAAGAGGGAAAACTAAGGGTTTTTGAGAAAAATGACTCATCTTAATGGGTCAATTTTTCTTGTCTACATTTTGCCCCCTCTTTGGCATATTTATGAACAATAAATGCATTAAAGAAAAGTGTAGACACTTTATTAGAAGTGATTATGATTGACATGGGCAAAAATAGTAGATGGTTTAGAATGAATATTTCATGAGAAATTGATGTTTTAGAAAAATAATTACTAATTTACTGACTAGGATGCCCCCTCGAGTTTTTGCACCAAATTCTATATTTGGTGGAAAACTCAATTTATATATATTGATATACATACATACATACATATATATATATATATATATATATATATATATATATATATATATATATATATATATATATATATATATATATATATATATATATATATATATATATATATATATGTGTGTGTGTGTGTGTGTGTATCTTCTTTGTTTTATGTGATTTTGTGTGATTTTTTGGGTATTTATTACATTTTCTTATGATGGTTGTGTTACATAATTTCTTGTAATCATGCTTTTATTTTTGAACATTTTGATCATGCTTAACATAAAAGGAAAATGATTTTGTAAAGTGTGTTTTGAAAAATATGTTTTTTTGTGATGATATATGTGATGGATTAGCAATGAACCTCAAAGGATGTTGTGTTGTTATATGACTGTTTGTGGAGATCAATGCTCACTAGGTCATGAAGCGGATCCTATTGTGAGGAAGTTTTGCATTGCTAATACCAAAATATTGTGGGCTCAAGCATGACCTTGTGGATTATGATGATGAAAGGATATGTTGATTTTAAAATAAATTTATTTGAGAAAATAGGTTGATAAAGATTGTTTTTATGAGGGATATAAAGTGATTTAAGCATGAAAAATTGGGAAGGATGACTTGCGCTAGACATAGAATTATTAGTGTGAAAATTTTTAGGACAATAGTTACTAAGATTTATACCATCATCGCGAACACAAAAATGCAATGCATGATAATATGAAATTGTTTATTCTTTAAGATATAAGTTGATATGAAGCAAATCATTCGTATCACATATTTAAGAAGATTAATAAATATGAAATGTTTTAGACCTAAAAATTGAGAAATATGACTTGCGCTAGGCATAGAATTCCTAGTGTGAAAATTTTGAAGAATAATTCCTAGGAATTATACCATCATCGCGAAGTAAAAAATGCAATGCATGATAAATGATTTTGTACTACAATTTCTTTTTGAAATAAATTATTTTTGGAGATTTTGAAAAAAAAATTGAAATATAAATGTTATAACTAATGTTTTCTAACAAATTTCAAAGGAAAGGTCCGAGGTGTAGACCAATTGGTTCATCCAAACCCCATAGGGGGGCGGAGGTCCAAGGTTCAAATCTCGAGCCTCGTCGGACTGAACGCTTGTCCCTTTTCTGGTGCTTTCAACAACGTAAAACTTTTAAAATGATTGTGGCATGGTGGTTATAGGGGCGGATTGCACGAAGATCTATGTGGCAAATTCTAGGGCGGACAACATAGAATACTATGGCGGCCATAAAATCTAGACAGCGTTCCAGGATTCGTTGCGGCTACCGATTTCACCATGTAAATTAAAAAAAAAAAAAAAAAATTTCAAAGGAATATTTAACTTATTTCTAATATAAAATCAAATTTATCAAGAACTAGTGCGTGATAAGTGAGTTCATTATCCATATTGATTTGACACAATGATACAAAATCTCTCAAGGATCAAATGTGTGTGCTTGTGAAATTAACTTACCAATTTTGAGTAAGGTAGTGATACTAGAAAAATTTTATGAACCAATGTGCATGCAAGTGAAATGTTCCTTAACCATAATTGTATGCATGCCATTGTACCAAAATACTATGTAAGTCAAGTTACTGAAATCTAGCTAATACACAAGTGGGCATTAGTCTATACAAAAGAAGGTCGCTAATGTGACAGACATGTCACCACACGAAAGGGATTACCCAAGGTCGAGCAGGTTGGGCACAAACGACCTATTATGGGGCTTACCTCATGGCTTTCAAATAACTGAGGAATTCCAAGGATTCAAGCTCACTACCCCCTTATTTTCTTCTAAATTTGGAGTAGGGATTCTTTTCTATTTTTGAACAAGGGGATTTTATTACTTTTGTAGTGGAACTACTTTTTCTTTTCTTTTCTTTTTGTTTTTTCTTTGCTTTTCTTTCTCTTTTTTTTTTTTTTTTAATTTTTTTTTTCTTTTATTTTTGGGATACTTGCCCATATTAGAGTAGAGCAAGGGATTTTATTAGGGTAGGGGGGAGCTTTTCCTTTTTCCAATTCTCAGTATTCTAGGCCATGCGCATAATAGAATAGCAAGGGAAACTTTTTTCTTAAGGAACTAAGACTACTATGTAGTATCGTTTTCGAATTTTACAACGAATCATATTTAAGATACGAGAATGTGTTCTTGGTTCAAGAAGTAGCAAGATCATTCCCAAAACTCAATATTTATTTAGTGAAGTAATAGTGATATTTGCTTCAAGAGATATTTATAATCAAAATGACAAAATCAAAATCACTAAATATGTAAATTAAGTGTGTGGTTCAAGATAAATTTTGAATTTATCTGAAATAAAGTAAAATATAACTCAAAATTTTTGAAATATAACAACAAATAACAATGCAGAATGATGAATTAACAACAATTTTAAAATATTTTTGGAAAATTTTGATGCTTTTTTATTTTTTTGGTTGTTTTTGAAGTTTTAATGATGGAATTGGTGATCTGTATGCACTATACAAGGTTATTTTTATTATAGCATGTCTAAGGTGGCTTCAAAATCAAAGGAGGTTTTGAAGAATAATTTGGTTGTGGTGTAGGTGATTGAAGCTGATTGGTTAATAGTTGATATTGTTGTGATGAAGAATGATAAGTAGATATAGATGAAGAAAAGTGATGGACAAAATATGATGATGATAATAAAGAGGAAAAGAATAGATAACTTGATGTGATAACAATAATGAAAGAGAGAATGAAGGATAAAATATGACAGACAAAAGGTGGAAATGAAGATAAAGAGGAAAATAATAGAGAACTTGTTGTAGTGATGATAAAGAAAGAGAGAATAAAGAACAAAGATTCCCTATGAATAAGAGAGGTTTGCAAAAGTTCCAAAAGAGATATCTTATGTGGATGATTGTCCCCATTGTTTTTTAATGTTGATGGAGACTTTAGGTTGAGACTTAACTTTAAATATGGGTTTTCTATGCTTGTATCCTCTTTTGGATTATTCTTCAAAACCAAGAGAGATCTTGAAATTTTATTGGATGAAGAATTTATTTCTTATTTATCAAATTGAGTTGATTGAGCTAGAGGTTGCTCACTTGTAGTTTTTGTTACATTATTAGTGATATCATTGTAATGGGACACATTAGGATGTAATATTTGATTGGTTTCCTATTGTTGATGATTGAATAGGGGTTTTTGAGAGATCCCCATGTCTTGATTAGTTGTTTGAGTTTGTGATTGAGAATTTTGATTTTGGACTTGTTGTCTAGTGATGGCTCCAATAGTGCCTACAATTTTATCATTTTGTGAGTGACCAAAGTGGGGTCTAGCATTTGATTTTTGTTCAATTGAAAGTGTTTGTTGAGATGAAGGTTGAGTGGTCATTCTTCTAGGGAATGTTTCTTATGGGACCAAGAAATTTATGATGGGAATAATTTGATCTGACTCATCTTCAAAACTATTTGAATTATTTGAGGTGATGTCTATTTCACTTTCTATTTTACTTTTTTTTGACTTTCTATGTCATTTTTTGTATATATGATTGGCCTAGTTGTAATTGTGGATAAAGTAGGCACATAAGGGGTTTGAATATTTTGATATGGTAAGATACTACTAATGGTTCCCACATATCTAGTTGGATGAGGGTCATTATGATGTTCTAATTGATTCACAGTTTCTTTACCATGGTTGGGTAAAGGATGTTGAAAAATATCTAAGTTTTGATTAGCATTTTGGGTTGGTTGTTTTTGGGTATTGTTTTGAGGATTATTATTTGAAGGAAATTGTTCTACTTCCATTTCACCTTTATCAATTAGATCTTGTATCAAATGTTTTAATCATTTACAAGAATTAGTTGAATGTCCATCCACTTGGTGAAAATTACAATGTAGATCAGCCCTATATCCAGCTACAATAATATCTGGTTGTCTTACCTCAGGTAGTCGTATCAAGCCTTGTTCCAATAATTAAGGTAAAATAATAGTTAAGGGTTGATTTAATCTTGTAAATTCTCTTGGAGGTTTATTAGGGATTTTCAATACAAATCTATTTATAGCCCCTGCAATGTTGATATTTGGAGTGTTTCTGCTATCAGTAACTCCATCATACACTACTTTCTTATTTTTATATTGATTTTTAGAAGTTTTGTCCTCATATTTCTTCTTAAATTATCCTCTTCTAATGAGGGAATATTTTACCCTCCTAGCTAGATCAATGGCTTGATCAAAGGAGGTTACTGTAGCAGTAGAAAGCTCACAAGATAGTTGTTCTTGTAAATTACAGATAAATATGTCCAACATTTCACGATGAGGTAATGCAAAATGTAGATTGCCTAATAGTTGTCTCCACTTAGTCAATAATTCAACAAAAATCTCATATTTACCTTGTTTCAAATTGTAAAAATCCTTAATGGTCACATGCCTCTCTATATAGGCACTAAATTGGTGGACAAACATAAATGTTGTCTTTTCAAAGTTCCTTAAAAATTTTTTAGGTAGTTGATAGTACCATTCTAGAGCCATGCCTCCAAGACTTTTAGGGAATATTTTTAGCAACAACAAATCATCATGAGAAATATCATGACATGTTGTCCTAAACATGCAAATATACTCAATAGGATCTTTAATTCCTTTATATATCGGGAGGACAAGTATAGGGAAATTTTTAGGGCAAGTTTGAGAAACCACAATAGGATCCAAGGGTTGACTACATATCTCTCTATAACTGTATGAGGTATGGTAGGGATCTATTCGATCTAGTCTTGAAGCTAATTGTTTAACTATGTTTTCAAGGCCCTGTGATTGTCCACCAAATTGATTTTTTTGCACCATGTTGTTATATCTTTGATAAGTTGATGTTGTTGTGTAAGGATTTCCAACTGAAATAATGTTGTGTAAAGTGTTATGAATTTGATTTTGTTGAACTTTCTATTGATGATTGGTATTTTGCATTTTTTTAGCTTTTTTTTTGTTTGAATTTGTTGATTAAAATCTTGAGTGAATATGGACATGAATGGTTATTTTTGTTGTTTAGGATTTGTTTTGGGGTTGCTAGCAACAATCTTGGATGATTATGCCATTGGTTTTTGAACATTTTGATTTAAAGGTATCATGTTTTTATTAGATAGTCCTGCTTGATCATTATCTTGGTCTGTTGAGTTCATGTAAGATAATAGCGTATGTATCTGAAAAGCAGCTGCTAATGTTGATTCCATTCACCTTCTCCTGAATTATCAATTTGTATTGCTTGATTAAAATCTTCTAGGTGGATTTTTATAAATTGGGTAAATTTTCTAAGAGACTTAAATTTAACATTTCCTTTTTCATCTAATGTAGATTTATCAGGATCTTCTATTTCATCCTCTCCATTATCTCCTTCATATTTTGAAGGTACATAATGTAGACACCTAAAACACGTCATGTCGAGGTGACTACTCATATGGGACATGCTAGAAGACCATATGGAAGACCTTGGACAAATACCAAGGTATAGCAGTGGTTTTAACCACTCATTTGGGCACCTTTGCCTAGTCAGTGCTAGCCATTGTTGACACCCATGGTTAGCAGAGCTGACCATGCTTGTCAGTCATGGTCAGGCCTCAGAATCAGTTGGCCTTTGACCAAGTCAAATTTGGTTCCAAACGGCCAATTGGTTGTGGATTGGAGCGGTTTGAGCGAGGAAGGTTCTAGATCTTTCCATCCAACAAACTCTAACTGCCCAATATTGATCTTGGCTTCCTCATGAAGCTAGGACATAGCCCTCCTAGGTGCTATAAGAACCCCATCCAAATTGGGGAAAAGTGATAGAGAAGTTTTCAATTGTATGCGACAAGGCCCTGTCAAGATAGACACTCACTTGTGTTCCTTGAGAGAAAGCTTTGTCATTGCAATTGAGAGATCAAGATGACAATTCAAGCCATGGAGGCCCTAGGAGGCTAGGAGAGCCAAGAAACTCAATTACACCCATTTCATGCACAATCGGAGCAATTCAACCACCAAATCTATTAGAGGACACAGAGGCGACCCTTGACCATCAATTTGGCAAGAGGATTCAAAGATTTAGCCCTTGAATTGGAGGACAAGCACACTTCAAGCTCAGCCATGGCTGTCAGCCATGGCTAACAGTGCTCACCGTGCCATAGAGCCGTGGTTAGGGTATCATCCTTGATTTCCCTTGCTTTCTCATCGTAGGATTTATTAATGGTATTAGATTAAGCATAATTTAGGTTTAATTGCATTATTAGAGACTTCTGACCGGTAGAATTAGCTTGTTTAGTTGTCTTGCTTTCAATATTGTAACTAGGATACTAATGGATATTTTTCATGCTTCCATGCTTTCAAATTCATAATTAGACCATTAGATAGATACATATGCTTTTCCTTTACATGATTCATAGCATCTTTTCATGTTTTTCATAGGTTTATTAGCTTTCTTGCATTTTCTTGATTATATGCTAGTAATGTCATCTTTTCATATAATTTCCTCAAAAAGCCTCATCAAGAGAGGCATCCTTTATTACTAATGCTTCTTATTGTTTATTGCATACAGGATCAATAGGGTTTTGACATGCAAGGCAACAAATACCTCTAATCATGGAGAAGAAGGTCATCGACACCTTGGAGCAGTTCGTGTCATTTTGAAAGGCATTTGGAATGCACCTACCCTTGAGGGGGATTTCAAACTATTGTAATTGATGTATCAAATGGGTATCCCTAAGAGGGATGGATTTGTAACTTGACTTGATTTGAAATTAATAAAAGATCCTTGTATTTTGTTCTTTTCATTCTTGTCAATTTGTGTATGCCTATTTGTATCATTTTCAGCAATTTCAATATTAGGTGTAAGCCTTTTTGGATGTTACAGAAGGTGATCATGGTGGGAATTCCACATTAAATGCCATAGATCACTAAATTTTGGGTTTTGTGATGATAGGTGCTAGCCGAGGTTGATAGCCATGGTCAAAAGTTGTCACCGTGGTTGACACCCATGGGCAATAGCTTCAATCATGCCATAGAGCCACGGTCAGCATATGATAGGTCGTACAATAGGGAGACAAAGCTTAATCGGATGAGGATCTGAGGTAGGATCCATTTTTCTCTGATTTTCCTTGTTCTCTATCTGTTTTTTCCAGAATGATCAAAATGCTAGCATAATTAGGGAATGCGACAAGAAAATAAAATGCATTGAGTCCCTAGGTCTTTTCTTAGGTTCTACTAGTCGTTGCTAGGAACAATGGACCTCTGAGTGTAGTCCGCCCTAGTCTCCAGTGGTCTAGGCCCTTCTTGTATGCTAGTTTTCTTGCATGAGGCCCATCTAGTGGCCACTTCATCATTGTCATTAGTGTGCATTTGCTTTGAAAGTCATATAGCTTAATCATGCATACTTCTAAAAGTTAAAACATTCTTTTTAATTTGCATAGCATATAGAAGAGTCATGAGTGTTATTTTATGCATTTAATTTTCATGCAAAATAAAAGGAACCCCACACACCATGACACACTTAAACGCTAGTGAGTTGGAAGTCACATCCAACCACTAGTAGGGTTCAACGATGGTGGCAGTGATTTCCATCCATTGGCCCAACTCCTTCAAACCTTTTGTTACTAGACCAATACCAGACCCAAGAACCATTCATAGCCCATAAAATTTGCATGTACTTCTCTTCAAAGGGTATAACACTTACCAAGTGAGATTGGGTGAGGGTCAGGTAGTACATGTGCTCCCTACTCAAGTGTGGACTTTCATTACCACACTTTGGGGGGATTACATGATCCTGAATTTCATATCTAGATTGTCGAGCTATGAGTATATAGGTGAAAGCCCTTTAACAATTGAGTATATCATCAACATATTGAAAACATGATGAGAGTTACTTATTGATACAACAAATTGCAAAACACATCAAATAGTTTAGGGTTCACTTTAAACTTTAAAAGAGATAATCACCATTGTTTACTTTGTTTGTTTTAAAACTTACATAAGAGATAATACAATATCATGGTGGCTACACGGAGAGGCTGACCCAGGCATAGATCCGAGGTCGAGGCTGAAGCTCCACCCAATGCACAACAAGACGTGCAGCACCCTCAATCACAGAATCCTCTCGAACATCATTCGATGAGTATTAGAGGGGATAATTCTATGCATGGGGATCTTATTGAGAATACCCCAATACGAGGAGCTACTAGACACTCCTCAAGACATAGATCAGAGCATGGAGCTTCCCAACATGGGGGTTCTAAACATATCAACATTTACCATGACCGCACTCCACGTGCATCCATGAGATCTACTGAAGAGTTTGTAATTGAGGGATCCATATTGGTACCCCTTCATCCTATATCTAAGGGAGGCTTGAGGCCCCCAACATATGAGTATAGATGAGCTCAGGATCCACCCATCCAGGGGCAAAAGGATAGGGCCACTTTCGAGCATAGGCCCGCTCAAACTCCCAACAAAAGTGAGCCTTGTAGGATCACCATAGATATATCTAAAGTGGGAGCCAATGGTATGCCACCTCATGAGCCATGGCATAGTAGATAGTTAGATGGTTTAGATAAAGTCTTAGGATAGTTAGGTTACAAGCCTACTCCTATACCTTCTCATCCTATGAGTGTGCATAGTGGTAGTACCATTAGGACTATCAGAGAACCTAGAGAGTGCTCCAAGTATTCTCGAGATATGTATGCCCCTACATCTCATGTAGGCACAAAGTATAAGCAATATCTAGATATGAATGCCATCTTCATAGACAAGGGCAAGAGCATAGTAAATCAGTCCATTGGGGGACACACCCACAAATCTGCTCGAACAGAGCACACACACTAGAGGCCTCAAATGGCTGATCACATAGATAGATCTCATAAGCTGATGTCCGAGCAAAGATGTTAGATCCTCCAAGACCAATTGGAGGATGTTCACATAGAATAAGAATACCTCAAAAATGAGAACACTCAGAGGCAAAGGTTCATAAGACAATGCTTATATGAACAATGCATGCATGAACAATGCATCCTTGATCAAAAGGAGCATGTTGAGAGGGAGGATCGACTAGCCAGTGTCAGTTTACATCCTCATAGTGAGCATAGGGAGCGCATTGATAGATGAGTTACTTCACAACCTGATTTGCACCTTGAGCATATAGATACTCGTACTCGCCATGCAGCCCAACATAGAGATCGGTGCCCCACATCCGAACACCATGGGCATAGGCAGTATGAAGAAGAAGTGGGAGAGGAATTAGATCAAGAATATCCTAAAATATCCCAAGTCAAGGAGGAGGATGAGCCTATTCCTTCACCTCGACCGAAGAGGAATCTACCTCCGAGGGTGCCTCCAAGGCAATCCATAGAAGAGGAGTTCTTATCTTCATAGGCTTATAAAGTCTTGGAAGAAAAGGTCAAAGCTATAGAAAAGCAAGGGACAACTTATCAAAATCCAACCTTGAATAAAATTCATAATGAACCTTTATGTCCATTAGTGCCTACTCCACCTTATCCTGAGCATTTTGAAATGCCTAAACTAGAAAATTTTAGAGGAGAGGAGGATACTCAGGAGCACGTCACGAGATTTTTAGATGTATGCTTTCATATTGGAAGCAATGATGCCCTGCTCCTATGGACCTTCATCATGACCCTCTCAGGCCCAGCCTGAGAGTGGTTTAATCAACTCAAGAGGCACAGTATCACCAATTTTGAGCAATTGGCTGATGCATTTCTTGAATGCTTCTCCTTTGGCATCAAGAAGAAGGTGAACTTATCTGAGCTGGCTACTTTAATGCAACATGATGATGAGCCAGTTATGGATTATGGGAAATGATGGAGAAATATGATGGTAAAGCTACCATTCTCCATCCCTACTTTTGAATTAACTAGAATGTTTATGAAAAGTTGTGCCAAGCACATTTCATTATTATTATAGTTGTAGCAATACCAGACCTTCGAAGAGGCTTTGGCGCAAGCCAAAGTGATTGAGGATATCAAGTTATAGGAGGGTAACTTGAAGCTTAGGAATAAGAAGGAATGGAATAAGAGAAGCACTGAGAAACAATAGGCCAAGCTGGCCCACGTCAATCAGGTGGCTTTGAACCTTCAGAAAGGGGATAAGGGGCAACAACAATGAAATTATCAAGCCCAACCTCCTCCTGTACAGTATGAGCAGTGCAACAACTATCAAAAGGGTAAGAATAAGGAACAACGCCCACCTCACCAGTTCACACCATTTTTAGAATCGATGACTATGATATTCAATCAACTATGTGAGGCCAAGGCCATACGCTTGCCAGAGATCAAAATGTTGGACCCTAATCAACCCAAACCAAAGGGGTATAGGGATGAGTTGTACTATATTTTCCATAGAGCAAAGGGACACGACATTGAAGTATGTTGGAGTTTCAAACATTTAGTACAAAACATGATAGAAAGAGGTGAGCTAACTATGGATAACCCTCAGGCACCAGATAATCAAAATATGGGAATTTACAAAAATCCTCTACCTAACCATGAGGTACCGAGGAACAATATTGGCCAGGTCAATCAAGTACGAATCGAACCACCAACCCATGGGTTCATCGGAATGGTCAATGTTGTCATGAGACATGCGAGGTATGAGAGACCAAATCAACCTCCAGCTCCCATTAGAGTCCAAGTTATGCCTCCTCCAAGGCCAGCCCAAAATGTGCCAAGCCCACCAACTAGACCGGTGGTGACAATCAAGAGTAGGTTAGTTCAAAACCTATAGATAACTCCAACGAAGTTGTCAATTTATGAGTTGATTCAATAGTCTCCCAAGCATAGGGAGATGCTTATGGATATTCTAAGGTCCATAGAAGTGCAGTCCTAGGATCCATAAGCATTCACACACTTCGTGGGACATGTACAATAGTGCCAAGAACTGGTCATACAATTTCATGATCATGAAGTCAAGACGGTTTCCACTATCATAGCGGACCCATCGCTCCATATCATAGCATGTGTAAACCACATACCTTTCAAGTGGGTATTGATTGATACAAGATCATCAATCAATATTATCATGACCAAGGCATTGACATATTTGAAGTTGCCAAAATCACATATTGTACCTTTCACTTTTACCTTGAGAGCATTCAATGATGCGTTATGCTCGATGGTAGGTACCATAGTTCTTCCGATCCAGGTTGGACTCAAGACCATCCCTATGATGTGTCATGTGATTGAAGGTGCCATGCAATACAACATCCTTTTAGGGAGGCCTTGGATACGAGAAATACATTGTGTCCCCTCTATTCTCCATCAATGTATCAAATATGTGCATGAGGGGCAGGTTCACGTGGTGCCTTCCGATGAAGAACCATTTAAATACATGAATCTAGAAGACTTATCAAGGGATTTTGTGCTCCCCTCAATGCACCTAGACATATGGCCTGCATCATCGATCAAAGAGCCAAGAGGTAAAATAAGAGAAGTGTGTGCTAAACCTACAAAGTCTACATCCCAATGATCGGAGCACACAACAGCTACTACTAGACCATCAGCATCCATAATGCATCGAGATGATGAGAAGCTAAAAGCTAAAATGGGCAAAAAAGAGAAGATTAGCACCCAAACCAGTTGTGATCGAGGTTCCTACTCCCATGGAAGTAGAGAATGCTCAAATAGGAGTCGAAGAGGCACCTCAGCCTACTTCACCTACATCTTTAGTAGGGTCATCTGCACCGTAGGTGACCATTCACTTGGTTAATCCTAGATTGGGGGAATATATTATGTAGAATGTGACATTTACGCCGATCATCGAGACTGCACAAGACATGGGCCGACCACAAGCCCATAATTTTCCTGTAGGGATGGTGGTACCACTAGGGGTACCTCCTAACCAAACTAATTTTATCTATGGAGGGCTCGACCAGCTTGCATCTCGCACTTCCATGGATGAAGATGATGATGAGCCATTCATCATGAATGTTCATTATCTTTCTAACCCAAAGTATGCCTTACGATATTTTGAGTGTTACCATTGGCATGGTTACGGTCTCGAATTATTTGAGTAGGGGCGTAAGAGGTCGTATGAACCTCAGTATCAGTTGCCTACGGATAGGTTTGGGTTAGGATACCATATTGGAGGATAGGCTGAACTCCTCATGGCATCTTTAGACCACATGTACCTAATTTTGGGGGTGAAGTCGACTTCAATCCTTATCACCCTAATCCTACCTCTTTTTAGAGGGATAATCAGATAGTGTCTTATGTCACTATAGGACCACCCGAGACATATCACGAAGATATCTTGGTGGAGACCGGTCTAGAGCATATACCAAGAGAAAACTTGGGTGAACAATCCATCCATGCAGCGACTGACAACATAGGCCTACAGATTCAGATCGCTAGTATAGCAATAGATGCTGAGTCAGAGGATCACTCTGATGAAGAGAGAGCAGAGTCCATATTTGAGATAGGTGGACCGAGTTGCATATATGAGAGTGATGATGATGGTGAGTCCTCAAATGATGAGCAATATGAGGATGAGACTGAGTTGGCTTATCTAGGCCCTCTTAATTTATATCATCTATTACCTTCAGAGATAGTCATTGAGGATAATCAATCCTTCATGGATGATAGCAGTTATCGAGAGTGGGCTTTCATGGGGCCCCACCTTCCCAATCGCTCGATTCTAGTCGATAGTGGTGAAGGTCTCTATTATGATAGTGATGATGAAGATGAAATAGAGAGAGCCTATCTAGGGCCTCCCTACTTACATCATCATAATGCATCATACACTACAGTGGATATGCATAGAGATATCAATATTCATCCTCACCTCAGAGGAAGACCACCTAGTTTGGATAGGATTTATCATATGGTCTTCCCTGACCCATCGACATATAGAGAGCTCCTTGAGCCTAGCGATCATATTCTCGAGTCTATTCATAGACCGGATCCAGAGATCCCCATACCCCTAGAACCACATCTTGGGGATGGAAGTTATATCAATATAGAGTCACATGCACGTGGTCCTAGAGACATGATCCATTCCATCAATATGATCTCCATTGATTTGACCACTCCACTTCACAACCCAGCCGATCCTTCCAAACCATTGTGTCTTGATGTAGATGCTATTGATTGGGATCACATTGAATCACCACTAGAGCCTGAAGATTTCTTCCCTAATGAAGAAATGTTGCAACCTTTTCACTTTGCACCAGGCTGTGCACATGATGTTTATCATGCTGAGGATGCTTCCAATGTGGAACCCATAAACCCAATAGATGACATCCACTTGATCCCTACGCCTCATCAGCTTGAGGAGGGATCCCACATGTCAATAGAGGAAACCTTTGAAGTGGATATCAGTAATGATCCCACCAATCCAAGGAAGGTTAAATTTGGAGAAATTTTATCTCCTGATGAGCGTGCCAACCTCATCCCTCTACTGAGAGAGAGACCTACTCTCTTTGCTTGGACTTACAAAGACATGCCAGGTCTAGATCCAAAATTGGTTACTCATAACCTTTCGCTAGATCTATCAAAGAAGCCAATCAAGAAAAAACTCAGGAAGATGCATCCGAAAGTAGCCTTAATGGTGAAATATGAATTGTAGAAGCTATTGGATGTAGAGTTTATCATTTCCATCGACTATCCAGAATGGGTATCAAACATGGTGCCTATAGGAAAACCTGATGGAAGGATCCATATTTATATAGATTTCAGAGACCTCAATAAGGCAACACCAAAGGATTCATTCCCATTTCTAAACATAGATGCTCTCATAGATGCAACTGTGGGTCATGAAATGCTCTCCCTAATGGATGGTTTTTTTGGTTACAACCAAATTTAGATTAAGCTCGAAGACCAACATAAAACCATGTTCATAATGCCATGGGGGACATTTTGCTATAAGGTTATGCCATTCGGTCTTAAAAATGTTGGTGCTACATATCAATGGGCTATGACATATATCTTTCATGACTATATGCATAAGATCTTAGAAGATTACATCGATGACTTATTGGCAAAGTCATTGCTACATTCAGAGCATATAGAGGTCTTGAGAAAAGTCTTTGATCACTTGATAGAGCATAATGTCAAGTTGAATCCTAAGAAGTGTGTATTTGGTGTAACTTCAGGAAAACTCTTAGGATTCATCATTTCAAAGTGAGGCATCAAAGTTGATCCAACAAAGGTAAAGGTAATTTTAGAAATGCATCCACCCATGAATATCAAGGAATTAAGAAGCCTACAGGGCAAAGTAGCATCCATAAAGTGATTTATCACACAGTTATCAGATAAATATCGACCCATGAATCGACTGCTACACAAGGGGGTCCCATTCAATTGGGATGAGGACTATCAAGCAGCCTTTGCTGAGATTAAGCAATACCTAGCGATGCCACCAGTGCTAGCTCCACCAAGACCAGATGAGCCATTTTTGCTATATATCGATGACTGAATTTGCATTAGGGACCATGTTAGCCCAAAATAATGTGCAAAACAAAGAGCAAGCCATATATTACATTAGTCGAACCTTGGTGAGTTATGAGCTAGGATATGCATATGTGGAAAAATTATGTTTAGCAGTAGTGTTCGCTACAAAGAAATTGTGACATTATATGTTAAGTCATACGACATATGTCATATCAAAACAAAATCCTTTGTAGTATATGATGAGCAAGACATATCATAATACACGTACTACAAAGTGGATCATGCTATTGATAGAATTTGATCTAGAATTCATTAGCCAAAAGTCCATTAAGGGATAGGTCATAGTTGATCAACTGGTTGAGGTGCCTCTAGAAAATAGTAGGCCCCTCACCATTGAGCTTCCTGATGATGTAGTTTTTGCCTTATCAGAAGCACCCAAACCTGAAGAACCAGATAATAAAGCTGATATGACCTTGTTCTTCGATGGTTCGAAGTGTGAGCAAGGGGGTGGTGTAGGAATAGTGTTGTTCATACCGCAAGGTGCTCCTATGCCCTTGTCATTCAAGTTGGACTTTCCTTGCACTAACAATAATGTTGAATATGAAGCCCTAATTTTGGGCCTCCAAATAGCTATCACCATGAATATTAAAAGGTTAAATATCTTTGGTGATTCCCTTCTCATTGTTAACCAAGTGAAGGGACTTTTTCAATGTCGATGTCCTATTCTGAAGTCTTACAAAGATCTTGTTGATACATATTTAGCTCAGTTGGAATGGTATGACATCGAGGCAATCCCTCATTCATCGAATAGATTTGTAGACACTATGGCATCTTTGGGATCCTTAATCCCTCAGAATCCATCTACTAATTTTACTACCATCCATGTAAAAATGTTGTCACACTCTATTATGCAATGTGAAGCTTTGGATAACAAAGAGTCAATCAACATGATTCAGGTAGAACCGAACCATGAATGGTTCTATAGAGCCAGAGACTTTCTCAAGAGAGCACCTTGGGGGTCATTGATCTCACAAGGTCCTACGAGGAATGGTACCACCATTCACCATAAGGTTGTTTCCCAGTATACATTTGTGAATGTTAAACCATAGGGGGAGCATGTTGTCTTGTCAGTTGAGGTTGAGAGCTATCAGAACTGGATGTCATAGATATATGACTTCCTTAAGCTTGGTGTAATCCCTCAGGGATTATCGCGTGCCATGAAGTGCACATTTAAATAGAAAGTGACAAAGTATGTCTTGTTAGGAGATATTTTGTATCATCGAAGCTATGATGGAGTTCTCCTTCATTGTCTTGAGCCCCAAGAATCATCTTGGGTAATTTTGCAAGCTCACGATGGTACATGTGGTGGCCATTTTAGTGGCATGGCTATCATCAAGTGCATCCTTCGCATGGGTTATTATTGGCCCACTATGGAGAAGGATTGCAATGTGTATGTCAAGAAATGCATTAAATTCCAACATCATGCTAATCTTGCACACCTACCATCATAGGCCTTACAGCCCATTCAAGTGGCTTGGCCATTTTCTCAGTGGGGTTTAGATCTCATCGGTAAGATCTCTCCTCCATCATCGGGTTGACATACATTTATTATTATGGCTACTGAGTACTTTACTAAGTGGGTGGAAGCAGTCCCATTAACAATGACAACTGGAGCATGTATTGTTGAGTTCATACTCACCAATATCATAAGTCATTTTGGGATTCCATCCAAGATAATTTTGGATAATGGAACATCATTCAAAAACAAAACTGTGAGAGCTTTGACATTTAAGTACAAGATCAAACATAATTTTGTGACTCCATATTATCCATAGGCAAATGGGTAGGCTGAGGCCTCAAACAAGATAGTGGTATCCATATTGAAAAATATGGTACAAGAACATCATAAATATTGGCACATCCAGCTACCCCTTGCATTATGGGCTTACAAGACTAGTATTCGGACACCCACTAGGGCAACTCCATTTTCACTAGTATATGGCATTGAGGCCATTATGCCCTTAGAGTTGGAAATTCCAATGTTGCGCATCGCATTGAAAGAGTTCATCGATGATGACACTACATGGCAAGCTCACCTAGATCAATTGATGCTACTTGATGAACATCGCATGAATGCCCTTGAGCATCTCATGTTTATCAAGAGTGCTTAAAATGAGCTTACAATGACAAAGTCCATCTGAGAGACTTTGAGGTTGGTGATCTTGTGCTGAAAGAGAACCAACAGAACTCAAATTTACCACCAAAAATGTGAGATAAATTTATGGCTAATTGGTTAGGTCCTTATATCATCTCTGAGAAGATTGGACCTAGGACATACCGCTTGACATCGTTGGAAGGGGTTGAAGAGCCTGAACCTCTCAACATCCTTCATATTAAAGTATTTTATGCCTAAAACCATCAAAAGGCCCCAAAGGCATCTTAAACCCTCAAAGGTCATCAAGCCCTCAAACGCAAACATAAGCCCTTTGGTCAAATAAAAAAGTTATAAAATCCATAAAAAATTGGAAAATATCAAAATTCAAAAACATTGCATTACATTTCATTTGCATCATTGCATTTCATTTTGCACTTACATTTCATTTAATTGCATTGCATTAGGCATATCCATCCATCGCACTTGCATTAGGATAGTTTATGTTTACAATCTTACAAATGACACCATGTTTGTATTTCAATCATGCATCTTTGCACTATCATCATCATTCATCACCCATGTGAGTAATTATGTTTTTCAACACAACCCTTCTTATTGCTATGAAGAATATACTAGGGTTTTTCGATCATTCAACCATACCTAGTGGTCTTCTCAAGAGTTTGGTAGAAAGCTTGCTTTGATTTTGTAGATGAGGTCTAGTTTTGATAGCACTTAGCATATCAAAATCCTATCACTAATCAAACACATTTAAACAATCCTAATTAGGGTAAGGAAGGATGAACACTACAAAAGTGGTCCGGGTCACCTTAGGTGAAAGGTTTTATTACTTGCTCATTTTGTGAGGAGCAATGGTCTAGAGTAGTGGTCATTGGAAAAAGGACAAGTTTACCCCCTACCCAAATAAATCCCTTGCTTACAAATGAAGGAGAAAAATCCTCGAGTGAAATTCTAAAGTTAAATCCTCAGAAATGAAATCAAATCAGTATCAAATCCCTTGCTCAAGAAAAAATAAATACAAAATAAACAATGATTTTCATCACTATACAAAATAAATAGTGATTTTTATCACTATATATGAGCAAGTATCCCAATAAATTGAAGAAAAGAAGGGGGTGAGCTTGAATCCCTAGAATGATCAATGCTTGAAAGCCATAGAGTGAGCCTCAATATTAGCAATGGGTTGAAAGAATCCCACTTATCATTGAAGGGGTAGTTCTAAGAAATTTACGAGTGAGCTAGCTTTAGGTGGCCCGGATTGCCTAGTGGTCTAGTCTAACTAAAATCTAAACCTAGGATTGGATAGACATTTGAGGATCCCCAATATTAGAAATGGGCTGAAAGAATCCCGCCTGACATTGGGGTATGCTTATGCCTTATCTAAATATACTCATTTGCACACACAGGGATAATGAATAGTTAGGGTCTATCCTAGCGAAAGCCTTATTTTTCAGAAGTCTAGTATGGTCAGTATACAACTTTTGATAAGTCAACTAGGGTGTTTGAGTTTCATGGAAAACCTCAAAAATTCCCAAATAGCAACAATCAATTTTCAATGCAATCATCAAAATCAATTTTCTTTTATGAGAGTTTATTTATTAGAACTATTTATAGTATAGGATAGATACCGGATGGATGTCAAAAATGATATTTAAATGGCCACTGACTATATTATGAATATTATTCTAATTTACAAAAGCTTATGAATAGAAACCATACATCATTGCATCTCACATATGGGTGTACAATTTATCAATTTTCATAAAAAGATATAGCAATTACATCTCATGATTGTTATACATTCTATGGTGTCATCCATTAGATTGTTAAACCCATATTGCATTCATACATTATGTTTTAAGTGATTAAAACATACATGTTCATTTACATAGCATTCATCAAAGAAAAAGTTATGCAATACATACATGGCATAAATTATGTCATAACAACATAAATTAAATGCATACAAGTACAATAAATCAAACATGCATTTTAAACAACATATATCACATTCATATACATTCATCATAAGTAGTCCATCTACACATATATATCATTGCATCTAAAATCATACATCCATCATCTAGCTAGTGCATGTCATCCATACATCACATCATATAGCATAAAATAAACATCACATCTAAACATTGCATCCATATGCATCTCATAAAATCTAAAAATAATAAAAATAATAAATTGCACATATAATGAGTCTCAAAGTCAGATCATATATATATATATATATATTTGTGTGTGTGTATCAAAAAATATATAATAATGAGCAGTACACCAGCATGTGTCAAAAATACCCATAGGCTACATCTGTGTAGGTCCTCGACCTTACACACAAAAATGGTACAATAGCATCTATAATATATGTACTAAGTAGTAGCGCCTACACCCCCACCATGAGAGGCTCCATCATCACCTCCACCATCCCTATGAGTCCTCCTAGAGCTAGCACCGAAGTCCTCTATGACCTGTGAGATCTATGACTAGAGCTAGCTGAGGACTAGCCTGTCTCTCGAGTATGAGTCCTCTAAGACCCTAAAGTTATGGGCATCTCTAGAATCTCACCCTCGAGTAGTCCAATCGCTCCTCTCAAAGTAGAGATGTAGGCAGCACTCCATGCTCCATCATCGATATGCGTCTACACCAGAGCCCAAAGTCTCCTGATATCTGCTCCTAGATCCAACCCTGCTAATCCTCTACTCTTGCTACTGGTACTACTAGAGTAGCTAGAGGTGCTAGAGCAACCTATGATGATGAGGGATCTACCCTCCCACCCTAGAGTGTAGCAATTTGTGCCATCATAGCATCTATCTAAGACTATAGGAGGATACGCTACCCTATAACCCATTGTATCTCTATATCTGCTATAGTGATCCTAGCCTGCATAGTGGTCTTCTCCTCCTCATAGCCATGCCACTGAGCCTACCCTACTATAATTCGAGACTATAGATCCCCCACCTTTTCCTATAAAGTGGCAATGGTGGTATCCCGATGTAAGAGTTACATCTGTAGAGAGCCTACCTGAGTCTGTAGGCTAGCAACCTAGGCCCTGAGCTACCCAATCTCACTATTAGGTGGTGCCTCACCCTCCTCAAGAGCATCACCCTCCTCCTCAGCTAGAGGTGCCTCCTCTATAGATCCCTCACCCCATCCACCCTCAGTCCTCTAACAGACTCGATGATCATGAGGATCGACCTCTACCCTATGCACCCTCTACATCATCATATACCCTACCTAAGGGGCCCTCAAAGCCCTACCATACCCTAAGGGTCCACCAAGTGTCATAGTCAAGAGTGGTCCCTACATCTATCAAACTTGACTCCTAAAAGTCATCATCCTCATCACCTAGTGGAGTCACCCTGGGCCAGGTCAAGTCCCTCTCTAAGTGGAGGTGATGATAGATGGTAGGTAGCTCTAGAATGTCCTACCTAATCCCAAACTATCGGGTGATGCAAGAGAAGTAAAATAACTCTCATACCTTGGACTTACATCCGAGGAGCCATCTATCTCTACGTGCTCGACATAGTCGATCATCACCTCCATCCATGGAGGGCAGTCTAAGTATGGGTACCACTCAATCTGATCCACCTGTAGTCCTACAAACCATCCAATATAGTGAGCTAGGTCCCCTACATGAGACCTACTCTAAAGCCCTCCTACTCATGAGGCCAGCATGCCATATAGCACTAGTGCACCTCCTCAATGGTGCCAATCTCTAGTGGTAGGCTAGTGGGATGCTCAATCTTGATATGCTACCACCCCTAGATCTAATAATAAGCTACATCCAATGCCAACTCTACTCCTCTAAGTAATATGGTACAACTCATTATAGAGCTACACTAATAATGCACTCCCCAAGATAGGATCAGTGGATGATCAGTAGGACTCGCTAGGACCTCCATAATCCTAGATAGGAGGTTCCAAGGGAACCTCACTCCAGAAGAGTCAAGCAAGATGATCTGCACAATCAAGTGCATGAAGATGACCGCTCACTCAGTGAAAACCCATTATCTATACCAATGCTCAATATGGACCCCTCCATGGTCCGAGTGCTACTATGTCCTCATTATGATAACCAAAAATATGATCAAATACTACTCTTCACATCAATCAATGAAGATGTGATGGCCTCACCATCTAGAAGGAGTCGAAAGATGTGGTAGACATCCTCCAAAGTCATGGTCATCTCACCTATAGACAGGTGAAAGGTATTGGTCCATGCATCCCAACATTGAGCCAATGCAGTCATATAGGCCTGATCAGCCATGATAGTAGGGAGGCATAAGACATAGCCAAATCCTATAGCCTCAAACCAATCCTGATCCACCTGAGAAAGGGCACCATGCAGGTTGTGAAGGATCTCTGACTCCCTCACCCTAGTAGTCAAGGTCTGATAGAAAAGAATAATAAGGAAAGATAAATAAAAAATAACCATAAACATAAAAAATAACTTAAAAAATCAAACAAAATAAAAAAATTCAAAACATCAAAAACAATGGAAAAATGCACTTCAAAATTCAAAAAAATCAATTAAATCTATAAAAATAAAATTAAAAATTAAAAATCTACTAATGTTGTGAATAGCAGCGCAGACCCATGGTCAGGGATGGCGATCAAAATTTTGACCATTGGAATTTGAATCCCATCGCAGCCCCCAATTTACCAATTGGGGACCACGCCTACCAGCCGCGACTAGGAAGTATGACCTTTTTAGGGTCATTTCTCATCCCTACATCCCCAAAAAATAAAAAAATAAAAAAAAAAAAAATTAACCCTCCCCTTAAGCTAACCTAAGCTAAACCTAACTAGGGTGAGGTTCATTACCGATAATTTAATGAGGTTCATTTAACCCATTAATTAATGAGGTTAATTTTAAAACTAGTAAAATAAAATGGTCAAGGGTTTTGTGTGCTTCTACCTTAGTAGCACCGGCTCCTCCAAGTTGGGCTGCCATCGGTCTAGGTGGTAGTGAGGTCGAATTTCAATAGCACTTCACATCAAAATTTTTTACTCACCTCTCAGAGCACTCAAAATTTGCAAAGTTTTCAAATGAAAATGACATCAAAAATGACAGAAAATTTTTAAATATTTCTTATTTTTCCTGACCATACTTGACACCCGTAGGCATAGAACTAGGGTTTGCTGATTGTGGTTGACACCCATGGCTAGAAAATTTTGAAAACCTAGTTGTTGTTGTCAAGAATGGCTAGAAAACCATAATAAATGATCAAAAATCCCACCATGAGGAGCTAAAAAATGATAAATTAAAAATACCCACCTGACCAGAATTGAAAAAAATTCACAAAATAACAAAAAAATCAGATAAAATCAAAGCCAAATGCGCCTCGTATCTAGTAATTTACCCTATACACTTGGTGGTTGCAGTGACTTGCGCTCCATGCAATCCGACAAGATGAGTAAATTACCATAAGGACATTTGGGGAAAATTCATCATTGGTGAATTGTTCAATGTTTTTCCTAGGAAGGCCTAGAGGCACCAGCATCTCCTAGATTATAAATTTCAATAGATCAGGATATCATCAACAATATGATTCAACACATGCCTAATTGGAATTGTTATCATCTTGATTCCCTAAGAAGGCCTTCAAGGTTGGACCGCTCCATGGGATAGAGATGTACAATTACTATTAATAGTTGCAATCATAGCTGATTAGGCCTAATCAATTATCAAATGCTAAATCTTATTTTATTTCAAAGTCATTCATAGTGGTCAAGTGACTCATCGCTTCATTTAATTGTCCTACCCTCATCGACTCATCGCTTGAGGGGGTAGTCATAATATCATAATCATAATCAAAGTCAACAGAAGATCCCTTGATCATAGATCTCTTGATCTTGTCAAAATTATATTCATCTTACGAATCATTGCCAATGACTATCATAAGCTTACCCTTTGCTAGGGAAAAAAGCAAATATGATAGTTTAGTTTGTAGCTCTCTTCCTTTCAGTTATATAGGCTCGAACTCCTATTGTAGCACCAAAGCTACCCGAATGTCTGATGATGAGTGCAAGCTCTTGCAAATTTAAGCCTTCCATCCAGTTGGAAGCAATGATTCTAGGATGCACATCCTTTTGTTGGACCCTGAGCATCTAATGTTGATCAGACTAATGATCATCATCCAACCTACGACATCATTTTAGGAGGTCTATTTTTTCTCAGCATTGTTCGATCTCACAATGCATCTCAAAAGGGGCATCTGTAGACACCTAAAACATGTCATGTCGAGGTGACTACTCATATGGGACATGCTAGAAGACCATATGGAAGACCTTGGACAAATACCAAGGTATAGCAGTGGTTTTAACCACTCATTTGGGCACCTTTGCCTAGTCAGTGCTAGTCATTGCTGACACCCATGGTTAGCAGAGCTGACCACGCTTGTCAGCCATGGTCAAGCCTCAAAATCAGTTGGCCTTTGACCAAGTCAAATTTGGTTCCAAATGGCCAATTGGTTGTGGATTGGAGTGGTTTGAGTGAGGAAGGTTCTAGATATTTCCATCCAACAAACTCTAACTACCCAATATTGATCTTGGCTTCCTCATGAAGCTAGGACATAGCCCTCCTAGGTGCTATAAGAACCCCATCCAAATTGGGGAAAAGTATAGAGAGAAGTTTTCAATTGTATGCGGTGAAGCCCTATCGAGATAGACACTCACTTGTGTTCCTTGAGAGAAAGCTTTGTCATTGCAATTGAGAGATCAAAATGGCAATTCAAGCCATGGAGGCCCTAGGAGGTTAGGAGAGCCAAGAAACTCAATTACACCCATTTCACATGCAATCAGAGTAATTCAACTACCAAATATATCAGAGGACATAGAGGTGACCCTTGACCATCAATTTGGCAAGAGGATTCAATGATTTAGCCCTTGAATTGGAGGACAAGCACACTTCAAGCTCAATCGTGGCTGTCATCATGGCTAATAGTGCTCACCACGCCATAGAGCCGTGGTTAGGGTATCATCCCTGATTTCCTTGTTTTCTCATCGTAGGATTTGTTAATGGCATTAGATTAAGCATAATTTAGGTTTAATTGCATTATTAGAGACTTATGACCGGTAGAATTAGCTTGTTTAGTTGTCTTGCTTTCAATATTGTAACTAGGATACTAATGGATATTTTTCATGCTTCCATGCTTTCAAATTCATAATTAGACCATTAGATAGATACATATGCTTTTCCTTTACATGATTCATAGCATATTTTCATGTTTTTCATAGGTTTACTAGCTTTCTTGCATTTTCTTGATTATATGCTAGTAATGTCATGTGTTCATACAATTTCCTCAAAAAGCCTCATCAAGAGAGGCATCCTTTATTACTAATGCTTCTTGTTGTTTATTGCATGCAGGATCAACAGGGTTTTGGGATGCAAGGCAACAAATGCCTCTAATCATGGAGAAGAAGGTCATCGACACCTTGGAGCAATTCGTGTCATTTTAAAAGGCATTTGGAATGCACCTACCCTTGAGGGGGATTTGAAACTATTGTAATTGTTGTATCAAATGGGTATCCCTAAGAGGGATGGATTTGTAACTTGACTCGATTGAAAATTAATAAAATATCTTTGTATTTTGTTCTTTTCATTCTTGTCAATTTGTGCATGCCTATTTGTATCATTTTCAGCAATTTCAATATTAGGTGCAAGCCTTTTTGGATGCTACACATAATATTCAATAATTACCCTATCCTCAAGGTTTTCTTGATCTGGCTCATCAGATTCTACTTGTTTTCCACTTCTTAAAATTCTAGGTATTTTGCTTTTAGTATTTTGTTTTATATATATATATATATATATATATATATATATATATATATATATGCTTTTAATTTTTGGGTAACATATATGGTTACAGTTCTTCCTATGTTGAAATCTAACATCTATGAAATGGACTTAAAGTGTGCAAATTTTGATTAATGATATTTTTGGTTTTTGTTTTTATATTTTTGTAATTTTTATGTTTTTTTGTGTTTTATAAATCAGAAATATGTCTATGTTTTTCACGTCGGGTTCACCAAAGAATGTAGCTCTAAAATTCTCGCACTTCTTTCCTCTAGGCTAATGGATCAATGCCTCGAAGGATAATGGGAGAATGATAGGTCTACACCTCAAAGAGATACACTTGAGTTTGTGTCTTCTTTGGTGATTTTTTGATGAATTGTTTAGGTTTCACCAGGAAATATTTTATGGCAGTTTCCACACCTAGGTTTTGGAGTTTGTTTTGATGTATTCCTTTTAGAAAATCTCACAATCACCTATTTTGGCCAATATGCAACTATGCTAACCTATATGCAATTTTTATTCATATGCAAACATCAAACAATAGAAAACAAAGATTTAATGAACAATGCAATGCTTAAAAAGTGATTTGAAACTCTAACCTGTATTCGAAAGTCTAATGAAGATTCTTATTTTTGTTGTAGACAATATCGTATGTAGTAGGGCAAGACCGTACGCATAATGGTAAGATCGTATGTACGATCTGTGATCGTACCATTCGGTCAGTGATCAAAAGATCCGATCATAGCAAAAACTTGCAGTTTCATGAATAGAGTGCAAAAAAAAAAAACTAGGATATGTTATAGACTTCACTAGATAGGAATCAAATTAGGAATGATCTATTAAATATCTTAATGCAAAGATCTAACATGTATATGCCTTAAGCTATGTGAAATATGCAAGTGAATGCAATTTGGTGAACTCCAAGGATGAAAATTATTAAATCTAATGTTATATGCAATGGGAAATGATAAATCAAATGATAAATATGTAAATGAGAGGTTAAGAAGTGCAAACCAACACTTGGAGCTGTCCCCAAGTGACTAGTAAGCGATATCTTAACCAAACAGCAAGACTAGTAAGTGATATCTTAACCAAACAGCAAGATCGTATCTATGATCGTAACCAAAAAGCAAGATCATTTATATGATCGTATCCAAACAACAAGATAGCAAGGCCTAATACATAAATTGAGCAACTAAAATGCAAAAGTTGGCCAATCAAGTAGGAGGAATTTGAGGAGGGAATGCTTGATTAAATAGACTAAGCAAACTGATGAAATCGGGCTAGAAGACAAAGTGGGTTGCAACCTCCTCCAAGTTGGGAATTATCAGCGGATCCGATCCCATAACTATCGCACAGTTGCACAAGTAAAGATAACATAGCTTACAACTTAATTTATCACTTTGCTTAACTAAGCAATTTATATTCTTGGTCAACATCGTATCGTACGATCAAGGATCGTATCGTACGATCCGAGATCATATCGTACAATCTCGCTAGGAGGTTAGACATGTACATAGTGTTTTGGTAGTTTGAGGGATCAAATAGTGTCAAAATTGGACATATAATATATCGTTGGAAATCTCTTTTTTATCCCTATCCAAAGGTATAAAATTTGAGAAGAATTTTGATGATTTGATAGGGTAAAAATTCTCTTGAATATAACCTTAGTTTTTTAAGAGGGAAAACTAAGGGTTTTTGAGAAAAATGACTCATCTTAATGGGTCAATTTTTCCTGTCTACAGGAGGAAATTGAACATAATCTTAAGATACACTACTAGTTGGAAGAATTTGTAGTCAACATTAGTGGTTATAGTGGTGACATAATTTATTTTATGGAAAATATTACCATGATTCAAAGACTCAAACAAAGGGTTAGTATGAACACGTCTAAGAGAGACTACTGGAGGAGGGGGAGTCTTACCTATTTCTAATTTAGCTTCCCATTCCATAGCCTTAAGTAAGTCTGCCCTATGATGTTTCATAAAACCTCAAACATGATCAAATGATTTAAAGTAGCCACCATTAGGCCCTTCAATGAGATCGTAGTTTGTTTCAATTTCAATATTTTATTACTCTTTTACATCAAGGTTAGGGTTCTCTCTATCAATATGATCATATTTTTGAGGAATATTATCAGACTCTAGATGCCTTTGTCAACTTCTAAGGAATGGATCCATTAGAAAAAACAAAAGGATAGAAGAAAAAAGTAACAAAAGATACATAAGAATATTTTAAATATGTTTATCAATGTTTTTCTAATTCGAAGCAAATAAATTAGTGGTCTTGTTAAAAAAAATTCAAAATAAAAGCAAACAAGAAAAAGTATTCCTAATTTGGCCACTAATACATGTCTTTCACGTTGGGTTCACCAAATATGTAGAGGGGGAAAACTACCCTACCACATATGATTCTTAGCTAGATCTGCTAGGAGCTAAGGTGACTTCAAGGGTGTGTTATAACTCTACACTCGATGGGCAACAAGGGGAAGGGTTCACTAGGAATGGTTTTAGGACTTTCTCCAAGTTTGGGGTGGAATGTGTTTGAATGTGTCAATTAAGCATGTACTTATGTTTGGCCTTTTCTAAAACTATACTATGAAAAGAGAAAGAACAATGCAAGATACAATATGCAAGAAGACAAGAGCTAACCCTAGGATGATTTTTTTACTTGAATGATCACTAACCCTAGAATTGCAGAGCAAAGTATTTAAGCAAGGGTCCAAGAGGAATGCATAAACAAGGTTAAAATCCTAAATGCACACTATATGCCTTTATTCTTTTAAACGCATAAAAATTTGATCAAATGGTTTTCCTTGTGATCTATGTTTTGAAAAAAATAAATAGAAATCCAATCAAAAAACAATGTAGATATCTACTAGGGCACTTATCTAATTTTATGGTTGTTCCATGATTTATCTTGTATCCAGCAATGTTCCACAACTTCAATCCTACAAAATAAATTTATAGAACCCTCAAAAAATATGATCAGCATTAGGGGGTCTACTTAGGATGTTATATAACTATGCTTGGATGCACAATAGTCAAGCCCTATAGGTCCTTTAGCTAACATTTAGAATGTAAAAGCAAAAGTTGACCCTTTTGGAAAATGAAGAAACATAATATAATGTAGTAGAACAGTATGATGAACAAAGTGTAAATTATGCTATTATATTCTAAATATAACATGAAATGTATATCTAGGGTTTAGGGGTGAAATTATATCCCCAATATTGATACAGGTGAAATTGTGCCCTACATGGGGTGATAAAATCATACCCTATAATTACGGGATATAATTTTGCAACATATTGAGAACGCCTAAGAACAATGCAAATAAACCAATGAAAAATGTGAAAGTAATAGTGTATGAATGCAAACGAGCAAAAACAACCTGGTGGTAGTGAAAAAGGAGATAAAAGGATGAAGACCTCCAAGATAATAGACTCCCTCTTAAGGCTCCAACACTTTTCCACCAAGTGCAACAACACACAATCAATGTAGTAGGAGATAAATCCACTAGATTAACAACTTTCAATAGATCACTTGGTACTTTTACAATTGGGCACTTCTTGCTTGCTTCTATAATTCTCTTTGGAACTTGTTATAAAGAACTTGTTGGGGTGAAAATAAGGTTTCAAACCCTTTATTTATAAGGGATTTAAAATAAGGATGGGTGGTAAAATCGATGTTAAAGAGGTTGATTTGATAAATTAGGGATTTCTAAGAGAAAACCCTATCTAGGCAAAATTGTGCCCCGTAAGGGCCAACCATGATTTCACCGAAACTAGGAAAAAAGGGGGGGAATGGAAGGGGAATAAAGTTACAAACTTGATTTGGGCAAGTTAGAGTGTCTCTCTAAGGATCTAGGGAAAATGACTCACTCAAGTGGGTCAAATTTTTGTGTTTACACAAGCCCATATATTTGTAACATAGAAGGGATGTAGTCTCACTCTAGATGAGACAAGTTAATATCTAAATTGCATCAATTTTATAGATAAAATCAAACTAAGGCAATCAATTTTCCATAAAACTATTGTATTGTATTATATTCTACAAACTACAAAATAAATGCTAGTTCTATCAAAAACAAGAATTTTCATGACATTAGTTATAGAAAAGACTAGTTTATGGATGGAAAAAAGGTACATAGATGAGTCAATTGGGTGACTTATCAAAATGAATCCTTACAATACTTACTACTTATCTTGATTTCATGTTTAAAGATAAACTCAGGTCTCAAGGGGGACAGTGCAACAGTTTGAGATTTGGCTCTTCTTTGAGAGGTCCAAAGATCAAAATGTGGCATGTGTGTGTGTGGTTGTGTGTTAAATTCTGATGCAGCAGCATCCAACGAAAAGCCAAATACAACAAAGTAGAAAAAGTGTCACGATATCGCGACATGTCAACAAAGAAAAAAAGTGTCGTGATATCGCGACATGTCGCATTATCGTGACCAAATGTCGAGAGAAGGCTCAAGTAGAAAAAGTGTCACGATATCGCGACATGTCACAAAATCATGACCAAAAGCTGAGAGAAGGCTCAACAGAGAAAAGTGTCGCGATATCATGATAGGTCACAGAATCACGACCAAAAGCCAAGAGAAGGCTCAAGAGAGAAAAGTGTCATGATATCGCGACATGTCGTAGAATCACGACTAAAAGCCGAGAGAGGGCTCAAGAGAGAGAAGTGTCGCGATATCGCGACATGTCACAGAATCGTGACCAAAAGCCGAGAGAAGGCTCAAGAGAGAAAAGTGTCGCGATATCGTGACATGTCGCAGAATTGCGACCAAAAGCCGAGAGAGGGCTCAAAAGAGAAAAGTGTCGCGATATCGCGACATGTCGTAGAATCGTGACCAAAAGCCGAGAGAAGGCTCAAGAGAGAAAAGTGTCACGATATCGCGACATGTCGCAGAATCGTGACCAAAAGCCGAGAGAAGGCTCAAGAGAGAAAAGTGTCGCGATATCGCGACATGTCGCAGAATCGCGACCAAAATCCAAGAGAAGGCTCAAGAGAGAAAAGTGTTGCGATATCGCGACATGTCGCATAATCGCGACCAAAATCCGAGAGAGGGCTCAAGGGAAAAAAATATCGCGATATCGCAACATGTCGCATTTTCGTGACTTCTCACAAAATCGCGATCGAAGGAGCAGAAAGAAAGCAAGGAAGGAAACTGTCGCGATATCACGACATGTCGTGATTTCGTGACCCGAAACAGAGAGAGAAAGCAGAGAAGCCAAAGGTGTCGCGATATCACGACATGTCGCATTTTCACAACTCGAATAGGACAGGAAGGCAGAGAAGCCAAAAGTGTCACGATATCATGACATGTCACATTTTCACAACCCAAAAAGGACAGGAAGGCAGAGAAGCCAAAAGTGTCACGATATTACGACATGTTGCATTTTCGCGACTCGAGGAAAGCAGGAAGGCAGAGGAGCTGAAAGTGTCGCGATATCACGACATGTCACATTTTCGCGACCCGAACAGGATAGGAAGGCAGAGAAGCCAAAGTGTCGCGATATCGCGACATGTCACATTTTTGTGACTTGAAGAGGGCAGGAAGGCAGGGAAGCCGAAAGTGTCGCAATATCACGACATGTCACATTTTTGTGACCAAACGAAAGAAAAGAAATGAAAGGCGATTACAGGGTCCGTCATAGAGGGAATCATCGAGCGATGGGTATCCCGAACGTCATCATGGGTTGACAAGCGGACAGAGTCCACAGTGGCAGCACTAGACAAGCACGTGGTACCAAGGTGCAGTAGAAGCAGACAAAGACCAAGAGTCGAAATGTTTTGAAAGCTTGAACAACGAAGAGGCATGGGAGATGAAACGAAGGGTCAGAAAAGGGAAACAAAGAGTCATGCCCAAAATTTTAAAAGGGGGAAGCAAAGGCATGCAGAGGGGTTGGAAACGACTGAAACAGAGTTGCAGACGCAAAGGCAAGAGGGCCATTCTGGACCTGTGTGGGCTGTTTTTCTTCCAGAGTTGGAAACATTTTAATGTAATAGTTAAATTTATAAACTGTCTTTCTGTAAAAGAAGTTTATTTGGTAGAGTTTGCCATTTTTGTAATCTTTTTCCAAGTTTAAATGAAAGAGAATTCCTGAGAGCAATTTTGGCTCCTTGATGAATGAGAAAATTGTGAGGTTGGGGTGAGCAATTTTTCATGTCCCCATCAAGTGGTATCAGAGCAAGAGTTCCTGAGTGTGTAAGCAGATCGTCGAAAGTGAGGCAGTTTGCACCAGGATCTGTGGAAGGGTTATGAGAAGAGAGTGAGAAAGAATGCCTCCATGAAGAAACCATGGTGGTGGAAGAAATGTGGTACCTAAAGAATATTTCAAAGTTTTGCAAAGGCAATTGCAATCCCTGCAAGAGGAGTTGAGAAGAGGGGTTGAGCCAAGGAGAGAAGACCATAGTGAAGATGAAGCTTGGGAGGTTGATAATCCATCAGAAGAAGAAGAAGCAATGGATCCTGCAGAAGCCAGATTGGTTAAGGCCATATCTCGGATCGAGAAGAAGACAAAGTTTGATGTCTCCACATATTCTGAGAATCTCAATCTAGAGGAGTTGATTGATTGGATCAATGATATGGAGGAGTATTTTGAGTATGAGGAGGTTGCAGATCCAGATCGGATCAAGTTTGCAAAAACAAAATTGAAAGTCCATGCTTGCATATGGTGGAAAGAAGTGTAGCTAGAAAGAAATAGAAGCGGAAAAGAAAAGATAACCTGTTGGGACCGAATGGTAGAGAAGTTGAAGAGTTTTTGTTCCTATAGATTATGAATTGGACCTATTGAGAAAAATGCAAAGTTTAAGATAGTCAAACAAATCTGTCAGAAAATATATAGAGGAGTTTTACCAGATCTCAATCCGAACTGGCCATTCAGAGGCTAACAAGGAGAAGGTGGCCCGTTACCTCAATGGGTTGAGAACCAGTATCCAAGAAGAGTTGAGTCTGGTTAGGATTAGCACCATGGAGGATGCTTACCAGTTTGCCTTAAAGGTTGAAGAGAAGCTGAACAGAAGATTTGAAAACAAATAGAAAGGAAGAGGTCATGGAGAAAGAACTGGTGGAAGAATGGATGGAGGACGAGATGAAAAGAAAGAAGAAGCTAGCTGCAGTCAGGATCAGAAGGGGGATAATGATTACAGACCTCGTAATCAGAACAACTACCAAAGAGGAAGAGGTAGATATGGAAGAGGAGGATTTCGTGGAACCTGTTTCCATTGTGGAGAAGAGGGACATCGGGCATATGAGTGTCCCCAACACCCAGAGATGACGAATAGGAGACCTGAGGGTCATGCCAGAGCCGCTGTGGTAGATGAAAAAGCTGAATCAGAACATTCTGAGGAGGCAGAGAGAGAAGTTATGGTCACAAGGAGAACCTTGTTGAATGAGGAGAAAGGACCAGACCAGAGGAAGAGCCTGTTCCGCACAAGGTGCAAATGTTCAAGTAAGGTCTGTAATGTTATCATAGACAATCGTAGCACAGATAATTTGGTTTCAGGAGAAATGGTTGCTAAGTTGAAATTGGAGAAGAGGGTGCACCCGCATCCATATCGGATTGCATGGTTGTAGAAAGATCATAGAGCATTAGTCAGTGAGCAGTGTTTAGTTAAATTTCATATTGGAACTTATCAAGATGAGGTTCTATGTGATGTTTTGCCTATGGATGCTTGCCATTTGTTGTTGGGAAGGCCATGGCAATTTGACAGATGTGCGGTGCATGATGGGCATGCGAATACTTACTCTTTGATGAAATGTGGAGTGCGTCACAAGTTGAAGCCGTGGAAGGAGATGGATGGAAAGAGTTTGCTGACAACAATGAGAGTGGAAGTTATGGGATTTGAAGAATTTAAGGGTTTGTACCCTACAGATCTAGGTTTTGCTGAAGCTGGGAAAACTTGTACAGCCCCAGTTAAACAGTAGGTGATAGAACGGTACAGAAGTGAAGGTCACTTCTCCATCAACCCCGGTTGTCTGATGCAAGAGCATCCAACAAAAAGCCAAATATAGCAAAGTAGAAAAAGTGTCCCGATATCGCGACATGTCAGCAAAGAAGAAAAGTGTCACGATATTGCGACATGTCGCATTATCACGACCAAACATCGAGAGAAGGCTCAAGTAGAAAAAGTGTCGCGATATCGAGACATGTCGCAGAATCGTGACCAAAAGCCGAGAGAAGGCTCAAGAGAGAAAAGTGTCGTGATATCGCGACCAAAAGCCGAGAGAGGGCTCAAGAGAGAAAAGTGTCGCGATATCGCAACATGTTGCGAAATCGCGACCAAAAGCCGAGAGAAGGCTCAAGAGAGAAAAGTGTCGCAATATCGCAACATGTTGCAGAATCGCGACCAAAAGCTGAGAGAGGGCTCAAGAGATAAAAGTGTCGCAATATCACGACATGTCACAGAATCACGACCAAAAGCTGAGAGAGGGCTCAAGAGAGAAAAGTGTCACGATATTGCGACATGTCGCAGAATCGCGACCAAAAGTCGAGAGAAGGCTCAAGAGAGAAAAGTGTCGTGATATCGCGACCTGTCACAGAATCGCGACCAAAAGTCGAGAGAAGGCTCAAGAGAGAAAAGTGTTGCGATATCGTGACATGTCGTAGAATCGCAACCAAAAGTCGAGAGAGGGCTCAAGGGAAAAAAATGTCGCAATATCGCGACATGTCACATTTTCGCGACTTGTCACGAAATCGTGACCGAAGGAGCAGAAAGAAAGCAAGGAAACTATCGTGATATCGCGACATGTCATGATTTCACGACCCGAAACAGAGAGAGAAAGCAAAGAAGCCAAAGGTGTCGCGATATCGTGACATGTCACATTTTCGTGACTCGAACAAGACAGGAAGGCAGAGAAGCCAAAGGTGTCGCGATATCGCGACATGTCGCATTTTTGTGACCCGAACAAGACAAGAAGGTAGAGAAGCCAAAAATGTCACGATATCGCAACATGTCGCATTTTTGTGACTCGAGGAAAGCAGGAAGGAAGAGGAGCCGAAAGTGTCGCGATATCGCGACATGTCGCATTTTCGCGACCCGAACAGGACAGGAAGGCAGAGAAGCCAAAAGTGTCGCGATATCGCGACATGTCGCATTTTTGCGACTTGAAGAGGGCAGGAATACAGGGAAGCTGAAAGTGTCACGATATTGTGACATGTCGCATTTTCACGACCAAACGAAAGAAAATAAATGGCAGGTGGTTACAGGGTCTATTACAGAGGGAATCATCGAGCGATGGGTATCCCGAACGTCATCATGGGTTGACAAGCGGACAGAGTCCACAGTGGCAGCACTGGACAAGCACATGGCACCAAGGTGTAGTAGAAGCAGACGAAGACCAAGAGTCAGAATGTTTCGAAAGCCAGAACAACGAAGAGGCACGGGAGATGAAACGAAGGGTCAAAAAAGGGAAACAGAGAGTCATGCCCGAAAGTTTAAAAGGGGGAAGCAAAGGCATGCAGAGGGGTTGGAAACGACTGAAACAGAGTTGCAGACGCGAAGGCAAGAGGGCCATTCTGGACCTGTGTGGGCTGGTTTTCTTCCAGATTTGGAAACATTTTAATGTAATAGTTAAATTTATAAACTGTCTTTCTGTAAAAGAAGTTTATTTGGCAGAGTCTGCCATTTTTGTAATCTTTTTCCAAGTTTAAATGAAAGAGAATTCCTGAGAGTAATTTTGGCTCCTTGATGAATGAGAAAGTTGTGAGGTTTGGGTGAGCGATTTTTCGTGTCCCCATCAAATTCCCTATTTATAAGATCAAATATCCCATTTATGAGAGGTCATGGTGGAATGGGGATGCCCAACCCTAAGCATCGGTCATAGGTGTTTCTCACACTAACCATATCCAAAAAAAGAAAAGATAAAATTATAACTATAACAACCTATGAATTTCAATAACTCTTTTAACACTCTAAGGTAGCATTTTTCATCATGTTTTATTCTTATTTGTGCGCTTAGATCCACTTCTTGTTAACACTTATAATATTTATTTTTAGTTTTCCATATTGATCTCCCTTTGGGTTTCCTTTTCTCTCTTTTTTTTTTATGGTGCTTCTCCTTTTTTATTCCACTAACACTTCCATCCTCATCAATCTCTTTAATTTGTCTAGATGGTTCATGATGAGACTTATCAGCTACATGTTTATGTTATTGTGGAGAACCTAAAGTGCAAGAAATTACCTCAATTTTTTTTTTTTTTTTTATTATCTTTGAAACCCTAAAGTACGATATGCATCCTCTATAGTACTTACTTTTTTATACAGCCCTAAAAACCTTAAATTGTCATAGATACCTCCATACTCTTTTCTATATTATATTGCTCTTGAATCCCTAAGGTGCAAGGGATAAACTCTACATTACTTGCATTTTTATTGCAATGAGATGTAGTGAATTTTTATTCACTCCATTTTCAAAGGGTCGAGGTAGACCCCTTTTCCACTAAAACTTAATAGTGGTTTAAATAATTTTATATATAAGGCACTAGTCATTATTTTGGTGTAGACAAAGGTCAAAATGTCACTTTAGTAACTTACGCCTACTTTACAAAATATTTTGGATAAAATGTTGTTAAATTCCCTTTGAGTTGAGTATATGTTTGCTTCAAATTCAAGAGAAAATCAACATGTATAACAAAATAAAATTTTAACTTATTTAACTTTCTAGCTAGTGTCATTGATTTTTCTTATACTTTTTGTATAATTTTTTATCATCCTTTAAAATTATTATTATTTATTTCACATCTATATATGTTTATTTAACATGATTAAATTACATTTCATTTATATAATGATAAACATAAATTTATATCAAAATTAATAATGATTGTTGTCCACTCAAAATATCATCATCTCCTATGCAATGGCTAGGTGCACTGACACTCATGCCTCACATTGAATGACACAACCGAGAAGCTTTGTGAGCATGGAACACAACCTATTGGGTAACCTTAAATATTTTACTGAGGCTGACTCCTTTTTGGATGTGATATTTAGCACACTATTTCCTAGTCCGCATGCATTCATCAAAGGAATAAGGAGAGAGATTGTAAAAAATAAAACTTAAGCCATAGAGGCAATGCACCAAGATCTAAGGGTATATTATATGCATAACCAGAATAAAATGAAAACGTTCATCATCTGCTAACAATTCAAAAGTGAACACAATTTAACATTTAAGCATTCATGCATAAGATGTATACACACATAAGAACTAGGGTAAAGTGAAATTAGCCACAAATTCCTATATATGTGAAATCTTTCTTTACAAAGATGTCAGACCAAAAGAGGTTCGATTTTTTTAAGAAAATTATTCAAGGCTCAAGTCCAGACTATATAGAGAACAAAAGTGAAAGGAAATTACACACAAGACCAGGTATTGGGTATGTGCAAACAATTTTTTTATACCTTACAATGGAGGTGAAACCACTATTTATCAGCAAAACTAGGGTTTCTTTGCCTTGAGAACTGTATAAGAAATTTAAGAGTCCTTCCTCAAATTGAGGGAGAGACTAGTCTACATTCAATGTTTATGATATCAAGGTCTCTAAAATTAGAGCCATCAATGTCAAAAGGTTTGGGACCTCTAGAACTAGAGCTTCTACCACCATTGTCTATAAGATGCTAACAATTTTTCTTGGGATATCATGTTAAAATGGTGTAGGTGCTGAAATCGAGGGTTTTTTGCAATTGCTACATTTATGAGCCCATTTGTCCTTCCTCTAGGAGATTGTTTGTAGATATTTGATTTCAACCTTTTCCAAAATTAAGACACATTGGGTCGGGATCCTTCTTCCTCGATCACACTAATGATGAAGCTCCTTGTAATCTTCTTCTTGTTCATGTATTTCTTTTTGGTCCATTGATTGTTGAGATTGAATGGCGAGGCTTCAAGATTTATGTGTTTCAACATCCCTCCCTAATCTCTATGGGTCGTTGGATCTTTATCTGCTCAAGATTGATTATAAATCTCTTTTTAATGCAAGTCCTGATGAGACAACTACTTACTTCTTGTATAAGGATTTAATGTGCTTGTCACATGTCCAGATCTTGACGAATGCCATAATTCTTCTCTGACAACTCCTTTGGCATCTTCATGAAAGGGTGTGGGTCATCGAATGAGCAATCAAGGACTTGTACAACTTTGGGAACTTTCCTTCTTTGTTAGAAAAAAGCATCCATCATTCATCACAAGATCAATGACCTATGTCGCTTTAAGAACCTTTTGTGTCTTCCAACCTTCCAAATCAATGCCTATCATCAATTGATAGGATTGGGCAACCCACGCGACATCAAGAACTTACTAAACCCCTTCTATACAACATCATAGCACTCACTGTAGATCTAAGGAATCAATGGTGTGCCTAACTTCAATACTTCATCATATCTTTTACCTACAAAAATAATGTTTGTCGTAGATTGCAAAATTGACAATGAACTTTACGCTACTTCTTCTTCCTTTGTCGACATATTCTCCATTGAGATTGACCTACAAAATTTAGCTAAGGCTAAAATTCACTACAATAATAAAATCTATAGATACATAATGTTATTTATTGCTACATGCATATTTATATAATATTAATTATAAGATAAATACAAATGTTATATATAAAATATTTTAGTCTACAAAATTATATTTAATAATGTCGTATATCTAAAATAATCGTTTCAGGATCAAGCTATTTATATACGACCAAACATTTATTTATTTTTATCCAACGTCACATCAAAAAGTCAACAAATATAACTTATTATCACATCCAATCAACCATGTGCTTACCCTCTTCCAAACGCGATGACATCAGCCTTGACATCCAACTGTGATAACGCCATGGAGCACCAAACCTGCCTCTCGTTGGGCAGATCGACTTACATATGAGTTTGGGCAATCAACCATCGGAAAAAGGTCTGGAAAATGGAGGAATCGCCTTTTGAACAAGGGAAGTTTGCGGGACAAGGAGTTATTGACGAAAATGGGCTGTACTTTCCCATGGTTCTCCTCCCCCATCACAACCAACACATTAACACCGTCGAATCCTTTGTCCAAACCATTCGAGAGAGCAGAGAGTGGATCGACCACCGTCTGAAAGAGGTGGGAGCTTTGATCTTCAGAGGATTTCCCCTCAAAACTGCATTCGACTTTAACGCTGTTATGGAGGCATTTGGGTGGGAAGAGCACAAATATGCGGGCTTTGCTTATAGAACGAGGATCGAAGGAAGAGTTTACACGGCAAACGAAGCTCCTCTGCATAAACCGATCCATTTCCATCACGAAATGTCTATGGTAAGTCTCTCCACCTCATCAATATGATGGGAGACGGATCACTCGTTCCTCGAGAGATCATCGAATCGTGCATTGAAATGATGGAGGACAAGGCCGTCTACGTCAAATGGGAAGTTAGGAGATGTGGTTGTGATTGACAATCGCTTTGTACAGCACGCAAGAAGGCCCTCCAAAACCACCCAGAAGAATACTCGCTGCCTTCTGCAAGTAACACAATAAAATTGCACTCCTCTATTAGAATTTCGTTCCACCTTAATACCTATATATATTAGAGTAATGTACATCTGAATCATATATTTTCAATATTTAAATTTTCGAGATATAAATCACTTTTATTGTTTGCTTTCATTACAAAAAATATTTCTTTTAGTTAGATTATATTTAATTATTTTTTAACAAAATCAATTTTATTTTTTTAAATTGTCTTTTGTTTCTAAAATTAAATCATTGATATTATCTTATTTAATATATAAAATAATGTTTTGTTTTTTGTTTTGGTAATATTAAAAATGAAGAGGGTTTTAACGGGATCCCACAACCATTATAGAAAAGGTTACAAGGGCAAGAAAATCAAAACAAAACCTCACCAGATAGAAATGAGGTAGACAGAGAAAATTGCTAACACCAATCACTCAAGGCACCTAAGAAGGGAGAACTGAGATAGTTCTACACCAGCTTATCCATACCCTGAGCAACAAAAGCAGCTAAATGCAAAACATTTTCAGACAGATCCAAAGCCGATTTCAAAGGGCTCCATAGTTTTCTTTGATTGATATCAATTAATTTTAAATCATGGAAAACATAATGTTTAAACTCCCCAAAGGCCTTCAGAGCATAGACTTCCTCCACTGATTTCTCTTGAATGCAATCTTGAGGAAGAACATCAAAATCTGGGAGGGCAGGGGGATGGGGGAATTGTTAGTCACACCCCCTTTACAATGTAAACGCTTAGATTTTCATCGACCACTAACAATAGCAGAAGGAGAAGGCCTCAGTTCTGATTTCACATAATCTTCCAAGATGACTTTAGGAGGCAAATCGAATTTGACAGTGAAACCAGCCGAAGGAGTAAGGGTTTCCACATCCGAGGCCTTCCCCCAAAATCCTTTGGAAGAGACTTGAATCTTCCTAGAAATTTTCTCAAAACCCTTTTCGAAGGAAAAGGAATAGATATCTTCACTGCCATCAAAATCCATCCCAGAGGCTGATCTAGAACCGCCTCCAAGAGAGCTAGGGGAATCCAGCTTCTTAGTGCCACCAACCAAGGTACAAGGAATATCTATAAAAGGCTTGAGGAATCCACCTTCTTAGTGCCACCAACCAAGGTACAAGGAATATCTATAAAAAGCTTGAGAAAATCGTTAGCATTTAAACCACGTTCAAAGGTAGCTTGCTCAAACACCAGCAGCGCAAGGCCTTGATGAATAGAGGCCTGACCACGACCACCTTGAACACTCATAAAGGACTTCTTCATAGAATGGAAAAGAAAAAAGGAATATTCATGCAAGATTTACATCTCAAATGATTTAAAAACATAGCATGGAAGCTCCTAATTATTTCATAGGAAGGATCAAGGGTAAAATAGTCCATAATAACCCTAGCAACCCTATCCTAAGGAGGAGGCAGGGTCGTAATACTAAAACCATTTTGGACCCTCGACAAGAATTCCTCCTTGTCTAAGAAGAGACTAATCTCCTGCAACAGAGAATGTCTATCACAGTTATGATAGACTCCATATAACACCAAGCTTATAGTTCTACTAATGAGCTCCACCGTGACTTGAAATTCCCAGGAGCCAATACTAACCCAACCATCATTCCAAGAAGAAACCATCTAGTTAGTAAGCATTGGGATATGACCATGAAACTTATGAATACAATCTAGAAGACCCCTTTATGCCAGGATAGTTTTAACCTCCTTATAAAAGGATATAGACGTAGTCTCAAGACGAGTTTTACTCAATTTAAGCTTAGACGGGTAGATCTTCACTTTGCCCATGCTCACAACAAACCAGATAAACTCAGACACAGAAAATATGGAGAAAAATTGAGCAACAGTACTCCCAACAACAATAAAACTCTGGTGAAGGACAACCTAGGCCATAACACATTACATAAACAGAAGACTCACCCCAAAATTCAATAAACTAATGCTAATGAAGGGCTTGGGAGGCCTACGCAGGGTAAAACAAAGTCCCAAGAATAGCCACCAAGAGAAATCGACCATCCTCATGACAAGAAACAAAAAACCATGCAGCAGGAAGCAAGACTAAACCCATCATGGGGAGGAGTGACATAAATAGCAAGAGAGAGTGGACAAGACTACCAAGAGGGAGCTTAGAGGACAAGGGGAAGGACCCCAAAGCCTAAGAGGGAAACACCATAAAGAACTCTGAGAAAGAACCAGGTATCCGTAGTAACAACAAGGTCGCAACACCTGGTTCTTGTGCAGTATCCAAAATATTCTTGGTGGGTTATCGAGTCTTTGGTTCTAAGCCGTAGTTCCTATCAATTCCTTCAGATGGTCTCTATGTTGTGCTGGCCGAATTATGATATTTATTTTCTCGGAGAAGTGGCTAAAAAACTGCCATGCAAGTGCCAACTCAAAGCAAAGAGGAGAGCATAAAAAAGGGCAACAACTTCTCTGAGAAAAGAAATTTCATAATTCGGCCAGCACAACATAGAAATCATCCCAAGGAACTAACAAGCACTATGGCTCAGAACCACAGACTCGAGCGCCCACCAAGAATATTCTAGAGACTGCACAAGAACCAGGTATTGCGACCTTGTTATTGCAAATACCTAGTTCTTTCTTGGTGTTCTTTAAGGTCTTTCCATTTTTGTCTTTGGAGCTCTTACCCTTGTCCTTTGAGCTCCATATTGGTAGTCTTGTCCACTCTCTCTTGTTTCTTACATCGCTCCTCCCCATGATGGGTTTAGTCTTGCTGCCCGCTGCATGGTTTTTTTCTTCCTATCATGAGGATGGTGGATTTCTCTTGGTGGCTATTCCTGAGACTCTCTTTTTTCCTTCGTCTGGGCCTCCCAAGCCCTTGTTTGACATTAGTTTATTGACTTTGGGGGTGAGGCTTCTATTTATGTACTGTGTTATGGCTTGGGTTGTCCTTCGCTAGAGTTTTCTTATTGTTGGGAGTATTGTTTCTTGGGTTTGCTCCTTATTTTCTATGTCTGAGATTATCTGGTATGTTGTGAGTATGGGTAAAGTGAAGATCTACCCGTCTAAGATTAAATTGAGTAAACCTCGTCTTGAGCCTGCATCTATATCCTTTGATGAGGAGGTTAAAACTATCTTGGCAGAAGGTGGTCTTCTAGATTGTATTTAGAAGTTTCATGGTTAGCCTGGTGCTTACTAATTGGATGGTTTCTTATTGGAATGACAGTTGGGTCAGTATTTGCTTCTGGTCATTTCAAGTCATGATAGAGCTCATTAGCAGAACTATCGGCTTGGTGTTATATGGAGCCTATCACAATCGTGATAGAAATTTTTTGTTGCAAGAGATTAGTCTCTTCTTAGACAAGGAGGAATTATTATCGACGGTCCAGAATGGTTTCAGTGCTGCAGCCTTGCCTCCTCCTTAGGATAGGGTTGCTAGGGTCATTATGGACTATTTTATCCTTGATCCTTCCTATGAAATAATTAGGAGCTTCCATGCTATGTTTTTAAATAATTTGAGGCATAAAGCTTGCATGAATATTACTTTGTTTCTTTTCCATTCTATGAATAAGTCCTCTCTGAGTGTTCAAGGTGACCTTGATCAACCCCCTATTCATCAAGGCCTTGCACTGATGGTGTTTGAGCAGGTTGCCTTTGAATGTGGTTTAAATATTGACGATTTGCTCAAGTTTTTTATAGATATTCCTTATACCTTGGATGGTGGCACTAAGAAGGTGGTGGATTCCCCTAGCTCTCTTGGAGGTAGTTCTTGATTGGCATCTAGGATGAATTCTAATCGCATTGAAGATATATATTCCTTTTACTATCGAAAAGGTTCTAAGAAAATTTCTAGGAAGATTCAAGTCTCTTACAAAGGAGTTTTGAGGAAGGCCTCAGACGTGGAAACCCTTACTCCTTCGACTGGTCCCACTGTCAAATTCGATTTTCCTCCTAAAGTGATATTGGAAGATTCTATGAAATTGAAATTGAGGCCTTCTCCTTCTGCTGCTGTTAGTGGTCAACATAAATCTAAGTGTTTACATTGTAAAGGGGGTGTAACTGATAATTACCCCCATCCCCCTGCCCTCCCATATTTTGATGTTCTTCCTTAGGATTACATTCAAAATAAATCAATGGAGGAGGTCTATGCTTTGAAGGCCTATGGGGAGTTTAAACATTCCATTTTTCATGATTTAAATTTAATTTATATCAATCAAATAAAACTATGGAGCTCTTTGAAATTGGCTCTGGATCTGTTTGAAAATATTTCACATTTAGCTGCTTCTGTTGCTCAGGGTATGGATAAGCTGGTGTAGAACTATCTTAGTTCTCCCTTCTTAGGTGCCTTGAGTGATTGGTGTTAGCAGTTTTCTCTGTCTGCCTCATTTTTGTCTGGTGAGGTTTTGTTTTGATTTTCTTGCCCTTGTGGCCTTTTATGTAGTGGTTGTGGGATCCCGTTAAAACCTTGGATCTTGTGGGATCCCATTAAATAATGCTTTGTATTTAGTTGCTTTTTAAAGTTTGAATTTTGTCCATATCAAGATCAAAAATATTATTTGTTAAATTATTTATCATTTAGTTTTCTTCTTCTTTACAAATATAATAATATTTTCAATATATTACCTTTAACTAAAGTTATGTTTAATTAATTTTTACAATCATTTTTGTTGATAGCATTAATAATAATTTGTAAATCCTTTCAATTAATATATATTTTCATTAATTTTTAATAGAAATTTGGATTCATGTAAGAAGCAATCTAGCCTTTTTATAGTTATTAGATGAAGTTCCATCTAGTAAGTGAGGAGAACGTTATCTCTTTTATTTCAAAAATTACCACCTTTGTTATTGTTTCCCGATTTTTTTGGATGAAAAAGCCATTATATTAATAAAATAATGACTAATCATACAAAAAATGATGGGTGGGATTATCACACCTCGTAAACCAACACACTAATCGTTGTGGTTAGGTGTACACAAGAGTGTCAGAAACAGTCCACAAAAAGTTAGATAGCAATCGCAAAAACAATGTCAAATATACATTCAGAAAGAAAGGAGCCGAGAAATCATTGCTAGGTGGAAGGCCTAAAGTTTTCCTCCATATTGTCATAAGTCCATCCAATGGTTGCAAAAGATAGATCCCCCAACCATCAGCAGTAGTATCACTAATAGTACAACTCTGTGCATTTGGTATAATTTCACCCCAACCAAGGGTATCATCTTGCTCAGGAGGTCGAACATCCCAACCAGAGGTCGAGTGATACGGTCCTCCAACTCCAGATGCTCCACATTTGTGCTACGGGGGATGGGACCAGTGTCTCGTAAAGAGGGCTATGACCGGCGATGAGTCCCTCGATGAGTCGACAATCGGGACCTGGAACCTCCCCTGGAAGGGGAAGGAAGAGGCACACAACTCATAGCATAGGGTACATTCCCCCAATGATCCATGAGGATAAGTACTATAGCTCCACATGTACTTTTCAACCTATACTTGAATCTGTAACAAGAAATATAAGAATATATCATATTTATCCACAACAAAGAAGACATGCCCGACATGTTGCTAAAAAAATAGCTCTATTCTGGGACTTCCATAAATAAAATAGGGTACCAATTCTAAAAATATTTTAGCAACACCCAATTTGAAAAAAAGCAATAGGGTCACCCAAAGTAGCATGCACCCATGTAAAATACTCCTGCATAAAAGGTATGAAAATTTTAAGAAGCCACTCCAAGGCCAACTGAGCCCAATCACAAAACCAAAAAATATGTAGTAAATATTTTGCCTATCCATAAACTGGGCAAATGGGATTATGAACACCCATATGCTTGAGCCTATTACCAATAGGCAACCCCTGATGCAAGAGGCTCCAAGAAAAATAACTTTGTTTAGGTTCAATATAAGTAACCTAAGAAATCCAAAATCTCTTATTCCATCGGGAGGGAAGAGATACTAAGTCCCGTATAAGGGTGATCTTATCAACCATTGGAACTTGTAGGGTGAGCCATTTGTAACCAATATGAGCTTTATATTGCAAAATAGGAAGCATCCTAGGCCAACACCAATTTGACCACAAGGGTTTTGAAAATGTTTATGCAATTTGCTCCAAATATAAAATGGAATACTATTAATAACCACCTCATAAGTATATATATCACTAGGATTTAAATTGTAAATTTAATGAAAACTTTCCTAGGGTATCCAACTCCTGGTATGTTGTGAGAAGAAATAAAAAATAGAAGCAATACCATGCTTATAGAACCTTTGCGCTCTGACCCGCTACACCAAAGCTAGGGGAGAGCCCTACCAAGTGATAACATGAGACCACCAGATATTCATAGAAGGCAAAGAGGCACCTACTTTATGAATAATATCTTTCCAACTAAACTAAGATTTGAAGGTCTCTCAGGCTTTCCAAGTACGCAGAATGAGAAAAGAACCTTTAAATTTAACAGGGACATGGGCAGTAAGAATGGATTGCAATCCCACCTCTTTCTAAATTTTCTTCCCTTGAAGAAAACCAAAATAAATGCAATGTATGACCAACACTTCCCAATATTCATCCCCAATTAAATATCTAGTGATCCCTTTAGCACAAATGGAAAAACCTTATCGGTGATAATCAAACAAACCCATTCCTCCATAATCCTTGGGCAAACAATAAATTTCCCAGGATACCCGATGAAAACCTTATTTGACAGAGTATTTGGTCCACAAGAAGTCTCTCAAAAGCTTATCCAACATTTTATAATAATATTTGGATGGAACCCAACAAGCCGAATAATAGACATGGGTAGTGGCTAAAACCTTAGAATAAATATAAAATTTTCCTGCAAGAGAAAGTTTCTTACTAGTCCAGGAATAAAGCTTATTGTCCAATTTATCAATAACATACTACCACAATTGAGGAGAGGAACCATGAAATGCAAAAGGAATTCCAAGAAATTTAAACACCTCACCTAGTTGAATCCAAGTCCATTGGAAATCATGCAACCAACTTGGCAATTGGCATTGAGATTGCTGAAAATAGGATGTTTTTTTCCATTGAATAGAATAACCAGAGGCTAAACGGAACACCTCTAAGCAACTAATAGTCAAGGAAAGGAATTGCTCATATTATCAAAGCATTAAGAGAGAATCATCAGGAAAATAACCATTGATCAATTGACGGTCAGAATTGGGGAGAGAAATATCCCTGATTAATACTTGATCTACCTTATTGGCCAATAAATAGCCAAAATCCTCTACAACAAGAATGAAAATAAATGGAGAAAGAGGGCATCCCTGTCTTATAGAGTGACCAAGATAAATTGACTGAGATTGATTATTATTCAAAGTAAGAATAGCTGAAGCATCATGAAATAACATCAAAATGGTTCTCACAAACATTGGCCCAAAGCCTAGAGCCTAAAGCATGGCAGTGATGAAGTACCACTCCATATTATCATAGGCTTCCTCAAAGTCAATCTTAATGAATAAAATCTTGTTCAGATTTTATTGCCCACTCCATACCTTCCCAAACACCAAGAATGTATCTTCCTTGAACAAAGCCAATTTGTTCAAGTCTGACAATCAAAGGCAGGAGAGATTTAAGCTTAAGTGCAAGGGCCTTGGCAATAATATTATAGCTCACATTAAGCAGGGTGATCGACCTTCAATTAGTGATGAGCTCAGGGTCTCTAGACATAGGAATAAATTTAACATTACCTTTTTTAATAATGGAACCCAGTAAACCACATTGCAGGGCTTCAAAAGACACTTTGTGGAGATTAGAACCAAGCATATCCCATAATTATTTGTAGAATTCACATGGTAAGTCATCAAGACCAGGTGCCTTATCATTGGCCATGAGTGACAAGGTATTTTTTAGATCTTTCAGAGAAAGAGGAGTGTCATAGAATAGCTTATTGGGGATAACAAGGGTACAATCAACAAGAGCTTACCTTCTAGCATCATTAAGGGGTTGAGAAGCAAAAACACCTTGATAATGTGAAACAAAGGCTTTGACAATGTTCTAAAGGTATGTGAATCTTTGCCCATCAACTTGAATGGATTGAAATTGGGAATACTGGGCAGGAGGTCTGAGGTGTTGAAAAACATCTTTGGTCATTCTATCCCCACTTTGAGCCAATGCATTTGAGCATGTAATTGAGAACCCTTGGCTTCATACAAATCAACTTTTTTTAGCTCATGTCGAATGGAAGAAACTTGGAATTGAGCAAGATAACTGAAAGGAGAGACTTCAAGCTTGAGATAGGCTTTGGATAGCTCACTCTACAAGGTAGACTTAGCCTGTTTTTGCTATTTTGTAACTTCAACACCCAGATTCCGTAGTACCTCAGTGGTTCCTTGAATGACATCATTCCACCACTCAATCCTTTCAGAAATACCATCAGGTCTAGGAATAAAATTCCAAATGCGGCATATATGAGCTTTCATGCTAAATTTATGCAAAAAAGAAACATTCGGGTAAAAATGTGAAGAATGCACTTTGGGTTGAAAGTTTAACATTGTCATCAAGAATAAAATAGGTGAATGATCAGACATTGTAGTACCAGACAAAGTCAGCACATACAACAAATAAGGTAAAATACAAAAGAACTGAAAGTTGTCACACTCAAAAATCATGGCTCTGTCCAATATTTCCAAAACCCTGGTAGAAGTAGCCTAGAAATTGGACTAGGTGTATCAAAGAGCTTGAAGCTAAAAGAGTTGGAGACCACGTGGAAAGCATCATTGTTTAGATATTAGCTCCATTATCACAAATCCTCTAACAAAGAGGCTATCGCATATTTTTCCACACTTGAGACTTCCTATGATGTTCATCATGCTTAAAAACAATTTGGAGAGAGGAAATAATATGATTCTAAATTTGATCATGATTTTAAGATTTTTTTTTTTTAATTCTATTACTTCTTTCAATCCATAGATTCCAACAAATAATGTCAAGACCACTCCTCCATAGAATGCATAATTCTTTAGCTTTAAAATAATTAATCTAATATTTTATCAACTCTTTCAATGCTAAAGGAGCTACCTAGTATATTCTCATATTTTTGAAGGGATAGCCCCAAATAGTGTAAGCAAAGGGACAATGAAGAAGTAAATGATTTGATGTTTCTACATCATTCTTACACAAGGCATGCCTAAAATTCGATGATATCCTCTTCCTTGCAAATTCTTACCTTTAATAATTTTCCTTTAAATTTCTAACCAAAGGAATATTGAAGCCTTTGGAAGGGCCTTAAGTAACCAAACATTCTTCTAAATAAAATCATTTGAAATAAGAAATCATGATTACTCTAAATACTTATATTCTAACTTGGCTGAATATCCACATCTTTGATAGATTTAAAACTTGCCAATGCCCATCATTTCTTATAAAAATAGGAAAATATAACTCTTGAGCAATTTTTACTCATAAAATATTTGATTGAGGTCTTCTTCCTTCGCCATATTGTTAATAGAAACCCATGACCTAGAATTGTTGCTTACATCAATATATTAACCTACACAAGCCAAGTTGGCCCAAGAAAATGGTTGTCACTTTTAATCATAAATAAGAAAAAATATTCAACCAAGCATCAAACCAAAAATTTGTAAAACCCCCCTCATTGATTGACCATAAATTTTCAAAAATAAATAGGAATTATGTACCTGTGAATCAAATATTTTCAATATTTAGATCTTGGAGATATAAATACCACCTTTATTGTTTGCTTCCATTAAAAATATATATAAGAAATATTTTTTTGTCTTCAGTTAGATTATATTAAATTATTTTTTAGCAAAAATAATTTTATTTTCTATTTCTAAAATTAAATTATTGAATTTATCTTATTTAATACATAAAAATTATATTTCAAATCAAAAGGTTTACAATTTATTATTAATGCTATGTTTAATGTTATTTTCAATTAATTTTTATGATCAAATCAAAAGGATTGAACCCGGGTCACATCGCTGATAATCCAAGTGGCGTCCTTGCCGGTAGAAAATAATTTGAAATAAGAAATCATGGTTACTCTAAATCCTTATATTGTAACTTGACTGAATATCCACATATTTTGATAGATTTGAAACTTGCCCATCCTTTCTTATAAAAATAGGAAAATATAACTCTTGAAGCAATTTTTACTCATCAAATATTTGATTGAGGTCTTCTTCCTTCGTCGTATTGTTAATAGAAACCCATGACCTAGAATTGTTGCTCACATCAAAATATTAACCTACACAAGCCAAGTAGGCCCAAGCAAATGGTTGTCACTTTTAATCACAAATAATAAAAAATATTCAACCAAGCATCAAACCAAAAATTTGTAAAATCCCCGTTATTGATTGACCATAAAAATTCAAAAATAAATATGAGTTATGCACCTTCGAATAAAATATTTTTAATATTTATATTTTAAAGATATAAATACAACTTTTATTGTTTGCTTCCATTAACAATATATATAAGAAATATATGTTTGTTTTTAGTTGGATTATATTTAATTCTTTTTAAAAAAAATTAATTTTATTTTCTATTTCTAAAATTAAGTCACAGATTTTATCTTATTTAATACATAAAATAATATTTTGTAGTTAGTTGCTTTTTAAAATTTGAATTTTCTCTAGATCAAGATCTAAAATATGATTTGATAAATTATCTGCTATCTAGTTTTCTTCTTCTTTACAAATATGATAATTTTTTCAAAATACTACCTTTAACAATATTTTATCAGCATAAAAATTAATGTTATGTTTAATTAATTTTTACGATCATTTTTCTTGATAGCAATAATAATAATAGAAATACCTAGTGCTAGAGAAGTCATGAGTACGCTTTAGTGCTTAGAAAATACCTCCATACCACTTGAAAAAGTACAAAAATGGTATGATAATTCTTTTTTTTGCAAGGGAATGAGAGGAGGACTTGATTGGTTATGCTTGATAAAATGGTTATGTAGGACAAGCCATAACAAATATGGATCAACCATTAGCTCTTTTAGTTTTTTTTTTTTTGTAAAATATTAAGGGGTTCATACTTCAACACATTTTATCATTTCACCTCTAGGTATCTCAAATTTATATTTGAAAAATAAATTCTTTTTTCTACCAAAATTTGAATTTTTGAATTTTAATATTGGAATATTTTGAGGAATATTCTAGTAGTTTGGTGGGAAGGTGGTTGATTGGTTGCACATGTGTCATGTTGATGCAAGCATGTGGAATGAGAAGGAAAAAAGAGGACATATCAATTTTGATTACTTTTTGTTTTGTTATCTCCCTTTTGATCCTAAGCATGGTGCTTGGAGAGATGGCTATCTGGGCGTTCTTAAGTTTCTTACTTATGGGAGGTCTTAGGTTAAAACCTACCCCCTTACTATTTTGAATGAATATGATAATATCAACATACTTTCAACAAATTCCCCTAGTGACATTAGCACTTTTGATGACATGGTATAGTTTTGGACCTATAGCGATGATGTGGTAGGGTCATACAAATCCCACATGGTAGTCCATAAGATGATATGGCACAAATCCTAAGGTAACTTGTATCGGTATATATAATAGAGCTTATAGGCGCATATATCTAGAGGTGACATGTGGTAAAATAAAATATAATAAAATATTTCATTTTAAACTCGATACTTTTCGTACAATAGCAAAATAAAATATAATAAATTAAATATCAAATATTTTTAGTTATACATAGATTTGGAGACATAAGTTATTAATACTTTTTTTTTTTGTTAAGAAATTAATACATTTTTCCTAATCCTTTCACCTATTATACTCTAATCTTATAACCTCATAATTATGATGTTTAAAGGCTAAACCAAGCAAATGTGAAGTAAAAGTAGTAGATTAGTTATATTCATGAGATTTATAGTTTACTAGACCACAAGTTTAATATTGGCAATAAATATGTTTTATTAATCTAAATATTAAGAGAAAAACTTCAATGCCCTATTTTTTGGGTAATTTATTTATATGGTGATTGTCATTTTCTTAGATGGTCATTGGTCTTCAAACAAGAAAGTAATTATATCTTAAGAGAGAGATATGAGTAGTAGATATTTACAATCTAACTTCATTATAAATTAAAATATTTGACATTAAAATATTTACAAAATCTTAGGTCAACTTTACAAAGTATTTTGGATAAACATGTTAAATTCCTTTTGAATTGAGTATATTTTTTCTTCAAATTTAGGAGAAATCAAAACAATCACAAACTGGAATTTTAACTATTTAACTTTCTACTTATTGTAATTGAATTTTCTTATACTATTTTATATATTTTTTATCATCCTTTAAATCATTTTTTAATTTCATATATATATATATATATATATATATATATTTGTTTATATTTAACATGATCAAAATACATTTTATTTATATAATGGTAAATATATTTCTAAATCAGAATCAATAATGACTATTATTCACTCAAAATTTCACCATATCCTATGTGATGGACACGTGCACCAACACTCGTGCCACACATTGAGCAATATAGTCAAAAATTGTTGTGAGCATGGGATGTGACTTGTAAGGCAACCTTTGAGATTTTTCTAAGGTTAGCTCATCATTATATGTGATCCTTAGAACATTGTTTCCTAGTCTGCATGCATTTATCAAAGGAAAAGGAATAAAGATTGCAAAAAATAAAACCTAAGCTATGGAAGTGAATCGGTGATGCACCAAGATCTAAGGGTTTATTATACGTATAAATAGAATAAAATTAACACATTCATCATTTAATAATAGCTAAAAAGTGAACATGATTTCAATTTAACATTTAATAATTCATACATAAGATGTATCTACACATAAGAATCAGGGTAGAGTAAAATTTGTCACAACTTCCTATATATATAATCTTTCTTTATAGAGATGTTAGACCAAAATAGGTTTGAATGTTTTGAATAAAATTACTCAATACTTGAGTCCAAGTTATATATAAAAAAACGTGAAAGGGAAATACACACAATACCATGTACTAGGCATGAGAAAGCAATTTTTTGATGCCTTACAATGGAGAAGAAAACACTATTTATTAGCAAAATTAGGGTTTCTTTTCCTTGAGAACTATACAAGAAATTTATAGTTACCTCCTCAAATTGAATGAGGGACTAGTCTACATATAATTTTGGTGGCCTCAAGGTCTATAAAATTGGAGCCATCAATACCTGAAGGTTCAAGTCCTATGGAACTAGAGCTTCCATTTCCATTGTCTTTAAGATGCCAACCACTTGGTATACCATACCAAAATTATGCATGTGGGTGGACTCAAGGTTTTTTCACAATTATTATATTTATGAGTCCCTATTCCCTTTCTATAGGATATTATACATAGATATTACCTTTGATTGTTGTCTTTTTTAGAATTGAAGATCAAGATGCTTCTCCTTTAATTAGACTAACAATAAAGCTCATTTTATGATGGATCTCTTTTGAATGCGGGTCCAATTTACACAAGTACTTCTTTTGCTTGGCTCTAATATGCTTGCCACATATCCAGGTCTCAACCAATGATAAAATTCTTCTCTAACAACTATTTTGGCATATTCATGAAAGGGCATGGGATATCCATTGATGAGTGATTGATGACTCACATGAATTTGGTAACTTTCCTTATTTTTTATAAAAAGGTATCTATCATTCATCATAATATCAATGACTTGCACTACTTTGGGGATCTTTTGCATCTTCCAACCTTGCAAATCAACACCCATCATTGATCGGTAGGAAATTGTTTTAGTTAAAGAAGTACAAATATTATATATAAAATAAAAAATAAAAAATCCTATAAAATTATATTTAATAATGTTGCATATCTAAAATAATAGTTTAAGGATCAAGCTTCTGATATATGACCTAACATTTATTTTTTATTCAGCTTCACTCCAAAAATTCAAAAAATATAATTTACTATCAAATCAAATCAACCATGTGCTTACCCACTTCCAACTAACTATTGCAAACACGATGATATCAGCCTTGACATCCAACCTTGATATCCCAAGCTATGGATTAGGGACTAAATAGGGTAGGGGGCTATTGAAACTTCTTTGTTCTCAAAAGGGGGACATCAAGAGCAATAATTGCATCTAGGTTAGGGGGCTACCAAAACTCCTCTATGCTTTAAAGAGGGGTATCAAGAGCAAGAACCGCATCCAAAGCAAGGGGTTCCTAATACTCCTCCTTTATTGAGTTCTAATGGTCATTGGGGGCTAAAATAGTTTCCTAAAGAGCATTTGAGACACCATAAGACTTACTATAAATATTGTAGATCCATTCTTTCTTGGGGCCAATATGGGTATTTGAAGAACATGTGCTTATACTGAGAGGGGGGGTGAATAGTATACAATAATTTTTTTTGCTTTTTAATCCAAATAATAGCATCAACAATATTAAAGCAGTAAACATCACACAAAGCATCACACACATGAGAGACATGATTTTACGTGGTTCACCCAATGCGGGCTACTCCACGGAGAAAATATTTCTTATAAATTTTTCTCAAATAAATTCTCTTGGGAATCCTTCCCTACAATGTTTATGGACCTCTGTCCAAAGGAGACACCAATCCCCTAAATCAAATTCATGGATCTCTATCCACAGGAGAACTCCTTCTCCTCTACTCTGGTTGGTGATCCTCTAGAAGACTACTGCCTCCACTGCACTGGCTTGTGGATCTCTCTCCACTGAAGACTCTTGTCCCCACTCAGAAGACCTATCCTCACTACCCTGGCTAATGGATCTCTATCCACTAGAGACTACTATCCTCTCTACTCTATCACCTCCAAAGCTCTATCTCAAATCTGTACTAAACACAGTCCTTCGGTCTAGCACAATTCTGCTCAATCTCTATCTCTGATCTGGCACAAACCTGTCCTCAAATCTGCACCAAACTCTATCCTCAAATCTGCTCAACAAGTCCACATAGAACTTGCTCAAATATGCTCAACAAGTCCACATAGAACTTGCTCAAATCTGCTCAACAAGTCCACATAGAACTTGCTTAAATATGCTCAACAAGTCCACACAAAACTTGCTCAAATATGCTCAACAAGTCCACACAGAACTTGTCCAATCTCATAGAAACATAAAGAGAATTGTTAGAGACTCAATATTGTTCTATACTATCAATTACTTTCTCAACTCAAATCATAATATAGAATAGTTTGTTTTATGGAACTTGAACAATCACTTCACACATCCACTTGACTAGGCTCAACCAACTCTACTCAACCAATCACTCAATGAAACAACCCTTTCTCACAAACCCTAGTCCAAGCATATGATCACTCAACTCAAAATATTTCCAACAATGCTCAACAACAAATCTCACATAACAATGATACTCATGTTCTTTTCAAACTCTAGTTCAAGTTCTTTACTCAACAACTCACTTCAACAACAATGCTTATAAAACAAGGTTTTAATAACAACTCTTTATTCTAGAAAACCTTGAAGCATTAACTCAAATCATTCAATAGGAAACCCTAATCAAGTCCTTTTCACTCCAAACTTATTTTCCAAAAAACCAACCAATCAATTTAACTAAGGAAGAATGTGCTCATACCTTTTTCTTGATGATGAAGGAATCTCATAAATCTGCCACAACCATAAACACTCTTTTGCCAAGCTCAAAGAAATTATTAGATAATAATCTTCCTCAAAATACAATGTAAATATCAAGACAAATATACACCTTATCACTCCACATTTAAGAAATCATTCATCAACATTTACAAAAATTAATATACCACTTACACCTTATGATCTCCCCAACTAAAATAATATTCAATGCACTCTTCTTTTAAAAATAACTCAATGCTTAGAAGTTCCCTTTATCCTTTTATAAATTCCAACAATTCAATGTGACACAACCACTTTATTAAAATAAACTAACACCTTCCTCCAATTTATCAAAAATTAATATTCCAACTAACAATCCTTTAAGCAACCCTTTTAACTCCCAAACTCATGTCAACTTTAGGCAATATAAAAAATAATCAAAATTTTATTACCTTGGCCTTGGTGGGAATTGAACTCACAATGCATCCTTCACCCAACGCCCTAGCCATAGCTCCAACTATCATGTGATCTAGGTGATCGCTTGAGGAGTGGAGATCACCATGTGCTCAATAAACCTCCCTACTTTGCCAAGAAAAATGTGTGCCTTTCCTTTCACGATCTCAAACACCAATGCAACCACCAAAATTAATTGCTATCGCATTTCGAACGCAGGTCACTTGGAGCCTCAAATACTTTAACCAATTCCTCTTTGCCACTAGGCCACGCTGCCCAGATGGCTTCAAATTTTCTAGCGCTTTCATTTTTTTCCTTATTCTCTGGCACAAAACACAAAATTCACTTTCTCTTTTTGCACGAGCTCTTCAATCAAAATTGCATACATTAATATTTTTCGAGAAAAGGATAATTAAAATACCTCTTAAGGCATTGGTATATATAGTCATTTCCCTCCTTCATGCATAACATGTCAATGCTCGAATTTCCTCCAACCTTATTAGACGTCGACACTCGAATTTCCTTTGGAACTTATTAATTTATAAAATATTTAAATTCATTTGAATTTAAATTTTATAAATTAATTCTTTAAAACCCTTTGGTTTTATTAAGACCATCTTCCATTGTACACCTTGGTATAAATAATATTTATTAATAAAATTTAAATTCACTTTGAATTTAAATATTTTATTAAATAAATATTAAACCTTCCTTTAGCTTTGCAATAGTCTTCCTTGGGTTTTTATGAAAAACCTTTTAACTTATGCTTCCACATAATATTAAAAATATTATGGAGCCCTTTTGCCTTTAACCTCTGCTTTATTCCTCTTGACCTTTGACATCATCAATGGCTTATTTTTGGAGATCAATAACAACTCTTGACAACTTTATTTCTTGACAATTTCCTTGACATTAATGATGACTTCATTTCTTGACATCAATGACAACTTGACTTAATGACTCAAAATGTCCAACAATCTCCCCCTTTGTCATTGATGGCAACCCAAATTCTTTTTACTAAAAACTTGACTTTTTCTTTGTTCTGCTCCCCCTAGGACATTGCTCCCCCTGGCTCAATGCTCTCCTCTTTCTCAAATACCAAATCTCTCCCCCTTACTCAAATCTCTCCCCCTTTGACATCAATGGCAAAGGGTCACCTTTGGGGCTCGGGGCTAAGAATGAGCCTCTTAGCTTAGCCCCTCCCCCACCTCCTCTTGAGGTGGTTAATTCTAGGGTGGGAGTCTCACTCCCAATTTTCCTCGAAGATACTCAAAGGTTTCCTTTGAAAGTGGCTTAGTGAAAATATCTGCTATCTGTTCCTTTGTAGTAATATATTCCAACCTGACCTGTTTATTTATCACCTGTTCTCTCAGAAAGTGGTACTTAATCAGAATGTGCTTTGTCCTGGAGTGCATCACTAGATTTTTTGAGATACTTATAGCACTTGTATTATCACATAGTATAGGAATAGGATGGTCATGCTTTATCTTGAAGTCTTCTAGAGTTCTCTTCATCCATAACACCTGTGTACAATTGGCTACTGCTGCAATGTATTCTGCTTCTACTGTAGATAAAGATACTAAAACCTGCTTCTTACTTAGCCAAGAGACCAAACAGTCTCCAAGAAAGAATGCTCCTCCACTTGTGATTTTTTTGTCATCAATGTTGTCGGCCCAATCTGCATCTGTATAAGTTGTCAGTGTGAAACTATCACTTTTGGGATACCAAAGCCCAAAATCCATAGTCCCTTTTAGATACCTAAAAATTCTTTTACTACTACCACATGTGTTTCCTTAGGTGCTGCCTGAAACCTTGCCACTAATCCCACTAACTGTACTATGTCTGGTCTTGTAGCTATAACATACAATAAAATGCCAATCATAGATCTATATAATCTTTGATCTACCTCTGGAGATTCATCATCCTTACTCAACTTGCATCCTGTGACCATGGGAGTACTTACTGGTTTACAATCTTCTAACCTAAATTTCTTTAACATTTCTTTTATATACTTGGCTTGTGAGAGAAACACCCCTCTTTCTGATTGTGAAATCTGAAGTCCAAGAAAGAAGGACAATTCACCAAGCATAGACATCTCAAATTCATTTTGCATGTTCTTAGAAAATTCTTTACACATCTTATCATTGTTTCCCCCAAAAATTATGTCATCAACATAAACAACCACTATTAGTAGATCACTCCCTTCATTTTTGATATATAAATTACTTGTCTGCTATTCCTTTTCTGAATCCCTATTCCTGAAGATACTTATCCAATCTTGAGTACCATGCTCTCGAGCCTGCTTTAAACCATACAAATGCCTTTTTCAATCTGCATACATAATCTGGTTTATCTGCTAGTATGAATCCCTCTGGTTGTTCAATATAAACTTCTTCTTCTAGAACACCATTTAGAAATGTTGACTTGACATCCATCTGATATACCTTGAAGTTCTTGAAACTTGAGAAAGCTAAAAATATCCTTATAGCTTCAAGTCATGCAACTGGAGCAAATGTCTCATCAAAGTCAATTCCTTCTACTTGTGCATAACCTTTGCATACTAACCTTGCTTTATTTCTGACCACTTGTCCATCTTCATTTAACTTGTTTCTGAATACCCATTTTGTGTCGATCACATTTTTGTCCTTTGGTCATGGAACAAGTTCCCAAGTTTTTCTTTTCTCTATCTGATCTAATTCTTCATCCATTGCCTTAATCCAAAATTTATCCTCACTTGCCTGAGTGAAGTCTTTTGGCTCAATCTTAGATAGCAAAGAAAAATTTGCTTGTTGAGATGGTTTTATTATTCTTCTCCTTGTCTGTCTTTCATCTAGATTCCCAATGATCTGCTCTTTTGGATGATGCTTCTATACATACCTGGATGGAGTTTTGGGAAGAAGTCTTTGTGTTTCTTCTTCTTCTTTATCTGATTCCTCACAAAATTCTTCTTGACAACATCCATCTTCTTGATACACAATTTGTTGAACTGGTTCTCTTGAATCTATCTTCTCATCAATTGTTACATTCATACTTTCCACCATAGTGCGTGTTCTTTTGTTGAAGCATCTGTAGGCTTTACTCCTTGTGGAATAACCAAGAAAAATTCCCTCATCACATCTTGGATCAAACTTGCCTAAGTTTTGATCTTCCCATCTTATGTAACATTTGCTTCCAAAAATTCTGAAGTGTTTTACAGTGGCAGGTCTTCCTTTCCAAAGCTCATATGGAGTCTTGTGATGATTTACCCTCATTTGAGCCCTAGTGATTATGTATACTACTGTGTTTATAGCTTCTCTCCAAAAACCATCTGATAGCTTAGATTCATTTAACATAGCCCTAGCCATATTTTCAATAATCCTATTTTTCCTTTCAACTACCCCATTTTGTTGAGGAGTTCTTGTTGTTGAGTACTCTCTCTTGATCCCATGTTGTTCACAAAACTCTACAAATTCATTTGAAGTAAATTCTCCTCCTCTATCAGATCTCAGACACTTAATCCTTTTGCCGATTTCATTTTCAATCAATTCCTTAAATGCTTTGAATTTTTCAAAGGCCTCTGACTTCTCTTTTAGGAAGGCTACCCAAACCATTCTGGAATAATCATCTATAAATAGTATAAAGTAGCTATCACCCTGAATACTTTGTGTTCTGGTAGGACCACATAGATCAGTATGTATTAGGCTCAATGGCTCAGATGACATATATCCTTTTGACTTAAAGGTTGTCCTAGTTTGCTTTCCATGTTGACAAGGTGCACAGATTGTGTTTTGAGGTCTTCTTATTTTGGGTAAATCTCTGACCGCTTATTTATTGCTTATGTTGACTATGTTGTCAAAATTCAAGTGACCCAATATTCTATGCCATAACCAAATCTCATCTTCTTGTGATAGAAAGCACTTTTCCCCTTTGATCTCATTGAGCATGTATAAGTTGTTTGGGGTTCTTCTTGCATTGGCAATGATTTTTCTAGTTTCTGATTTTCTTATCTCACATCTATCTAGATGGAAAGTAACCATGTACCCTTGATCACAAAGTTGAATTATACTTAGCAGGTTGTGTTTTAACCCTTTAACATACAATACATTTTCTATTTTTGTTTTCCCATTATCTAAACTTAGAGTTCCTCTTCCACCAATCCTTGTTGATCCATTATCACCGAAACTTACTGATCCTCTATTTGTTTCTTTTAGTACAATGAATTTGTCTTTGTCTCCTATCATGTGACTAGAGAAACCACTATCAAGATACCATTGTTCTTCTTTATCCTGAGCATGAAGGGTTGTTTGAACTAACATTGATCTAGCCTTAACATTTTTCCTTTCATCTTTCCTAGTTGTTGAAATTGCTTTTCTAGACTCAGGAAGCATCATTTTACACCATCTAGCCTTGTGCCCAAAATTATTGCATTTGTAACATATAATATCATCATCCATGAGAGGTGCAAAGGAATTGAAATTTCTATTGACATTGTTTCTTGCATGATGAATACAGTGTACAACTCTATGACCATATTTATTACAAGAAAAGCAATGACCATGGAAGAAATTATGTAACCTGTTTGGATGTCTTGGAGTTTGTGGTGAAGTAATCTTCCTCTTGTGATTAACTCTTATCCAGGGTTCTCCTTTGCTTTCTTCCTTTCTTATATCCTTTGCTTGCTTATCCTTGTTTGAGGTTTCTGCTTTTTGAAGACTTGATTCCTCTTTCTGTTTCTCATATTCTACATCTTGTAGTACCTTGGTCCTTTCAACTTCATTCCTTAGGTGGACAATTTCTGCTTCCAATATTTCACATTCTGTTTCCCTGGCTCTCAACAGATCTATCATGTCCTGCTCAATATTCTTTCCTTCTTCCACCCTAATCTTGAGTTCTGTGAGATTTTGTACAAGTTCCATCCTTGCTTCTTCATCTTCTTGAACTTGTTCCTTCAAGCATGAATTCTTCTCTCTAAGTCTTTCCAAATTTTTGAGAGCAGCAAAGAATTCCTCTTTTATGTCAAACATAGTCTCTTCTTCATTTTTTGAAGTCATGTGTGCTACTGATGGATCCTCCTCCAAGTTGTTAGTCTTTTCATGGAGGGACCCGCTCTGATACCAATTGAAGAACATGTGCTTATACTGAGAGGGGGGTGAACAGTATACAATAAAAATTTTTGCTTTTTAATCCAAATAACAACATCAACAATATTAAAGTAGTAAACATCACACAAAGCATCACACACATGAGAGACATGATTTTACGTGGTTCACCCAATGCGGGCTACTCCATGGAGAAAATATTTCTTATAAATTTTTCTCAAATAAATTCTCTTGGGAATCCTTCCCTACAATGTTTATGAACCTCTATCCAAAGGAGACACCAATCCCCTAAATCAAATTCATGGATCTCTATCCATAGGAGAACTCCTTCTCCTCTGCTCTAGATGGTGATCCTCTAGAAGACTACTACCTCCACTACACTGGCTTGTGGATCTCTCTCCACTGAAGACTCTTGTCCCCACTCAGAAGACCTATCCTCACTACCCTAGCTAATGGATCTCTATCCACTAGAGACTACTATCCTCTCTACTCTATCACCTCCAAAGCTCTATCTCAAATATATACTAAACATAGTCCTTCGGTCTAGCACAATTCTACTCAATATCTATCTCTGATATGGCACAAACCTATCCTCAAATCTACACCAAACTCTATCCTCAAATATTCTCAACAAGTCCACATAGAACTTGCTTAAATCTACTCAATAAGTCCACACAGAACTTGCTCAAATATACTCAACAAGTCCACACAGAACTTGCTTAAATATTCTCAACAAGTCCACACAGAACTTGCTCAAATCTGCTCAACAAGTCCACATAAAACTTGTCCAATCTCATAGAAACATAAAGAGAATTGTTAGAGACTCAATATATTCTATACTAAATACTTTCTCAACTCAAATCAGAATATAGAATAGTTTATTTTATGGAACTTGAACAATCACTTCACACATCCACTTGACTAGGCTCAACCAACTCTACTCAACCAATCACTCAATGAAACAACCCTTACTCACAAACCCTAGTCCAAGCATATGATCACTCACTCAAAATATTTTCAACAATGCTCAACAAATCTCACATAACAATGATACTCATGTTCTTTTCAAACTCTAGTTCAAGTTCTTCACTCAACAACTCACTTCAACAACAATGCTTATAAAACAAGGTTTTAACAACAACTCTTTATTCCAGAAAACCTTGAAGCATTAACTCAACACATTCAATAGGAAACCCTAATCAAGTCCTTTTCACTCCAAACTTATTTTCCAAAAAACCAACCAATCAATTTAACTAAGGAAGAATGTGCTCATACCTTTTTCTTGATGATGAAGGAATCTCATAAATCTGCCACAACCATAAACACTCTTTTGCCAAGCTCAAAGAAATTATTAGATAATAATCTTCCTCAAAATACAATGTAAATATCAAGACAAATATACACCTTATCACTCCACCTTTAAGAAATCATTCATCAACATTTACAAAAATTAATATACCACTTACACCTTATGATCTCCCCAACTAAAATAATATTCAATGCACTCTTCTTTAAAAATAACTCAATGCTTAGAAGTTCCCTCTATCCTCTTAAAACTTACAACAATTCAATGTGACACAACCACTTTATTTAAAAATAAAGCTAACACCTTATTCCTCCAACTTATCAAAATATTAATATTCAAACTAACAATCCTTTAAGCAACCCTTTTAACTCCCAAACCTTTAGGCAACTTAGCAATATAAAAATAATCACAATTTTTATTACCTTGCCTTGGTGGGATTCGAACTCACAATGCAGCCTCAACCCAATGCCCTAGCCATGGCTCCAACTACCATGCGAGCTAGGCGCTCGCTTGGGGACTAGAGAGCACCACGTGCTCCAAAAACTTCCCTGCTTTGCCAAGCAAAATGTGCACCTTCCTTTAGCGCTTCCAATACCAATGCAACCACCAAAACATTGCCACCACATTTTGAACGCAGGTCACCTAGCGCCTCAACACTTTAACCAATGCCTCCTTGCCACTAGGCCATGCTGCCTATATGGCTTCCAATATTCGAGCACTTTCCTTTTTATCCTTATTCGCTAGCACATAAAACACAAAATTCCTTTCTCTTTTTTACACGAGTCATCAATCACAATTGCATACTTAAAATTTTTGAGCAAAGGATAAATTAAAATACCTCTTAAGGCATTGGTATATATAGTCATTTCCCTCCTTCATGCATAACATGTTGATGCTCGAATTTCCTCCAACCTTATTAGACGTCGGCGCTTTTAATTTCCTTTGGAGCTTATTAATTTATAAAATATTTAAATTCATTTGAATTTAAATTTTATAAATTAATTCTTTAAAACCCTTTGGTTTTATTAAGACCATCTTCCATTGTACACCTTGGTATAAATAATATTTATTAATAAAATTTAAATTCACTTTGAATTTAAATATTTTATTAAATAAATATTAAACCTTCCTTTAGCTTTGCAATAGTCTTCCTTGGGTTTTTATGAAAAACCTTTTAACTTATGCTTCCACATAATATTAAAAATATTATGGAGCCCTTTTGCCTTTAACCTCTGCTTTATTCCTCTTGACCTTTGACATCATCAATGGCTTATTTTTGGAGATCAATAACAACTCTTGACAACTTTGTTTCTTGACAATTTCCTTGACATTAATGATGACTTCATTTCTTGACATCAATGACAACTTGACTTAATGACTCAAAATGTCCAACCGTATTATTGGAAGAGCACTAGGAATAGAGATATTCATGTTTCTTGTAGGAGAGGAAGAAAGACAACATGATCTCATATTCTATTTCTTGAACCCAAGAAGAAACCTCAAAGACCATCTTAATGGATTTGGGTAGCTTATATTCAAGATTAATGTTGATGCACATCCTAAATTTCTCTTTTATGGTAGGTTCAAGTAATACAAGATACCCTATGGCTCTTGTAATCCCTAAAAGGATATCTTCGTGCCATAACTCGATAGGTAGACCCAACAGTTGAACCCAAAATGGTGTAAAGTTGATACATTGGATGTTTAGGTTATTGTCTAGATCTCATTTCCTTAGGAAGAGACTACATCTTCCATAGAACCAGGGGCCATTATCTAATCTTTATTGTTGATAAAAAAGTCAATGCATTCGATAGGCTTACGTGTCCATTAATAGCAACAAAATACATAACAACATCAAATATATTATTTTTAAAAATTTAATTGGAATTCCTTCTATCACCCAAGTTAGCATTTAAACTATAATCATTTTAGTTGGTAGTTTTAAAAATACTAAGTACTTTCTTATGGTTTTGTAGGTAATAATTTGCCATTGCACTATTGAAATAGAAGTCAAGGTTGTTCTCTCTTATGAATTGTACATTGTCCTTATTTTTTATATTGTTCTCCAACCTTAATAATATTTATCCAAATATATTTAAATAAACCATTATATTTGAATGATTTATCTTCCTTTTAAAAAATTCATTGAATATTTTTTTTATAATAAAACAAAGATAAATTTACCTTTACGTAATGTTTAAAATCGTGTAACATCTAGACTATATGTAACATCCATATTGCATGTGTTTGATTGCACCAAAACCTATCCTCCATTCAATATGTTTCCTCTTTCTCTCAAGCATTAAAATTATCAGATTCTATTTTGGATACTCATTCTTTTACTGGGCATAAAGCAATGTTTCCAAACCAACACTTTCACTATGAATATTGACCAAAATTCTTCTCAAATTCTAGGGCCTGTGTCTCACTCTTAGTTTAAATGTATCTCATTATTTGACAAGTACTACTTCCATGTAGGAGTGGACTTCTTAGGCACTTCTTCAATTTATCTTCCTCAAAAATTATTCTTATATCTCCCAACAATAATATTAATTCCTTGTTCCTCCAAATATTATTTTCTCCTTCCAAAAATTCAATCTCCTTCAAATTTATTAATTATTTTTCTTGTAACTCCTATAATTTTTCTTCCAAAATATTTATTCTCCTTATATCTCCCACAATTATTTTCATTCATTTTAATTTCTTCCTTTCAATAAAAATACTTTCTTCAAGTAATTAAATTTACCTTACCTAGAAAATATTCTTCTCTCCTTTTTTTCCTGCTTTCTCTTCACTCTTCTTTATTGTATTTCTCCTTCTCCAGAGTTCTTGTATAATAGCTATTCAAACCTAGACTTGGCTCTCAGTTAGCACACTCAATATAGCTCTTTCCAAGATCTCAATGCTATCTCTTTCAAACATTCCTCTATGGTAGACCTTCTACTTAGGCTAAGATAATTTTTCTCTCTACCCTAGAAGTCTAACAAATATGGATTTGATACCATTGTTAAAAAATCATCGTTATTCCATAAAATTATTAATTACCAAGATCAAATAATATCTCAATACTATAAAAGTATTCAATGAATATAGATGACACACAATGCAAAATAAACTCACTATAATATTTATTGAAAATACATCTACTATAGCAATTCATAAATGCAATGCTACTTCGATACATAAAACTTTATCTTCAATATATATTTACATGAAACTTTTCAATTGCATGACTCTTGGTCTTTGCTCTCCTCAAGAGAAACAACTCTTCATATTTTCCTTTTACATAATAGATATCACATATTACATAAAAATAAAGTATCTCATGATTGCATATAATTCCCTACTTCTAAATTTGACACATCACTCACACAACTCACACTTATTGACAAGAATCCTCACACATTTAACTACATGACACATACTATAGACATTAAACATTAAATATATAGTCTACTAAATACTAACACATCCTAATCTAAATATTTACAAAGGTACCAAATAATGTAATACCTCCAACATACCCAACTAAAAAACATGAGGTTACAAAAGGAGGAGGTTCTAAAATAGCTCTCATCACTTTGTTGTCCCTTTTTGGTACTATAAGGATATAAAATCGAGGCTCTAATACCACTTGTAATTAAACAACTTCTAAAAAATGACAATTACAACAACAAATTCTAGAAATATAGCAACATATATGTCATATACATAACTATTTGTAAATTAATTATCTTTCAAATTAACAAATTCTAAATCTGTATAAATATCTAGATTCAAAGTATCAAAATAATCCAAACCACTTAAAGAGGGTAAAGTTTCTTAGCCACTTAGAGTGAAGTGTCTTACATACACCATAGGTGATAGGAATTAGAAAAATTAATGATAATCTAAAAACATCACAACACTTCTATTTATAGTCTAACAAAATATCAAAACCTAATCCTAATGCTCAAGGATTGACTATCCTACCTGAGGGGCCCAAGACAAAAGATAATGATAGTCGATGTGGCTATATTGAGATCATTACATTAATTGGTTCACAATATTCAATTTTCACACTATTATATCACCTTAAAATCATTTTAGTAACATGTTAATTTCTTGTTTTCCACTATTTTACCATCATTAGGGAGACTCTACTTTTCCTTTAGAATAATCTATAACATTAGGGTAAAGTATTGTTAAATTGAAGAATTGTCTTAACTTATAATTAAGGGTTTGCACTAATAAACTAAGTTTCAACAAGGTTGGACAAGATTGCTAATGGCCTCTCCAAACCTCTAAATTTAAGGTATTCATCTCAATTCTTCTATGACATTTTTCATCTGATCATCGAACATTATGATTCAACATAAGCCTAATCAAAATTACCATCATATTGATTCTCTAAGAAGGCTATTACGGCCAGATTGCTCCATGGGATAGAGATATACAATTACTATTAACAGTTGTAATCATGGCTGAATTAAGCCTTGCCAAGTAATCAAAGTGCTAAAACCTTAAACTATTCAAATAACTCATAGTGGTCAAGAGACTCATCACTTCAGTCAATTTTCCTACTCTCATTGACTCATTGCTTGAGGGGGTAGTCATTATTTCAATTATCATAATCAAATTGAATGGGAGATCACTCAATCTTGTCAAATTATGTTCATATTACGAATCATTGTCAAAGACTATCATAAGCTTACCCTTTGCTGGGGAAAAAAGAAACTATCGTAGTTAAGTTAGTAGCTCTCCACCTATCAGTACTATTGTAGCACTGAAGCTACCCGATTATTTCTAGAGCTTGTAAAAGCTTTTTTAAATTTAAGCCTTCCCTCAGTTGGAAGCAATGATTCTAAGATGCATGCCCTTTGGTAGGACTGGGCATCTAATATTGATCAGATCAATGATCATCATTCAATATATGGCATCATTTTAGGAGGTCTATTTTTTCTTAGTGTTGTTCTTTCTCACAATGCATCCCAAAAGGGGCATTTGTAGACACCTAAAATGCATCATGTTGAGATGACTACTCATATGGAACATGTAAATAGACCATATGAATGATCTTGGATAGCTCCAAGGTTAAGTAGTGGTTTTAATCACTTAATTTAGATAGAGTTGGCTAACTCAGCCTTAGCCATGGCTGACACACATGGCTAATAGAGTCGACCACACCTTAGAGCTGCAGCTAGAGTTAAAACTATTTTGAATCCTGGGTCAAGCCAAATTTGGTTACAACGGCCTGGGCAATGGAGATTCAAATAGTTTTGTGTGGGGAAGCGTCGAGAAGGTTACCTCTAATTGATCCAACTATAGGTTTTTTGTTCTTGGCTTCTCCATGAAGCTAGACCAAGGACTTGAGAATGCTATAAGACCCCCCTCAAAATTGGAGAGAGATATAGAATCTTGAGGAGTTGAAACGTAGCGAAGCCCTACCAAATTGTTGACTCAATTGCAACCTTTTGGAGAGAAAGCTAACTTGCCAATCATGAATGCATTCAAAATAATGGAGGTATCAAAGGACAAAGGAGATCAAGAATCCATAATTGAGCCTCTTCCACCATGAATCTAGTGAATTCAATCACCAAATTTGTTAGAGGAAACTGAGGTGACCCTTGATCATCAATTCAACAAGGACAATTGGAGATCCAAGCCCAAATTTGTAGAGCAAAAATATTTTCATCTCAAACGCGGTTGCCATTCATGGCTAATAGTGCCCATCGCACCTCAGACCCATGGTGAGGGTTTGATTCCTGTTTCCCCTTGTTTTAGTAGTAGATTTCCATTTTTAGCTATGTAGATAGCTTAATATAGCAAAAGCTAACATTATTGCAGATATTTGATCGATCAATTTAGGATTTAGAGGTAGATTTGCTTCCATTTCCTTTCAATTATCAATTTAGACTAGTTTCATGCTTTTCAAGTTCTAATAGCTAATTAGGATGTTTCATAATTAGATTCATGTCTTTCTTTACATACTTTACATCAATTTAATGATTTCTTGCATAGTTTCATAGACTACATGATTCATTTGCTTTCTTTAGCATTATTTATGCAATATTACTCTAAAAGCCTAATCAAGAGAGGCCATATTTGCTTTTAATCATTTCTTGTTGTTTCTTGAATGCAGGGTTTACAAGATCCATCCATTTGTAAGGCATTCAAGGCAACATATGCCTCTAATCATAAATAAGAAGGTCATCATTAATCTTGAGCAGTTCATGTCCTATTGGAAAGTGTGAAAGGTGAGTGTGGACGAAAAAGGATTAATTGCATTAACATTAAAACTTAGGTTACATAGATTAAATAGGTAGTAAATAACCTATTTGAGAAAGAAAGGGGGAAAGGAGAAATTGGGGGAAAGGAAAGATGAATAGAATTCTCTTGCCGCCCAAATGCTGCCGTCCACTGCCATCCAGGTAAGGTAAAAGGTAAGTTACCTTTACCCAAGGTAAAAAAAAAAAATTTAACCTTAACTAATGGTAATATTCCAACATTCTCCCCCTTAAAGTTGAGAGGACTAACTATATAGTCTCTCAGTTTTATAAATTGAGCTTTAGCCATGCCTTTGGTAAAGATGTCTGCTAGATTATCCAAAGTGCTACAATATTGAAGCTCAACCGTCTGTTGTTCCACCATATCTCTTATGAAGTGATACTTCATATCAAAATGTTTTGACCTTTTGTGGTGGATCGGATTATATGCCAACTGTATGGCACTAATATTATCACAATTCAGTTGGTTGGACCAATTTTTTTTCGTCAATCTCTTCAAGGATTTTCCTCAACCAGAGGATCTGAGTACTGGCATGAGTAATGGCTATGTCCTCAGCTTCTATAGATGATAATGCTACAACAAATTGCTTCTTGGAACTCCAAGTTATTAGTCCTGAACCTAGACTAAAACAGTTCCCCGATGTAGATTTTTTGTCATCTATATTATCGCCCCAATCGTTGTCACTATAACCAAATAACTTCACAGAGTTAGACTTGTGGTAATGGATTCCAAAATCCAATGTACCTTTTACATATCGTAAAATTCGTTTGGTTGCTTGTAGATGCAGCTCGGATGGGCATGCCATAAACCGTGATACAAGAGAAATAGCATACTGTATATCTGGCCTAGTGTTGGTGAGAAACATTAAACTCCCAACCATGCTTCTGAAATTGGTCAAGTCAACTTTTGGTGCTCCATCTTCTTTGCTTAGCTGGATTCCATGTCCAGTTGGTGTTACAGCTGATTTGCACTACTGCATAGCAAATTTCTTGATCATGTCATGAGCATATTTTTGTTGACATATGAAGATCCCATTCTTTGATTGATGTACTTCCATTCCTAGGAAGTATCTCATTAATCCGAGATCCTTCATCTCAAACTAATTCATCATGGAGTTTTTGAAATCCATATTCATTTTATTATTACTACCCATGAATATTAGATCATCCACATATAAAAAAACTATGAGGATATCTACTCCATTTTTCAGGTAGTATAGTGTTGGTTCACTCTTGCTTTTTGTGAAACCATATTTGCTGAAATAGCCGTCAATTCATGAGTACCATGCTCTTGGTGCTTGCTTGAGGCCATAAAGTGCTTTTTTTAATTTATAAACAAGGTTCTCTTTTCCTGGTTCTTGGAAACCTTGAGGTTGTTGAACATACACTTCTTCTATCAGGTATCCATTTAAAAATGCACTTTTCACATCCATGTGTTGAATTTTCCATCCTTTATGGGCTGCCAAGGAAAGAACAGTTCTTATTGTTTCTTGTCGAGCAACTGGAGCAAAGGTTTCCTCATAATCTATTCCATATTTTTGAGTAAAACCTTTAGCTACTAATATTGCCTTGTGCCTTTCAATGCTTCCATCAGCATTGAATTTTGTCTTATAGACCCATTTACATCCAACACATTTTTTTCCCTTGGGAAGCTTCACAAGCTCCCAAGTATCATTTTTTTTAATTGAGGATATTTCCTCTTCCATGGCATCTTGCCATATATTTTTAGTGCATGCTTTTTCATAGCTAGAAGGTTCTAGCTGTGCAGCAGCCAACAAAGCATAATTGATTACATCACCCCTTGGTTCATGAGACTCATCATCCCCTGACATTTGAAGATTTTCAAGTCTTGACAAAATGTCATCCATCTCACTAGCTTGACTCCTAGTGTATCTTTGTTGGAAATTCCTATCCAACATTTGAGTATATGGATGACTCTGTAGTATGCGCTTTCCTCTATTTGTCTCTTTCCTTTGAGAAACTGAATCAATATCCATCGGGCTTGGAGCGCTTATCGATCTTTGAAATCATTTTGGAGAATTTGGTGGTGCCAACAAAGAAGTCCCTCTTGGACTTGGTATACCACTTGATGTACTTGATGAAGTTTCCTGATGTGGAATTTGTGGAGGAGGACTTTTTCCACTGCTTTTCTTGGGTTGTACCAATGTGGGAGGTAACAACCTATTCTTTGTCATAGGTACTTCTGTGATGACCCGGTTACAATTGTTTTTATCAAAGATTCTACATTTTCTTTCATCAAAAACTAATTTGTAATGCTTCTCCATCATTTGGCCAACACTTAACAAATTGTGTTGAAGTTGTGGAGTATAGTATATGTCATTCACATTTTTAAGGCCTTCTTTTGTTGGAACTGCCATAGCTCCAATGCCTTCGACTTGCAAAGATTTATTATCCCCTAACTTAACATGAGATTTGTAATTTGAATCTAATGTAGCAAAGAGATTTTCTTTGCCACTCATGTGGTTGGAGCAACCAATATCAAAAATCCATGTATCATTTAGATTTTGATCTGTCTATCCATAAGAGAGAAAAAGGTTTGATGGACCTTCTTCTTCTCCGTATAATGAACCATATTGACTGCTTTGATATTTTGAAGACTTTGACCAGTAGTCATGAGCGAAGTGACCTTGTTTCCCATAGTTGAAACAAGTTGTTTTAGTCTTGTTACTTCCTCGTCCTTGATTTCCACGGGCTGCATTGCCTCTTTGGTTCTGATTGGCTCCTCTATTTTGATTTCCACCTCTGTTTTGATTACCTCCTCTGTAGGAGTTGCTTTGGATCTTGCCTCTTTGTTGTTGTCCTCTGCCTCGGCCTCTTCCTTGTTCTTGTCTTGCAGTTTCATTCGAAGTGAAGGCTTTGTCATCACCTCCATAGATTGTTGAAGGGGCTCCTTGAAGTCGCTCTTGATGTGATATTAATGATCCAATCAAACTATCAAATGTAAGAGTAGAAAGGTCTTTGGATTCTTCAATTATGATAGCAATGTGATTCCACTTAGGAAGAAGTGTTCGCAACACTTTCTTCACAATTGTTTCATTTTTTGTGTTTTCACCTAAAGTTTGCATCATATCAACTACTGCTTTGACTCGTACACAGTAGTCTCCGACTCTTTCATTTTCCTTCATTCTGAGATTTTCAAAATCTCTTTTCAAAGTCTAAAGCCTGACTTGCTTTACTTTATCACTTCCTTGGAATCCTTCTTTCAAGGCATTCCATGCATCTGTAGCAGTTAAGTAAGATGCAATTCTAGGAAAGATACTAGGATCTAATGCTGATTGAAGATGGTATAAGGCAAAATAATTATTTTTTTGTGCATCTTTGTAGATCTTCTTATCATTTGCACTTAAATTAGTCCAATCTGTTGGAGCAATGTATCTGTCTTCAATAATATCCCATATTCCTTTTCCAATGAGTAATGTCCTCATCTTGATGGACCAGTACTCATAATTATCCCCACTGAATTCGGGAATTGGTAGATTATTATGTGATCCCATTATTATCTACTAAAACAAGAAACCTCTCTTTTATAGTCTTATTGCAAAAAAGACTTTACAAACTATCAAGACCTGCTTGATTTACAATCATAAACAACTCACACTTTTTGTTCAGCAATTACAAAATTGTCAGCGATTTGTTCATCATCGTCACTGATCAATATTATTTCAGGAGAAGGAGGTTGAAGGATTTCAAGCTGAATTACTATAATGAGTATATTCGGATCCTTGTGAAGCAATTGCAAGCTGTGTCAAATTGTTCAAATCTACTGCCAAAGGAGTTATCTTCGAATCTGCTTCGTATCCTTGATCAGGATTTCTCTGGTGTGCAATAACCGCATTTTGCAACTGTGAAAAAACTGTATTAAGTCCTAGTGTTTTCACATGCCTATCAAAGTTTTCAGGGTTTGTTTTCAATAACAACTTGCAGAGGGCATGATAACATCCATCCGATCTTATCATTTAAGAAAATTTCCCAGAAATTTTCTTTTACAAAGATTTCCTCTTAGGAAATAATAAAAAAAAATTAACTTTCAAAGTTTTTTTTTTTTTTTAAACTTTACAATTATTTCCTCTCAGGAAATTTCTATCAACTTTGAAAAAAAAAAAATTATAAAAAACTAATGAACAGATATTTCCTCTTAGGAAATTACACACAAAAAAAAATTATTATTTTTTTAAATTTAAACTATTCCTTAGTTTTTTTTTTTTTTTAATTTTAATTATCTATTGACCCCGTCGAGAGTCGATCCTACGACCTCGCGGGTGTCAGGGCTGAGGGTAGCCGCTGCGCTACCGGGCTGATCCGGGAGCAATGAGTGCTCCCCGCTCCTCGGGCCGTGCGCCAGTGCCACATCACCACACCTCACGGATCACCATGTCACCACTCCTCGGGCCACGTGCCAATGCCATGTCACCACACCTTAGGCCGTGCGCCAGTCACACGTCGCCACGTGTCATGCCACGTCAATATCGTGCCTCGAGAATCATGTGCCACGTCAACAACGCCTCGAGAATTATGCAGATCTGTTGCTCTTGCGGGCAGCTTCGTCCAGTTCCTCCAGTGCCTCGAGAAGCATGCCAGACTGCTCCTACGGGCCGCCTCGAGATTCATGCCACCTCGGCTCCTACGGGCTACCTCGAGATCTGTGTTGTCGCCTCAAACTGTGGGCCCCACCACCTCGGGAATCGTGTCGCTCTGATACCAAATGTGAAAGGTGAGTGTGGACGAAAAAGGATTAATTGCATTAACATTAAAACTTAGGTTACATAGATTAAATAGGCAGTAAATAACCTATTTGAGAAAGAAATGGGGAAAGGAGAAATTGGGGGAAAGGAAAGATGAATAGAATTCTATTGCCGCCCAAATGCTTCCGTCCACTGCCGTCCAGGTAAGGTAAAAGGTAAGTTACCTTTACCCAAGGTAAAAACAATTTTTTTAACCTTTTACTAATGGTAATATTCCAACAAAAAGTCTGCGGATTACACCACCTCCTCATTTAGAGGGTCTTCAAGACTGTATTAATTGTATCAATATTGAGTATCCCTAAGAGGGATGTATATGTAATTGGATTTGACAAAGTTTAATAAAAGGAAACCCCATTTCTTGTTGAATTCATTATTGTCAATATTTTATGCTTTAATTTTTATATCAATTGATGCATTAGTTAGGTGTATGTGGGTACACATATGCACACCTATACATGAATATTTCACTTCCTTTAACTTACACACTCTAATATAAGACACTTGTGAACATATTTACATTGCATATTTATTCTCATACATACAATACACTTGTGCATATAGACTCAACTTACACTTGCACACTAACTCACATGACACTTGTGTATTTCCTACACATTCACACTTACATAAAAGGGGAAATATAACTCGCACTCTAAACTATGACTCGGGCCTAATATATTATTTACAAATGTATTATGAAGGTATATTAGCATGCATCAAATAATGTAATATACTCAAAGAATTAAATTGAATAAAGAGGAAGAGATTCATATTTTTGGCATGCCTCTCCTTTGAGAGATGGTGCTAACAATCTTAAAGCCACATCTTGTTTTTGTAATGTTATGTGTATAATATATAAATACCAACTCCTTGAGGTGATCAATTGGGGTTATCATACCTTCTCTATTAGAATTATTGAGTTGTTATTGATGTCAAAGAATGACTTGCTTGCTAGCAAACTGTGGTGTGCTTGGGCAAATTATTCAAGGCAAAGGGTTTACTTATTTTCAACACATTTAAATATTTAAATTATATTTAAATATTAAATATAGCCAAAGGTTGAAATATTTAAATTAAATATTTAAATATCAAAGTGAGGTGTGGATGGGCCAACCTCTTAGGTGCCAAAAACAATAACATGAAAGGTTTGTCTATAAATACAGGCTAGAGTTCATTTCATTTAATTATGATTTTGATTGAATATATTTGATATATACATTAGCATTAAGTGGAAGGATATCGGTGGTGAAACAAGGTGGGACGCTATGGTTAACAGTAGGTAAAACCCCTCAAGTCAATAGTGATAAAAAAATAGAGGGACTTATGTGAATCGTAGAGGTATTCTACACAGATGGCTAGAGAAATTCATAGTTGCGAGTAATGGATAAAGCGAACAACAAAGAACAACATTCAATCTCTATCAAGGGTTTGATATCCTTGTAATATCATTTATTCAATCTCACCGATGAGTGTAATGGTTACACTGATGCATGGTCTTGAGGCATGTAAAATAGGTCCTTTCTACTATGAAACCCTAGTGTAAAAAGGCTCAAAAATTTGTATCAAAAATAGTGCATAGCATGGAAGGGTTGTTAAGTTTTGAAGATATCTGCGACATAGGTCAATAGAGGTGTTGGTTGTTCAGTTATCACAAAAGGAAAACAATGCACAGTTTCAGAAATCATGAGCAAGGCTGATAAAAAATCATCCACACAAAAATAGAAAAACTCTTTCATAGTTCTAAAAACACAACGATATGGAACAACAAGATCTGGTTTGGTGTGCGTGATCAGCAAGCCAGGAAACCATAATGGTTATGACAAAAAATAGTGTTGGTGTGGGTGCACTCGCAATGTGTTATGAATAGTAGAGTCAAGCTCAATTTAACATGAAAACCCTCATGTCGTGTGCGACAAGTAGAAATGAGCATAGTAGGATTCATGAACAAGACAAAAGGGAACATTGGAAAGTGATGTTGCATATGTAGGTTCAATTTTGATAGACAAAATTATTTGATCTGAAGAGGGAGACATCTATTTGAGCATGAGCGCTATTTTAAAAGGGAGAAAAAACAAGGTATCAACTTCTCTAAATTCAACACGTAGGTCAGTTATCTAGTACTAGGCTAGGGATACCTTTATATGTAATAAATGTGAGACATGTGGAAGCAACAAACTTAATGAATGTGAAGAATATTTTGGCCATTTGAAGCTTCCAACACTAGTATATCATCCTATAAATGTTCAGAAGGTTAAATGAATTCTAGGTAGAATATATCTGAATTACTTTCAATTGAAGAAAGCAAAAAGGAATAATTTAAAGAGTAAAAGTGGTACAATAGGTATTATAATATGATGAGCAGAGATTAGAGTGCAGATCCATGAAGACCTTGTGACAGAATTATGTGCAATCATGTATGTCATTAATGATCAATTTTTGGAGAAGACTTGAGTGAGGTATTTGATCAGATTTGTGAGCAAAAGTTGATGTCTTTAATGATTAGATTTTGGAGTAGACCTGTGTAAGATTATTGACCAATTTTGTATTTTAGGGTTGATGCCTTTAGATCTAAGGTTGGTACCTCAAGGAGATTGGTGTCTTCCATAGGTTGGTGCATATGTTCTTGTATAAGAAGATTGGTGTCTCCCATAGGTTGGTGCCTACGTTCTTGTATAAGGAGATTGGTGTCTTCCATAGGTTGGTGCCTATGTTTTTGTATAAAGGAATTTGTATCTCTTGTGGGTTGGTGCCTACAAATATATATATATATATATATATATATATTTAATTTACATGGTGGAATTGGTAGCCGCCACGAATCCGGGCAGACTATCCATTTTTTATGGCGGCCATAGTATTTTGTGTTTTTTGCCCTAGAAGCCACCACACAGATCTTCGTGTATTCCACCCCTATAACCACCATGCCACAATCATTTTAAACCTTTTATGCCACTAAAAGCACTAGGAAAGGGACAAGCATTCAGTCCGACAAGGCCTGAGATTTGAACCTTGGACCTCTGCCCCCCTTATGGGGTTTGGATGAACCAATTGGTCTACACCTCGGACCTTGCTTACAAATATTTTTAAATAATAAAAGAAATATTTAGCCATGGTTTTCTCCTGAAATGGTGTTTCCATATAAAATCCTTGTATCTTATGTGTGTGGTGTTTTGTACATTGATTTATTATTGCATTCATATTATTGTAGTTATTGTTGTGCAAAGAAAAGTTTTTTCTTATATTATTTACCCTCTTCTTAGTATAAGCGTTTTTTCTTCAATTGGTATCAAAGTAGGTTCCTTCATGAAATCCTAACCACTTGAAGGAATATCTTACAAGAACACACATGGCTTACCAAGAAGGATTTTTTTCAAGTAGAGCTCTAGTGTTTGATGGGATTAATTATGATTTTCAGAGCATGATGATGAGAACCTATTTGATGGTACATGGCTACGATATTTGGTAATAAATTGTGGATGGGTTCACAACACTTGAAACTCCTCCCATAGATCGATATGGTAAGAAACTATTTGAACATAATGCCAAGGAAATGAATGCAATATTAAGTGGGTTATGTGAATACGAGTTTGTAAAATTCATGCATTGCACCTCTATGAAAGAAATATGGGATAAGTTACAAATAACATATGAAGGAGACAACAAGGTTAAAATGGAAAAAATTCAAACCCATATGAGGGAGTTTGAAGACTTAAATATGAAGGATTATGAAAATATTACCAAATATCTACTTCGTGTTGATGAGATTGTCAACACCATTCGTGGACTTGGAGATAGTATTCATCTGAGTGAATTGCTTGTTGGGAAGATAATTGTGTTGATAACCAATTTATCCAATGCACGGTGGTACATGGAAAGAATAGATGATAATACTAAGAGGGATATTAGCACCTATGAACTTCATAGTATTCATTGTATATTGATTGATAAAATAGAAGAATTTAATTTCATTTTACCATTAGCACCTATGAACTTTATAGTTTTCATTATATGGTAATTGATTGATAGTTTGAAAGACTTGATAGATAGGGTTTGAGAGAAAATTGATTGAGATATATAGAGGTATATGGTTACATGAACCATGATTTGGTTCACAAAGAGCTAACTAGGAGGATTCACTTGCATTAGTCACCTAGTGTAATTAAAAATTAACTATATGACTAGAATCAGCATTTGCATGCCATCGTGGATTCTTGAATTTATATGCAACAATAAATTGATACATAAACAAGCACATGCATATAGCTACATATGAAATCAAGCAAGATGCAAGAAAGCAATGATAAGCAACTGAAAGAAATAGTTAGCCAATGCAAAATCACATATAATATCTTTTAAGATTTATTATGTGCATTTATTCTTTAAGTTATTTTTCATTTGGGTGAGGTAGTAAGCAATAAATCAAACAAGGTGGTTATGATCCATTGACCTAGCCAATTAGGCTCAAACTTGCCTTTGAGCTCAATTTTAACATTGGTATTCTTTTGATTATTTTTTATAATTTTATCATCAACATCAAAATATTGAGATCATACCTTGTTATATGCATGCTTAAGCCTTTATTGGTAGACCCATAGCTTCTATAGGGTATGCATCCATTTTTTGTCAAGTATTTCCAACTGGCTAAGAAGGGTGATATGATATTTATCACTAATAGAGGAGTCCTACAACCAAATCCATAATGAAATCACCTAAAACTAAAGCTTTGTACTCAATAGTACTATTTGTATAGGAAAACATAATCTTAAAGGGTAAAGGGATAAGTTGTTAGTGAGGAGTGATCAAGATGACTCTACCCCTACTCCTTTGACACATCAAGTGCCATAAAATTATATGGTCCAAGAGTCAAGTTGACTAGCTTCTAAAGTATAACTCATCTAATAAGTCTATAGCTAAAGAATTTAAGGCTTTTAAAGGTGTAATTTTAAGTTAAATCAACAATAATTTTCTACATCCCATAGTGAAATCAATAATCATGTCGATATTGGGCAGAGGGAAGTCATCCTTGGGACATGATTTATTGATAAAATGAAAGTCTATGCAAACTCTAACACTACCTATTTTCTTGTAAATAGAGATAAAAATAGATATTTAGTCAAATTAATCAATGGCTTTGATGAATATGACATTAAGAAGCTTCTAAAGTCCCTCCTTAACTATCAAAGTGACTTAGAATGCATTTTTCATTATTTCTATTTCATAGGATTTGCATTAAGAGTGATGACTAGGTGGCAGACAAGTAAGAAAAGATCGATATTTGGCATATCAACATAGGACAAAGCAAATATGTCACTAAACCCCATTAAAATCTTGTTTCTTTTCTCACACTCAATTAACATCGACTTTACCTAGCTTAAGGATCCTGGGATATTTAGGAGTCTTAGTATTAATGTCCATGGTTTCCTCAAATAGAATATGAGACACATATTCCAACTTATGGGGAGAAAGCAACACTCCAAAGCTCTCAAGATATCTAAGATTTAAGGATGACTAATTATAATCAATCAACTATGAAAAAGCAACATTTATAATTTGGTAAAAAATTCCAGCAAAATGAAATTCATTTTACCTTAAATAGTCTAAGGGACTATCCTAAGGAGTATCATTAAGGACATCCTTCACCTATAGTAATATTGTTAGAAATCAACTTAGGATAGGCTAGGGTTAGTATATTGACACTAACATCTTGTGTAAATCAAAAGAAGTTAGGATCTATGAGAAGTGATGTTCCATTTTTATCCTTATTTCAATCCAATCCATTTAAATAAATAGTGTCATTATGGGACATTATAATAGGAAGGTTGGATGCATCCTTGCTATCAAATAAAGAATAAAAGGGAAGAGTATGAAGTTAGGGATATAACCTATACATTAGTGTTCTAGCCAGGATTTAACCTAAAGGGTATCTTTGATGCCTTTTTCATACAAACCTAGTCCTTTATCTTGATATCCCATGTTAGAAAACGTGTACTTTAGAGTGGGATATAATTTTAATGAGTATGAATTATACTATTGTTTATCTAGAAAATAGTTACTACCATGTATTTTCTCATCGTTAGAAGTACCAAAAAAAATAAATGAGAAACATCCAATTTGCACTATTTTACCCTTACTAATAAAAGGTAAACCTGAGGTTCAAGGAGATAGAGGAAATTTAGCTAGGTCCAAAAAAGGTTGATTATTATCTTCATTATTAATTTTAAGGTTTTTTAGATTAGAGGTTTGATATTCAAAATTATTATTAGGTGGTCTACTTGAGGTAATATACCTTAATGTATTATTGATTGAAAGTTAAGAGGAAGAATAACATGGCTCAAGAAATGAATTGAGAGAAGGATAAATATAAGCCTTAGGGTTCTCAACCTTTATTATTTGGTAGTACGTGAAGGACTCGAGGTTGGCTAGGATATAATAAGTCTTTACCTTATATTTAAGGTATAGATGGAGAGTTGAATAAATGGTCTACATCTCATGGATCCATGGTCTCCCAATAAGAATATTTTAGGTGATGTGGGTAATAAATGAGGTTGAAGACCACTGTTGGAAACATGAAGGTCACTAATGGTGGCATTGAGATAGATAGATATGGAGCACAACACACAAGTTTGGAGACAGAGAGTGCAAGGACCATGATGGACAAAGCCACAGAGACCTGGTGTAAAGTTCACAAGAGCAACAAAATAGAGATGCCTTATCGACTATACTTATGGCTGCATAGTTATTTGGAGGTAAGGGGTACATGGGGGTAGATGAGTGTGCACATAGAAAAAAAACCCAGGGATCATATATCTATATCAATTTTTATTGGAATTTTATCACATAATCAAGGAATCGTGAACAAAATGAGCCATGGAGAGGTTGGGAATAGTCAAAGTAGGGGGATTGTATAGAATGGTAATGTCTACAAATATGAGCAACAATACTTTGGCCTCTTTGTCTACCTTATCCAAAAGATATTTAGGGTCTTTAGTAGAAGATTCTTGTTATTCATTAGGGTATTCATTAGAATATTCTTATTCCTCATATTCCTCTTTCAGATTTTTTATAGTAGTATTACCTAGTGGAAAGATGATGTGCTTATTTCCCATAGAGCCTAGTTTGATTCTAGGTACTGCTTCATAATTTTTCAATAAAAATTTCTTCAGCTTTAGTATGCAAAATTTCTTCTGCTACTATTTCGTCAGCAACTTCTTCTACTAACAAAATAGAATTAGCTTCTCCAGTAGTTTCTTCTTCAACAAGAAGAATTTCTTCTTTAGAAATTTCTTTAGATGTCATTTCTTCTACTAGCATGGCATCTCAGATCAACTAAAATTCACTAGTGATTGCTTTGCATCATTAAGTGATTTTCTCGAGTGAGTAATTCGAGATCGGTAGCATGGTTCCTAACACAAATTAAAAAATAAGAGCAAACCCATTATGGATTGGGGTGCTCTAATACCACTAATGTGGATCAACAAAAAGTATCCAAATAAGAGTTGGATGAAACAAACCAAGTTGATTATTTACATTGCAAACTAGGCTATAAATAGCCAAATAAATTGCTTTTTGAAGAATCCTATCAGATAGGATTTTGGATAGGTTGTGTTTGGAATTATATAGCCACTTGCTTCTATATAAGGTTCTTATTATTTAATATTATATGGGTCCTCATCATTAGGGTAAGTCACAAGACATGACATAGAAAAGAGTATTGAGAATTTTGGGTCTAACTTTGATGGGTAAGATTATAATGCCACTTACCTCATGTTCCCTACTATTAAATACCCTAATAACAATATTAGGTTTCTATAAATCTTGTATGATTAGCCAAAATTAACTAATAACTTTTAGGCTATAGACATTGAGACTAGGGTTGTTATTGACTAGGATTCACTTGATAAACATATCATTGATATGACTCATGATGTATAATGGGATATATCTTACCATAGAGGATCGCGGGATATCATATTCATAGAATGATATAGTTGCATGATTAATGGAACCCACTATAATAGTTATATAATTTAGGTTTAGGTCTTAAGGAATGACTTGTATGCTCAATTTTTTTTTATTAAAATGGCCCTATGATTCAGAGAGGTCCTTAGAAGCTCACGAAGAGAGGTTTTATATGGGGTACTTTCAATTTTATGATGCAAATTGAAAGTGCCCTTAGTATTAGATCCTAATTGAATTATTAATTGAGATCCTTTGGGGAGAGAATTTCCTTTTACATGAAGGACCAAAGGTGGACTTGAAGGTTTATCAGACAAATAATCCTTGTGTTGTTGTCTAGTTACAACATAAATGAAATAAAAATGATCAGAAGAATATATTATTCCTACTATCCTTTGGTTTGGAGGTAATACATTTCTATAGTGAAATTTATTTGTTGTATTTCAATTTAGACAATAGATTTAGGAATATTCTAATATTTTGATTAGAAGAAATTTGAGAATTAGAGCTACTAAGAACAATTTGACCTTTATGGTTAGGTCTTGGATTAGGTTCCTAAATCCCAATAATTTATCAGTTGCATGACCATTTTTATGTGATGGAAGGCATGTTACTCACTAGGATAAAAACAATAAGCTTTTACCCTGCCAAGATCTACAGGTGTGGTAGGTGGAAGCTACACTATTTTGGCATTCAAGAGTTGGTATAGGATGCCTAAATGAGGTTCATCCAATTGGTAGTACTTCCTCCTTGGTTTTGGTTGTCACAATTTCCCTAGAAAAAAATATTGAAGTTTCACTACAAAAATAATATTATTGGTTTGTCATGAGTCCATAACTCCATTGGCTACACTATATTTGTTTTTATACAACTCCTTTGGGTGATAGGAAAACTTATCATCCTCCTTGAGGGATTTGTATTTTAATTATCCTCTTTTCAGTAAGGTGAACTCTACTCTCTTAGCCATGTCAATGACATCTTCAAAAAAATATACATTGGTTATCTTTAAATAGAAATCCAATTGCTCATTAAGTTTAACTATGAAGATGTCTATTAGTTGAGGGACATATTAGAGTATCCTCGCTAGATCTCTCCATATTTAGAAGATGTTAGAAATGTTAGAAATGTTATTGTATTTAGATTTATTGATTTAATATAGGTCACTAATCATGATATTTTTCTCAATGTAGGTAGATAATTGATTTACAAAAATTTCAACAAGATCCCTAAATCTCTTAAGAGAGGGATTTAGGATTTGGTAGTACCATTCCAAGGCAAGACCACTAAGGCTCATGGTAAATATTTTGAGTAGCAATATTTTATCATAATAAATATCACTATAAGTAGTTTTAAAAAACCTAAGACGGTTGACATTATTTTTTTTCCCTTTGTACATTTGAAACTTAAGAGTTTCAAAGTTAGGATGGAAAGGGTGACTGGTTATGTAATGATATAAAGGTTGGTCACACAAGTCATAAAATTATTTATGACTAGAGGAAGACCATAGGATTATGCCCATCTATTATTTCAATAGTTATAATTAAGAGGTTATATTTTGAAGTTCAAAAGAAACTATATTTGATTGCATAAAAGGAATGTGCTAAGAGAATTTGAAGTTCAAAAGAAACTAGATTTGATTGCATAAAAGGAATGTGCTAAGAGACAAGAGGAATTTGATGATTGACATAAGGATAAATTTTATGCATTTAGGCATATGATATTGGAATTGGCATAATATAAATTGCTTCCAAGATGCTTCAAGTGAATGGATTAGAAGATAAAGGATGAGATATTACAATATTAGGGTTTTGAGTGAAACCTATACTCATGAGATTAGAATGAAGGTTATTGACATGATGATTAAATATTTGGAAACTTGATGGTACATTTAGGTTAGGAATATAACTTGTGCATGCTTTTTGATATATAAGAAAACTCACATTACCTCATAATAGGTCATAAATATAAGGCAAATATAAATGATATCTTGGAGAAGATGGAATACTTAATGTCCTAGCATCAATATAAGTAGTGAATATAGAGGTGTTAGAATCAATGAAATATATGTTGATGCATTAAGTTTTACATTTAAGGATCCAAAGGATGGATTCACTTTATTAAAATATAAAGTGTTTGAGTTAGGTTGTTGGGTATGGTCCAAGAGTGAACCCTTCCCTAGAGAAGTACTTAGGATGTCATTACCTTAAGGAAAGATTTCATAGCTTCCCTCTATTTCTACAATAAAAAATCCATGTGAGTATATTTGAAAACCACTCCCCTGTAATCATCATGAATGGGGGTTAAATTAGTAGAGGAGTGTTGGATATTTTGAGTCCCTAAGCTGATATTTTGTCATTGATGTCAATAGAGCAATAAATATCAAAAGGATTTATGAAGGCTTTTTGTGAAAACCAAGGCAAGGAAAATAAAAGGTTTTATTTAAAACCATGGAAAACATATTTAATCAGGATTTTTCTTAAAATCCACATTGGGCTTTCGTTTCATTGAAAAATGTCCCCTAGTGATGGAGTTATTTGAGTTTTAATGTTTGGTTTAAATTTTAATTATTTAAAATTTAAATTCAAATTTGAATGCAAAGTTAAGTTTTTCACTGACATCTTTGAAGTGATGGTAAAACCTATATAAAGGGGTGGAAATTAAAATCAAAAGTCATCCTTTCTCTCGTGTGTTAATTGCCTTGGAATTTGAAAGAGCTCGTGCGAATTGTTGAAAAGGAAGCAGCAAAGAAAGTGCACAATTTGGAAATCTCAAACGTGGTATGAGGTGTGGCGCATTGGCGTATCAATTTTGCTAATACTATGGGTAGCGCAAATATCAAGGATCGAATCCCCTTGATGGCAGTGTGTGGGAATTGCTTTCACGCTTTGTCCTTTGTGGCAAGTGGAGGAAGATTAAAGGCCCATTTGGCCTTTGTTTTTCCAACGAGTGCTTTGGCTTGGTTGGAATCTTAGCCACGTCTAAGATGCTTGTGATGTGTGGTGAACGGGGGCATGAATCCCCTTGAGAGGTATTTATGTTTTTTCCTTTAATAATTTTTATTAGCCCTAAATTTTGGAGTTATAAGGTATTTAATGGGAATTAAATTTTATCATTAGGGTTGTGATTATTATTGCAAAAGCATAGTTGATTTATGTTTTATTTTGATGGAATTGGAGAATTGATTTTAGGAGAAATAAGGAGTTGTTAAAGTGATTTTGAGAGATTTATTATGGGTTATTCGTAATAAGGGTTTTTATTAAAATAGACTTTGGTGGATGTTTTTATGAATTTGGAGTGAAAAGGGTGTAAATTAAGTTATGTTTTTATTGTGATTATTTAAATACCACTAACCCTTATTAATATTGAAAAGTAAAGTCATGATTAAGTGTGATAAATTTTGTGAATAACTTATTGGAATCAAAAAGGTATGGGCACATTCTCCTATTGATTGTTTGTGGTGGTTGATTTCTAAAATATCATTGGAGTGAAAAGGATTAATTGAAGTTTCCTTTGTGAATATGGTTGATTGAATGCTTCAAGGTTTTCTGATTTGTGAGTTGTTTTTAAACCTTGTTTCATTAGCATTGTTGTTGAATCACATTGATGATGAAATGAACTAGAATGTGATATATAAAATAACATGAGTATCATCGTTATGTGAGACTTGAGATAAAGCATTGTTGGAAACATTTTGATTTGCTTGATACATGCTTGAACTAGGGTTTGTGAGAAAGGATTGTTCCTTGATGTGATTGGTTGAGTTGATTTGGTTAAGCCTAGTCAAGTGGATGTGTGAAATGGTTGTTCAAGTTCCATAAAACAAACTATTCTATATTCTGATTTGAGTTGAGATTGAGATTGAAGAATAGGACATATTGAGTCTCTAAGAATTCTCTTTATGCATATATTGAGTTGAGATTGGGATTTGAGTATAGAACATATAAAGTCTCTAACAATTCTCTTTATGTTTTTATGAGATTTATTTGAGTTGAGATTGAGATTTAAGAATATGACATATTGAGTCTCTAACAATTCTATTTATGCTTCTATTAAGTTGAGATTGGGATTTGAGTATAGAACATATAAAGTCTCTAACAATTCTCTTTATGCTTCTATGATATTGAATTGAGATATTGATTGTACTTTGAGCTTAGAACATATTGAGTCTCTAACAATTCTCTTTATGATTCTATGATATTGAACAAGTTTTGTGTGAGCTTGTTAAGCATATTTGAGACAAGTATTTGAGAAGGCTTGTGGACTATTTTGAGTTAAGCTTTTGTGAAAGCTTGCTTGAGCAGATTTGAGCAAGTCCAAGAGAGGACTTATTGAGCAAATTTGAGCAAGTCCAATAGAGGACTTATTGAGAAGATTTGAGCAAGTCCAAGAAAGGACTTATTGAGTAGATTTTATCAAGTCCAAGAGAGGACTTATTGAGCAGATTTGAGCAAGTCCAAGAGAGGACTTATTGAGAAGATTTGAGCAAGTCCTATAGAGGATTTGTTGAGTAGAATTAGACAGGTTTTGTGTGAACATGTTGAGCAGATTTAGACAAATTTTGTGTGAACCTGTTGAGCAGATTTGAGTATGTTCAGAGAGAACCTATTGAGTAGAGTTGTACTAGATTGACTGTACTATGTTTAGTGCAAGATATTGAGCAAAAATGTGCTAGACTGACTAAAATGTGTTTGGTACAGTATTGAGACAAAGCTTTGGAGATGATAGAGTATAGAGGATAGAGTCTCAGAGGATAGAGATCTAGCATCCAGGATAATTGAAGACAAGATCTGAGTGAGAATTCTTCAAGTGGAGAGAGATCCACCAGTCAGTGCAGCATAGAGACATAGTCTTCTAGAATATCACTAGCCAGATCAGAAGGAGAAAGAGTTCTCCTATAGAAGAGATCCATGAACTTGAGATTAGGGGATCATCATATCCTTTGGATAGAAGTCCATAAACATTGTAATTTGGGAAGGATTCCCAAGATATTGATTGAGAAATTTTTAGTAAAATATTTTCTCTATGGAGGTATCCCAAATTGGGTGAACCACATTAAAATTATGTCTCTTATGTGTGTGATTCTTTGTGTGATGTTTATGGTTTCATTAATGCTGATGCTTCTATTTGGAAAAAAAATTATGTTATACTGTTCACCCCCCTCTTAGTATAAGCACATGTTATTCAATTGGTATCAGATTCGGTCTCTCCACAAAGAGTTTAACAACTTGGAGATGGATCCATTGGTATCACACATGTGCTAAGGGAGTGAAGAAAGTATAGACTTTGAAGAAGTGCTTTCTAAGTGTCTCTAATATCTTGAAAGGATTCAAGAAGAGAATGCACAACTAAGGGAACAAATTCAAGATTTTGAATTAGCAAGAATTAAGCTTTTGCAAAGGCTAATAGAACTCGAAATGGAAGTGAAAGAAAGAAGAGAAATTGAACATCAATTAAGAGATATGTTGGAAGCCAAAGAAGAAGGATTTGAGAGAGTGGTAGCAGAAATTGTTATGTTAAAATGCAGAATTGAAATAAACAAGAGATTAAGTCAGCAAGAGGTAGAAAAATCAAGCAAAAAGAAGGTACCCCACCATATCTCAAGGAAAGAAGATCACAAAGGAAAGAATACCATATTGAGTCCTCATAAAAACAAGTTGCAAAATTTCTTCCATAGACATTGTTTCTCTTGCAATAAATATGGTCATAAAGTTGTGCATTGCATTAATAGAGACTATGATAGTAGTAGTATGGATTCTCTTGTATCATATATGGATGATGATGTTGAGTGCTACAAATGCAATAACTTTGGGCATATAGCTAGAATATTCAATCTAGAAAATTATAAGTCTAGTAGAAAGAGCGGAGCTCAAACTAATAGGAAAGAAGAAAAAGAAAAAGAAAAACTAAAATATTTGCTAGTTCAAATAGCATTGCATGCTCGGGATAAATAAGAGAAATGGTTTTTGGATAGTGTGTGCTCTAGACACATGACAGGAGAAAAAGAAAATTTTATAACTTTGAAAAAAGTAAATAGAGGGTCAGTAAACTTTGGGGACAATGGTTCAACAAAAATCAGTGGAAAAGGAACTCTAAGTATAGGAAATGGGAAAGCAAAATCTGAAAATGCTCTATGTATGGAAGGCTTGAAACATAATCTCTTGAGCATTAGTCAAATTTGTGATCAAGTTCATATGGTAACCTTTCATCAATATCAATGTGAAGTAAGAAATTATAAAACTGGAAAATTGGTAGCAAGTTCTATAAGAGAAAGAAATCTTTATGTACTCAATGATATCAAGAGGGAAAAATGTCATTTATCCAAAGAGAATGAGGATTGATCTCAACACATAATATTGGGTCCAAATGAGAATATTCTATGATGAGCAAGGTGCAACCAAAGTATTGTCATTGTTGTCAACACAGTCAGGTTGATCAGTTGATGCAATGGATAGGAGTTCATTGATGAGCAAGGTGTAGCCAAAGTATTGTCATTGTTGTCAACACAGACAGAGGATCGGTTGATGCAATGGGCAGGAGTGCAGAGGTCCTTAGATGGATTGGTTGATGAAGTTAACAGGATTTCAAAGGTCATACAAAGCATGTATAATGATTCTCCAAGAAGAACGTAGTGGCCCATATGCATAAGCTCAAAGAAAAATACAAGTAAGAAAACTATCGCGATATCACGACATGTTTTCTGTCACGATATCGCGACATGTTAAGAAGAAAGAAGGCAAAAAGAAAAATTGTCGCGATATCGTGACATGTTTGGCTAGAAATAAAAACTGTCGTGATATCGCGACATGTTGGAGGCAAAGAAGCCAAGTAGAAAAATTGTCGCAATTTCGCGACAGGTTGGCAGAGAAAAAGCCAAGTGGAAAAATTGTCACGATTTCGTGACATATTAGAAGAGAGAGAAAGCACAAGGAAAACTATCACAATTTTGCGACATGTTATAAGAGAGAGAAAGTGCAAGGAAAACTGTCATGATTTCGTGACATGTTAGAAGAGAGAGAAAGCACAAGGAAAACTGTTATGATTTTGTGACATGTTAAAAGAGAGAGAAAGTGCAAGGAAAACTGTCGTGATTTGGAAGAGAGAGAAAGCACAAGAAAAACTGTCATGATTTCGTGACATGTTGGAAGAAAAGAAGGCAAGTAAGAAAATTGTCACGATTTCATGACATGTTTGGAGAGAAGGCGCAGGCAAAGAAAACTGTCATGATTTCGCGACATGTTTGGAGAGAAGGCACAAGCAAAGAAAACTATCACGATTTTGCAACATGTTTGGAGAGAAGGCACAAGCAAAGAAAATTATCACGATTTCATGACATGTTCGGGGAGAAGGCGCAAGCAAAGAAAACTATCGCGATTTCGTGACAATCTGCAAAAGAGGTAGTACGAACAAAAATGTGTCACGATTTCGTGACATGTTCAAGAGAAAGGGCTTGCAAGGAAAAGTGTCATGATTTCACGACAATCTGCAAGAGAGGCAGTATGGATGAAAATGTGTCACAATTTTGTGACATGTTCGAAAGAATGGGCTTGCAAGGAAAAGTGTCACGATTTCACGATAATTTGCAAGAGCGAGTGTATGGACGAGAAAGTGTCATGATTTTGCGACATGTTTCGTTTTCACGGGCAAAAGGCAGAGAAATGCACAAGGTAGAAAAAGTGTCACGATTTTGTGACATGTTTCGTTTTCACGGGTGAAAGGTAGATAAAGTGCAAGGAAGCGAAAAGTGTTGTGATTTCACGACATGTCATGTTTTTGCTAGTGCTTGCAGAGAAGAGTGTACAGAAGCGAAAGGTGTCATGATTTCATGACATGTCATGTTTTTTATAGTACAAGCAGAGAAGAGTGCAAGGAAGCGAAAGTGTCATGATTTTGTGACGTTCCATTTTCACGGGCAAGAGATAGAGAAGAGCTCAAGGCAGCGAAAGTGTCATGATTTCGTGACATGTTCTATTTTCGCTGGTGCAAGCCAAGAAGAGTGTACAAAGGCAAAAAGTGTCGCGATATCGTGACATGTTATGTTTTTGTGGGTGCAAGCCGAATAATGAAGCAAGAAGGCAAAAGTGTCACGATATCGTGACATGTCTTGTTTTTGCGGTCAAATGCCAAGAAAAGTCAAAGGGGCAAAAATGTCACGATTTCACGATAGGTCGCATTGGCGTGATGTAAGAAGAGAACTCAACCAAAATAAAGAAATGTAACAGTGAACTGCATACAGTACAACAGTAAAAGAGGCAGTTACAGAATACATTCACGTAGCCAAAATTAGAAGAGTTAACTGAATTTAGTACAACAGTTATAGGTGCAGTTACAGATAGAAATCATGCAGTTAAATAAGAATAGTAAATTGAAGTAATTACGGTAGTTATAGGGGCAGTTACAATGACAGTAAACAGAAGTCATTACTGCAGTTACAGGAGCCGTTACAAAGAAATATCATGTAGCAGTGGTTACTGAAAGTCATCAGATGAAGACCATGAGTTGGACAGAGAAACATCTCGAAGCCCAAACAAAGAACCATTCTATTAATAAGATTGCATGTGAGAATAAAGAAGTCGTTACTATTAATATGTTGCATGCACGAATATAGAAGTTAAGAATAGAAACATAACATTGTTATAAAATGAGATTTGCATGAAGTAGTAAGGTTGAGCTTCGTGTGAGAAGAGAGAGCAACGTGTTGTAGAATAGAGGGAAAGTGCTGCAGAGAGAAGCCGAAGAGAGAAATTGAGCTGAGAGAGAGCACTGCTGAGATAAGAGTGATGGAGAAAGAGCGTAGCTGATAGAGTATGACTGAGAGAGTGTGGTTGTAAGTGCACAGAAGGAATATGTGTTTCCTGAATTGAAAGAGAGGTTGGGTGAGCAATAGACTAGTAAGGGTCTTGTAAAAGTGAAGGCATATTTATGTCAATCTAAGATTCAAAATAGAAATCCAAGTTAATGCTTGAAATTAGGGGTTGGTGCTCCTTCTATTTGGTGCTGGTAAATCAGGGGTTGGTGTTTCTTTCTATTGGTGCAGATAAATCAGGGGTTGGTGCTCCTTCCAGTTGGTGCTGGCAAATCAAGGGTTGGTGCTCCTTTCTGTTGGTGCAGATAAATTAGGGGTTGGTGCTCCTTCCAGTGGATGCTGGTAAATTGATTGTAAAGTTGGTGCTTTGCAAAGGCTAGATTTGGATGGGAGTCCAAGTGGTCTATTTTTGAGGAGTAGCCAAAACTGGTGAACCTCGTTACATCTTATGTTATGTGATGCTCTCTTGTTGATATTTGCTTTATCTGGTTTTAAGCTTTCATTATTTCAGATTTAAGAGTTGTAGATTTAAGTTTAAAAAGCTACACTGATTCACCCCCCCTCTCAGTGCCATTGTAAGACTAACATTCTAATGGTTTTGGAAGATAAATAATTTAATGATCCTATAGAAATCAAGTCAAAATAAAGAAATGATATGGACAAAGGCAAACAAATAGAGGACTACTCAATGGAGAATGGTTATGATATCAAAGGTGAACTTATCTACGCTCTTAACACAGTGAAGAAGATAAGAAAGCAACACTCTAAGCTTGAAAGTCAGTTTCAAGAATGTGATGAAGAAATATTATTGCTCATAGAGGACTTAGAGAAGTCAAAGGCCAAGATAAGTAAGTTCGGAGAAAAGTTAGAAGCAAAAATCTTGGAATGTGAGTAGTTAGCATAAGAAGTGGCTACTCTAAAGAAATATTTACAAGACTCCAAGAACAAGATGAAGAGTTTCACAAATAGCTCTAAGAACTTGGATAAGTTCATTCATGGACAACAAATAACATCATGTTCAACAGGTCTAGGTTTTGGAAAGAAACAAGAAAATACAAAGTCTACTTCAAGTATTGAAGAAGAAGAAACAACATCAGAAGAAGATACTTCATAAGAGGGATTATCAGATGTAAGTGAAAGTCAAACTTCTAAGGATGAGTCATATTATAGTGAGTCCAACAGGGACAATTGGCAAAGAAGATACAAATGGAACAACAATCAGAACAAGAGACCAATGAGGTCTAGGAAAGGAAGATTCAATGGGAGATGCTTCTCATCTCATAGGTTTGGACACATGGCTTCATAGTGCAGGACACATGAAAGATAGGTATATGGAAGAAAACAACTTTTCCAAGGATATTTTTATTCATGTAATGATTTTGGTCATAAGGCAATAAATTGTAGGATTCATGATAGAAGACGATATGGCTTCACTAGGAGAAATCCTAAGACTAATGCACATCCAAGGAATAATAGCATTAAGTGTTATAAGTGCAATAATGATGGTCACATAACAAGATGGTGTAGAGAAAATATTCCAAAAATAGGTATGAACAGGAATAGGAATATGAACATGAACAAGAACAATAATATGAACTGGAACTAGAACAGAAATAGGAACAGGAACATGAACAGAAACAAGAAGATGAACAGAAAAAGAGACTCAGAAAAGAATGAGAACAAGAACAGGTACAAGAACAGGAACATGGATGAAAACAAGAATGTTAACAAGAATAGGTACAAGAATAGGAACATGAATGAGAACAAGAATAGGAACATGAACAGGTATTATGACTCAAAAAGAAACAGTGAGAGAATTCGGCAAAAATAAAAAGGAAAAGACAAAGGTAGAGAACAGTGCTTTCGGGGAGTAGAAAAACTCCCACCATAAAATTAACCACCTCATGTGGAGTTGGGGGAGGGGCTAAGCTAAGAGGCTTAATTCTTAGCCCGAGCACCAGAGGTGAAATTGCCATTGATGTCAAAGGGGGAGAGATTTGTGTATTATGGGGAGAGTTTTTGGATATGAGGAGATATTTGACATCTAAGAGAGCATTGAGCTAGGGGGATCAAAGCCCTAGGGGAAGTAGAAAAGAAGGTTATAATTCATTAAAAGTATTTGGGTTGCCATCAATGACAAAGGGGGAGATTGTTGGACATTTTGAGTCCCTAAGCTGAAATGTTGTCATTGATATCAATAGAGCAATAAATATCAAAAGGATCTATGAAAGGTTTTTGTGAAAACCAAGGTAGAGAAAAAGTTTTTATTTAAAACCATGGACAACATATTTGATCTGGGTTTTTCTTAAAACCCACATTGGGCTTTCGTTTCGTCGAAAAATGTGCCCCGGTGATGAAGTTATTTGAGTTTTAATTTTTGGTTTAAATTTTAATTATTTAAAAATTAAATTCAAATTTAAATGCAAAGTTAAGTTTTCCGTCGACGTCTTCGAAGTGATGGTAAAACCTATATAAAGGGGTGGAAATTAAAATCAAAATTCATCCTTGCTCTCATGTGTTAATTGACTTGGAATTCGAAAGAGCTCGTGCAAATTGTTGAAAAGGAAGAAGCGAAGAAAGTGCAGTGATTTGGAAATATCAAACATGGTATGAGGTGTGGCACATTGGCATATCAATTTTGCTAAGACTGTGGGCAACACAAATATCAAGGATCGAATCCCCTTGAAGGTAGTGTGTGGGAAGTGCTTTGGCATTTTTTCCTTTGTAGCACACAGAGTAAGATTAAAGGCCCTTTTGGCCTTTGTTTTTTCGACGAGCGCTTTGGCTCGGTTGGAATCTTAGCCACAACTAAGATGCTCGTGGTGTGTGGTGGACGAGGGTTCGAATCCCCTTGAGAGGTATTTATGTTTTTACCTTTAATAATTTTTATTAGCCCTAAAGTTTGGAGTTATAAGGTATTTAATGGGAATTAAATTTTATCATTAGGGTTGTGATTATTATTGCAAAAGCATAGTTGATTTATTTTTTATTTTGATGGAAATGGAGAATGATATTAGGAGAAATAAAGAGTTTTTGTTAAAGTGATTTTGAGAGATTTATTGTGGGTTATTCTTAATAAGGATTTTTATTAAAATAGACTTTGGTGGATGTGTTTATGAAGTTGGAGTGAAAAGGGTGTAAATTAAGTTATGATTTTATTGTGATTATTTAAAGACCACTAACCCTTATTAATATTGAAAAGGAAAGTTGTGATTAAGTGTGGCATATTTTGTGAACAACTTATTGGCATCAAAAATGTATGGGCACATTATCCTATTGATTGTTTGTGGTGGTTGATTTCTAAAATATCATTGGAGTGAAAAGGATTAATTGAAGTTTCCTTTGTGAAGATGGTTGGTTGAATGCTTCAAGGTTTTCTGATTTGTGAGTTGTATTTAAACCTTGTTTCATTAGCATTGTTGTTTAAGCCCATTGATGATGAAATGAACTTGAACATGATCTAGAAAATAACATGAGTATCATTTTTATGTGAGACTTGAGATAAAGAATTGCTGGAAACATTTTGAGTTGGTTGATACATGCTTGAACTAGGGTTTGTGAGAAAGGGTTGTTCCTTGATGTGATTGGTTGAGTTGAGTTGGTTAAGCCTAGTCAATTGGATGTGTGAAATGGTTTTTTAAGTTCCATAAAACAAGCTATTGTATATTCTGATTTGAGTTGAGATTGAGATTGAAGAATATGACATATTGAGTCTCTAATAATTCTCTTTATGCTTCTATTGAGTTGAGATTGGGATTTGAGTATAGAACATATAGAGTCTCTAACAATTATCTTTATGCTTTTATGAGATTGATTTGAGTTGAGATTGAGATTTAAGAATAGGACATATTGAGTCTCTAACAATTCTTTGTATGCTTCTATTAAGTTGATATTGGGATTTGAGTATAGAACATATAGAGTCTCTAACAATTTTGTTTATGCTTCTATGAGATTGAATTGAGATATTGATTGTACTTTAAGCTTAGAACATATTGAGTCTCTAAAAATTCTCTTTATGATTCTATGAGATTGAACAAGTTCTGTGTGAGCTTGTTAAGCATATTTGAGACAAGTCTTTGAGAAGGCTTTTGGACTATTTTGAGTTAAGTTTTTGTGAAATCTTGCTTGAGCAGATTTGAGCAAGTCCAAGAGAGGACTCATTGAGTAGATTTGAGCAAGTCCAATAGAGGACTTATTGAGCAGATTTGAGCAAGTCCAAGAGAGGACTTATTGAGTAGATTTGATCAAGTCCAAGAGAGGAATTATTGAGCATATTTGAGCAAGTCTAAGAGAGGACTTGTTGAGCAGATTTGAGCAAGTCCTAGAGAGGATTTGTTGAGTAGATTTAGACATGTTTTGTGTGAACCTGTTGAGTAGATTTATATAGGTTTTGTATGAACCTGTTGAGCAAATTTAGACAGGTTTTGTGTGAACCTGTTGAGCATATTTGAGTAGGTTTTGAGAGAACCTATTGAGCAAAATTGTACTAGACCGTATGTACTATGTTTAGTGCAAGAGATTGAGTAGAACTATGCTAGACCGACTGAACTGTGTTTGGTATAGTATTGAGATAGAGCTTTGGAGGTGATATATTATAGAGGATAGAGTCTCAGTGGATAGATATCCAGCATCCAGGACAATTGAAGGCAAGATATGAGTGAGAAGTCTTCAAGTGAAGAGATATACATCAATAAGTGCAGCATAGAGAAAGAATCTTCTAGAATATCACTAGCCAGAGTATAAGGGGAAAAATTTCTCCTATGGAAGATATCCACGAAATTGAGATTAGGGGATCATCATCTCCTTTGTATAGAAGTCCGTAAACATTGTAATTTGGGAAGGATTCCCAAGAGATTTATTGAGAATTTTTTAGTAAAATATTCTCTATGGAGGTATCCCACATTGGATGAACCACATTAAAATGGCGTCTCTTATGTGTATGATGCTTTGTGTGATGTTTATGGTTTCATTAATGTTGATGCTTCTATTTGGAAAAAAAATTATGTTATACTGTTAACCCCCCTCTCAATATAAGCACATGTTCTTCAATTGGTATCAAAGTAGGTCTCTCCACAAATATTTTAACAACTTGAAGATGGATCAATCAGTATCACACATGTTCTCAGGGAGTGAAGAAATTATAGACTTTGAATAAGTGATCTCCAAGTGTCTCCAAGATCTTAAAAGGATTCAAGAAGAGAATGCACAACTAAGGAAAAAAATTTGATATTTTGAATCAACAATAATTAAGCTTTTGCAAAGGCTAATAGAAATTGAAATGGAAGTGAAATAAAGAATAGAAATTGAACATCAATTAAGAGATATGTTGGAAGCCAAATAAGAAATACTTGAGAGAGTGGCAGCAGAAATTGTTATTTTAAAATGTAGAACTGAAATAAACAAGAGATTAAGTCAGCAAGAGGCAGAAACATCAAGAAAAAATAAGGTACCCCACCGTATCTCCATAAAAGAAGATCACAAACAAAAGAATACCATATTGATTCCTCATCAAAACAAGTTACAAAATTTCTTCCATGGACATTGTTTCTCTTGCAATAAATATGGTCATAAAGTTGTGCATTGCATTAATAGAGACTATGATAGTAGTAGTATGGATTCTCTTGTATCATATATGGATGATGATGTTGAGTGCTACAAATTCAATAACTTTGGTCATATAGCTAGAAGATGCAATCTAGAAAATTCTAAGTCTAGTAGAAATACCATAGCTCAAACTACTAGGAAAGAAGAAAAAGAAAAAGAAAAACTAAAATCTTTGCTAGTTAAAATAACATTGCATGCTCAGGATAAATAAGAGAAATGGTTTCTGGATAGTGGGTACTCTAGACACATGACAGGAGAAAAAGAAAAATTTATAAATTTGAAAGAAGGAAATAGAGGGTCGGTAAACTTTGGGGACAATGGTTCAGCAAAAATCAGTGGAAAAGGAACTCTAAGTATAGGCAATGGGAAAGCAACAGCTGGAAATGTTCTATATGTGGAAGGCTTGAAACACAATCTCTTGATCATTAGTCAACTTTGTGATCAAGGTCATATGGTAACCTTTCATTAAGATCGATGTGAAGTAAGAAAGTCTAAAACTGGAAAATTGGTAGCAGGTGCTATAAGAGAAAGAAATATTTATGTACTCAATGAGATCAAGAGAGAAAAATATCATTTATCAAACGATAATGAGGATCAATCTCAACACATAATATTGGGTCCAAATGAGAATCTTCTAATGGTTTTGGAAGGTAAATAATTGAATGATCCTATAGAAAGAAAGACAAAATAAAGAAATTATATGGACAAAGGCAAACAAATGGAGGACTACTCAATAGAGAATGGTTATGATATCAAAGGTGAACTTATCTATGCTCTTAACACATTGAAGAAGGTAAGAAAGCAACACTCTAAGCTTAAAAGTCAGTTTCAATAATGTGATGAAGAAATATTATTGCTCATAGAGGACTTAGAGAAGTTAAAGGCCAAGATAAGTAAGTTCATAGAAAAGTTATAAGCAAAAATCTTTGAATGTGAGAAGTTAGCACAAGAAGTGGTTACTCTAAAGAAATATTTATAAGACTCCAAGAACAATATGAAGAGTTTCACAAATAGCTCTAAGAACTTGGATAAGTTCATTCATGGACATAAAAGAACATAATGTTCAATAGGTCTAGGTTTTGGAAAGAAACAAGAAAAGACAAAGTCTACTTCAAGTCTTTAAGAAGAAGAAACAACATCAAAAGAAGATACTTCAGAAGAGGGATTCTTAGATGTAAGTGATATTGTTATTCATGTAATGAGTTTGGTCATAAGGCAATAAATTGCAGGATTCATGATAGAAGAGGATATGGCTTCACCAAGAGAAATCCTAAGACTATTGCACATCCAAGGAATAATAACATTAAGTGTTATAAGTGCAATAATGATGGTCACATAGCAATATGGTGTAGAAAAAATATTCCAAAAATAGGTATGAACAGGAACAGGAATATGAATAGGAACAGGTACAAAAACAAGAAGATGAACAAGAACAGAGACTCATAAAAGAAAAGAGATTCAAAAAATAATGAGAACAAGAACAAGTACAAGAACAGGAACATGGATGAAAACAAGAATGAGAACAAGAATAGGTACAAGAATAGGAACATGGATGAGAACAAGAACAGGAATAGGAACAGGGATGATGACTCGAAAAGAAATAGTGAGAGAATTCAACAAAAAGAAAAAGGAAAAGACAAAGGCAGAGAATAGTGCTTTTGGGGAGTAGAAATACTCCCACCCTAGAATTAACCACCTCATGTGGAGGTGGGGGAGGGGCTAAGCTAAGAAGCTTAATTTTTAGCCCCGAGCCCCAAATGTGACCCTTTGCCATTGATGTTAAAGGGGGAGAGATTTGTGTATTATGGGGAGATTTTTTGGATATGAGGAGAGATTTGATATCTAAGAAAGCATTGATCCGGGGGGAGAAGAAAATAAGGTCAAAATTTAGTAAAAGGATTTGGGTTGCCATCAATGACAAAGGGGGAGATTGTTGTACATTTTGAGTCCCTAAGCTGAAATGATGTCATTGATGTCAATAGAGCAATAAATGTTAAAAGGATCTATGAAGGGTTTTTGTGAAAACCAAGGTAGGGAAAATAAAAGGTTTTATTTAAAACCATGGGTAGTATATTTGATCTGGGTTTTTCTTAAAACCCGCATTGGGCTTTCGTTTCGTCGAAAAACGTGTCCCAATGATGAAGTTATTTGAGTTTTATTGTTTGGTTTAAATTTTAATTATTTAAAATTTAAATTCAAATTTAAATGCAAAGATAATTTTTTTGCCGACGTCTTTGAAGTGATGGTAAAACCTATATAAAAGGATGGAAATTAAAATCAAAATTCATCCTTTCTCTCGTGTGTTAATTGCCTTGGAATTCAAAAGACCTCATGCAAATTGTTGAAAAAGAAGCAACGAAGAAAGTGCAGCGATTTGGAAATCTCAAACATGGTATGAGGCGTGGTGCATTGGCCTATCTATTTTGCTAAGACTATGGGCAGTACAAATATCAAGGATCGAATCCCCTTGACGGTAACGTGTGGTAAGCGCTTTGGCGCTTTGTCCTTTGCAGCAGGCAGAGGAATATTAAAGGCCCTTTTGGCCTTTGTTTTTCCAATGAGCACTTTGGCTCGGTTGGAATCTTAGCCACGGATAAGATGCTCATGGTGTGTGGCAGATGGGGGTTCGAATCTCCTTGAGAGGTATTTACATTTTTGCCTTTAATAATTTTTATTAGCCCTAAAGTTTGGAGTTATATGGTATTTAATGGGAATTAAAATTTATCATTAAGGCTGTGATTATTATTGCAAAAGCATAGTTGATTTATGTTTTATTTTGATGGAAATGGAGAATTGATTTTAGGAGAAATAAGGAGTTGTTAAAGTGATTTTGAGATATTTATTGTGGATTATTCTTAATATGGGTTTTTATTAAAATAGACTTTGGTGGATGTGTTTATGAAGTTGGAGTGAAAAGGGTGTAAATTAAGTTATGCTTTTATTGTGATTATTTAAAGACCACTAACCCTTATTAATATTGAAAAGGAAAGTTGTGATTAAGTGTGGCATATTTTGTGAACAACTTATTGGCATCAAAAAGGTATGGGCACATTCTCCTATTGATTATTTGTGGTGGTTGATTTCTAAAATATCATTGGAGTGAAAAGGATTAATTAAAGTTTCCTTTGTGAAGATGGTTGGTTGAATGCTTCAAGGTTTTCTGATTTGTGAGTTGTATTTAAACTATTAGGATCCTGCTATAAAATATATTAAACAACACAGTCTTAACTCAAATAAACACACTCTCACACATTTTCTTGGAAATAAACTCATAGAAACATTATAACAGTATTCAGAATTAATTGCATATGATAACAAAAACTACTTAAAAGGAACAATCTCACAATAGATAGAATCACAGGCCTCTTCGAGGGGGCAACCTCCTTCAATACTTAATTAATTTGCAAAAAGATGATTACATTGGTGCCTTTTTGGGTATTTAAATAATTTCCCTCCAAGGTTGGCTTACATGCAAAATGCCATCTAGATTACATGCATAATGCGACCCAAATTACATGCATAATGCCACTTTGAGTTACATGCACAATGCCACTCGAATTACATGCATAATGCCAAACGAATTACATGCACAATGCCACCTTACCTAACCTATATACCATGTGTTACATAGAAAAGGGTGTCATTTGTCATAGGCACTACCTAAGCTAAAACTTAGAACATTACAAAATATTAATCATGGGTACTACCCACATTCACTAGGAATTATTACATCAAGGAAGTTATTACATTAAGGGTTAGGATGAGATCCTAACATGCCCTTCTCCTTGAATAAGCTTTGTCCTCAAAGATGAAAATGAGGAAACTATTGCTAGAGTTTATGGAGAGACTCCCATGTAGCATCCTCAGGTTGAAGCCCATGCCATTGAACAAGGACCTCCGTAATGGTACAGTTGCGCAGAGCGCGAGTTCGATGATCCAACAGTTGCTCAGGTGCGAGTAAGATGGAGCCTTCTTCATCCAATTCAAGAAGTGTTGATTGAACCTATACCTTTGTGCCCATACCTTTCTTGAGAAGGGAAACATGAAAAATAGGGTGGAGCTTGGAAGTGGGGGGAAGAGCCAATTTGTAAGTTGTAGTGCCAATCCATTGTAGAACCTGATAAGGACCATAGAATTTTGGAGCAAGCTTCTGACACCTGCGAAGTTGTAGGGATGATTATTTGTATGGCTGTAAGTGAATGAATATCATATCACCCACATCAAAACTACACTCAGAATGATGTTGATCATCTTGTTGGTGCATTCGATTCTGGGCCATGTTCAAATTTTGCTTGAGTTGGCGAAGGACCTTGGTGTGTTGACTCAAAGCATTGTCAACGGCCTGGACCTTGGAGCTACCCAAAATGTAGGAGAAAGGCATGAGTGGAGGGCACCTATAAACTGCCTCAAATGGTGTGATTTTGGTGGCGGTATGATAGGAAGTGTTGTACCACCATTCGACCAAGGAAATCCATTTTTCCTAATGAGTAGGATGATCGGAGGCAAAGCAGCAAAGGTAGGTTTCCAAGCATTTATTAACAATATCTACTTGACCATCCATTTGCGAATGGTAGGCTAAACTCATTTTGAGCTGAGTCCCCTGCAACTTAAACAACTCTTGCCAAAAATTGCTAGTAAAGGTGGGATCACGATCAGATACAATGGAGGTTGGCATGCCATGAAGGTGAAAGATGGAGTCAAGAAAAATTTGGGCAATAGTGGATGCTATGTAAGGATGGGCTAGGGCACAAAAGTGAGCATACTTTGAAAGGCGGTCCACTACTATGAAAATAACTGACTTGCCTCCCAATTTAGGTAGCCCTTCTATGAATTCCATGGAGATGTCAGTCCACACCTGCTCTAGAATCGGCAATGGTTGAAGAGTGCCCGGAGAGCGCACTTTTTCCCATTTCATCCTTTGACATGTGTCGTAGTCAACTACAAAAGAGCGAATGTCTTGTTTCATACCTTTCCAAAATAAGGTGCGCTTGAGTCGCTCATAAGTTTTTGGGAACCCTAAATGGCCAGAATATGGAGTAGCATGTGATTCCTTCATGAGGAGCTATCAAAGTGGGGACTTAGGAGGAAGAACCAGGCGTTGATGGTAATGCAAATCCTGGCCATCCTAAATATATCCTGGTGTAGAATCTGGATCATCCATAAGTGAAGCAACCAAGTCTTTCAAATCTACATCCTAAAGTATTTCCTTACGTAAGGGCTCAATCCATTAGGGCAATGGTGCAGAAATGGCACACAACATACTAAGGATCTCAAATTGGTGAGAGAGAGCATCTGCCACAAGATTTTCCTTTCCTTTTTTGTACGTTATGTCATAATCATAGCCCATGAGTTTTGATACCCACTTTTGTTGCTCGGGGGTGGCAACCCGTTGTTCTAAAAAGTATTTCAGACTCTGGTGGTCAGTTTTGATGGAGAAATGGCATCCAATGAGGTAAGGTCACCAATGTAGGACTACATGCAATATTGCCATCATTTCCTTGGCATGTGGATTTCCCTAAATTGCGATCAGATAGGGCTTTGCTGGTAAAATCTAAAGGGCATCCTTCTTGCATCAATACCACCCCAATACCACGACCAGAAGCATCACTTTCAATGGCAAATTTTTTAGAGAAGTCTGGCATGGCTAAAACTGGAGTGGTGGTCATGGCATGCTTGAGTTCCAGGAATTCTTGCTCAGCCAGCCCTGTCCAAGTAAAAGAATCCTTCTTCAAAATGGAGGTGAGGGGGGTGGTTATCTTTCCATAGTTACAAAAAAAATTACGGTAATATTCTATAAGCCCTAAAAATCCTTGAAGTCCCTTGAGAGTGCATGGTTTCGGCCATTCTTGGACTGCTTGGATCTTCTTAGGGTCAACCTTGACACCATCCTTTGAGACAATGTGTCCCAAATACTCCACTTTGGTCAAACCAAAGGAACACTTGGATATTTTTGCGAACAGTTGATGGTCAGCCAATAGTTGTAGGGTTATATCTACATTCTTGAGATGCTCTTCCCATGTGTGACTGTAAATCAATATGTCATTGAAGAACACAAGGATGAACTTTCGCAAAAAAGGGTGAAATATGTTCATCAGGCTTTGAAATGTGGAAGGAGCATTTGTGAGACCAAATGGCATTACTAAGAATTCATAATGACCTTCATGAGTGCAAAAAGCAGTTTTAGGAATATCTTCATCCTTGAGCCGGATTTGATGGTACCCAAAGCAAAGGTCTAGCTTGGTGAAGTACATGGTCCCATGTAATTCATCTAGTAATTCATCAACCATAGGGATAGGAAATTTATCCTTGACAGTTATCTTGTTGATTTCTCGGTAGTCAATACATAGTCGCCAGGAACCATCCTTCTTGAGGACAAGTAAGATTGGTGCAGAGTAGGGACTAGTACTAGGCCGAATGATACCTGCCTTGAGTAATTCCTGTATCATTTTCTCAATCTCTAATTTCATGGCATAAGGGTACTTGTATGGTCTGATATTGGGAGGTGCACTATCCAAAAATAATGGAATGGCATGGTTGTGAGAGCGATGCGGTGGTAGTGTAGTTGGTTTCAAAAATATGGCCTCATGTTTGTGGAGAATCTGTTGTAGGTCTGATGGAGTTTCACCCATTTGAGAGGTGGATGGTTGGATGGAGAATAGTTGTGCAATGACCCCACGTGATGATTTCTTTAGAAATTTCTCCATGCCATTTGAACTAATAATTTGAGGTGTTCCTACTGGGGAGCCCTTGATGATGTGTGTTTGTCCATTTTTGGAGAACTGCATCCAGAGTTCGGTAAAGTTCCAACTGATAGTGCCCAACATACTCAGCCATTGAGATCCCAAAACAATATCACATCCACCCAACATGAGGGCAAACATGTCCTGCTTGAGTTCATAGTCCCCTATCTTGATTTTAACATTGCGACATTTTCATTTATAAGGTAAGGTTCCCCCATTGGCTACCATGACCTCAAAGGAATTACAAGTGTGGATATAGCAATTTTTTTGCTGAGCCACTCTAGGTTCTATGAAGTTGTGCATGCTTCCCGAATCCATAAGGATGGAAAGACGTTGGCCCTTGAAAAATCCCACAACCTTCATGGTTTGTGGAGTAGTAATGCCTGCAAGAGCATGGACTGTAATTGCTGTCTCAGGTTCCTATTTCACTTCTTCTTGTGGAGAAGGTGTTTCCAGAGGGTCCTCATCCTCGTCACTCTAGTCAGAGTCATCAGGTTCTTCAACATCTATCAAGAAAAAAAAATTGTGTGCACACTTATGCCCTTTAAAAAACTTTTCATCACAATTGTAGCATAATCCTTGGGCACGACGTGCATCCATCTCTTTTGTGGTTAGGCGCTTGGGTGCAGTAGGTTTATTATCAACTGGGTGTTGAATCGAGGAGGAAATGAAGGTCTATTTTGAGGAAACTTTGATGGGTGCCTTTGGGCAGAGAGTTTAGATTCGACCAAACAGGCCAAACTAATAGCTTCCATCATAGTTTGTGGTTTCAACATTCTTACTTTCACTTGGAGTTCCACCTTCAACCCACTGATATAACAACTTTGGAAGAACCCTTCATTCAATCCTCTTGTCTTATTGGCCAATTTTTCAAATTGAGCTTGGTATTCATGAACTGACCCTATTTGTTGTAGTTTGGTCAAGGCCCCTGTAAATTCCTCATACTCACTAGGACCAAATTGAGTGAGTAGTTGGGATTCAAAATTCTCCCAAGAGAGATTTGGGTTGGCAATACATAACCATTGAAACTAGTGTAGAGCCTCAGATTCCAAGTTAAAGGAAGCCATCTGGACTCGATGAAATATGGAGATATTATGGAGTCTAAAGAATTGATCAACCCTACATAGCCACCCATCAACATCCTTCCCACTAAATTTGGGAAAGTCCAATTTGGGCATTCTGAAGGATGGTTCATGGTCATGATTCCTTGTAGAACCCTCATCTTGGTGTTCTATTTTGGGGGGTCCTCTTTTTAGTTTGTTGTCTACTTCCATTAGTGCTTCTTCTAAGCGATTACTAGCAGCCTCATGCTCTATGCAAAGACCTTGGACTTCTTCCCTTATGGAGTGAAAAGCTAAGTGCAAGTTTTCAATGGCTTTTGTTAAGGATTCCAAGTGTTCTAGTTCCTTTTGATGTCCACGGGTACCTTGGGCCATTTTGAAACCTTTTGTGACTAGTTACTAAAAATAGAATTGAGTTTTTAGGACTTACTATTTTTAGTAAGTGCCCAAAAAAGTGCTTGGGTGCTATATATCAAAACAATCAGCTCAAAGAGGTGGTCACAATGAGCTATATCTCTCAACACTACTTTTTGGCACCCTAGACTTTTTTTTTATCTCCTATTTTGCTTAGTCTAACGATGTTTATAGTTTTTGATTCTGAGCTACAGAGCAAAAGTTGGGTACTGGAGCACTATCTATAACTAGCCTTGTGTCATGCTCTCACTGGTTGGCCCAGTCCTGACTTCACTAGCTCCAATATTCTCTGTATTTTGCAGGTGACTGTTACGACAGTTCTGTTCTGACTTTGAAAACTGTAAATTTTGACCTGACTGTGTTGACCTCTCTAACCTGACTGACCTGACTGTGACTACCACTGTAAATTTGACTGTTATTCTCCAGACTGTCAGCTTAAGTGTCACCCTCATGGTCTATCCCAAATGCATGTTCTTTCTGTTATTTTTTTAGTAGAGGACTCCTTTCTCATATGCTCACTTTTTGGGGATTTGAAATGTAGGTTTACGAATAGGGAGGTTTGCCTTTTTTTATATATTTTTATTTTTTATAGGTTGAAGTTTTAACAGAACCAGAGAATGCTAGGTAGAGGAGTATGTACCACCAATAGGTCCTCTAATATATTGATAGTGCTGAACAATAGTGCTCGAACCAATATTTCAGGCCACTACTCAAGGAGGATTCCACACATACCCTTGAGCACACTACCCGCCTCTCTAACAATACGAGAGGGTAATCGTCCAGGATGTTGTGTCCCATAGACTATGAGTAATATAAGGCCGAAAAGCTTCTTAATGGCTAAAAGTTTGTTTAAACCTAGATGGTCTCCCGATATTCCCGAAGATACATGGAAGCTCAAGTCCGTGCGTGAGTTCTATCTGAGGCCTGGGTATTGGATCCTAATCACCTCTCACTTCACTAGATGCTTTATGGGCTATCTAGCTTAGCCAATAACGATATATCCTTCGCGATATTTTAAAACCCTTGGCACAGGGTTTCTACCTACTCAACTAAAAAGATTTTTTTTTTTTGGTCTAGAAAAAAAAATGCACTGTATTTTTTGGATTTTTTTTTAAATAAGGAAAAATAGGAACGGAAAAAACACACAGAATTTATACCTAACAGGCAGATTGGATGGCAAGAATCATTGCAGTTGCAACAAAAATTGGCCCTGGAAAGCGTTCTGATACCACTTGTTAGAATCCTGCTATAAAATATATTAAACAACACACTCTAAACTCAAATAAACACACTCTCACACATTTTCTTAGAAATAAATTCACAGAAACATTATAATAGTATTCAAAATTAATTGCATATGATAACAAAAACTACTTAAAAGGAACAATCTTACAACAGATAGAATCACAGGCCTCTTCGAGGGAGCAACCTCCTTCAATACTTCATTAATTTGCAAAAAGATGATTACATTGGTGTCTTTTCGGGTATTTAAAGAGTTTCCCTCCAATTTTGGCTTACATGCAATATACCACCTAGATTACATGCATAATGCCACCCGAATTACATGTATAGTGCCACTTTGAATTACATGTACAATGCCACTCGAATTACATGCATAATGCGACACGAATTACATGCACAATGCCACCTTACCTAACCTATCTACCATGTATTACATAGAAAAGGGTGCCATTTGTCATAGGCACTACCTAAGCTAAAACTTAGAACATTACAAAATACTAATCATGGGTACTACCCACATTCACTAGGAATTATTACATCAAGGAAGTTATTACATTAAGGGTTAGGATGAGATCCTAACATAAACCTTGTTTCATTAGCATTGTTGTTGAAGCTCATTGATGATGAAATGAACTTGAATATGATCTAGAAAAGAACATGAGTATCATTGTTATGTGAGACTTGAGATTAAGCATTTTTGGAAACATTTTGAGTTGGTTGATACATTCTTGAACTAGGGTTTGTGAGAAAGGGTTGTTCCTTGATGTGATTGGTTTAGTTGATTTGGTTAAGCCTAGTCAAGTGGATGTGTGAAATGGTTGTTCAAGTTCCATAGAAAAAACTATTATATATTCTTATTTGAGTTGAGATTGAGATTGAAGAATATGATATATTGAGTCTCTAACAATTCTCTTTATGATTCTATTGAGTTGAGATTGGTATTTGAGTATAGAACATATAGAGTCTCTAACAATTCTCTTTATGCTTCTATGAGATTGATTTGATTTGAGATTGAGATTTAAGAATAGGACATATTGAGTCTCTAACAATTCTCTTTATGATTCTATTAAGTTGAGATTGAGATTTGAGTATAGAACATATAGAGTCTCTAACAATTCTTTTTATGCTTCTATGAGATTAAATTGAGATATTGATTGTACTTTGATCTTATAACATATTGAGTCTCTAAAAATTCTCTTTATGATTGTATGATATTGAAAATGTTTTGTGTGAGCTTGTTAAGAATATTTGAGATAAATCTTTGAGAAGTCTTGTGGACTGTTTTGAGTTAAGATTTTGTGAAATCTTGCTTGATCATATTTGAGCAAGTCCAAGAGAGGACTTATTGAGCAGATTTGAGAAACTCCAAGAGAGGACTTATTGAGAATATTTGAGCAAGTCCAAGAGAGGACTTATTGAGCATATTTGAGCAAGCCCAAGGGAGGACTTATTGAGAAAATTTGAGCAAGTCCAAGAGAGGACTTATTGAAAATATTTGAGCAAGTCCTAGAGAGGACTTGTTGAGCATATTTAGACAGGTTTTGTGTGAACCTGTTGAGCATATTTAGACAGGTTTTGTGTGAACCTGTTGAGAAAATTTGAGCAGGTTCTGAGAGAACCTATTGAGCAAAATTATACTAGACCGACTGTACTATGTTTAGTGCAAGATATTGAGTAGAACTATGCTAGACCGACTAAACTGTGTTTGGTGTAGTATGTGTGTGATGCTTTGTATGATGTTTATGGTTTCATTAATGTTGATGCTTCTATTTGGAAAAAAAATTATGTTATACTGTTAACCCCCCCTCAGTATAAGCACATGTTCTTCAAGGAGGAGATTCCTCAACTTATTTTATATTTGGGTTCTCAAAGATGAGTCGGTCTTCAATACCTTCCACCAAGGTTTGGGTTTAATGGCTAATTGATAAGCAACACTAAATGTTAGGTATCATCTCTCAGCCATGGGTTCAAAAGGAAGATATGGGTTCAATTAATTAATTTTAAAGAGTTGGTTAAATAAGAAAGAGAATATGTTTAGCAACCCTATATCCCCTTCACTTAGTATACCAAATCTGACCTATATACATCAAGGTCCTCCATATATATCAAAGGTCCCTATATACCTGAGTGCTCTCTATATACCCATCAGTATGTAAGTGAAAGCTGAGACATAGATTATCAATGATACATGGAAGTGACCACTTGGATACATTGCTAAGATGGTATGTGATGGGTAATAGTATGCATCCTTATGACTCACACTACCCCACTATAATATGATCCTTACTAGGAACAAGTATGCACAAGATCCTATGTGGGTGGTTGGTGCCCTAAGCTTGCTACACACTCAGTATAGCCTACTAGCTCATATAAAACCTAAAGGATCATGAAGACCCTTAGTAGGACTAGTAATTGGTTGTGTTCGTTTTATTTAGCTTTAATGTGATAATCTAAAAAAATAATATTATGCCACTTTGACTAATGTTTGATAAATTTTAACTTGATTAAGAATTAGCTTAGATGAATAAGATCTTACTATGTTGGTGTTCATATTGGGTCCCCAAAATATGAGAAGGAAAAAATATGGAAGGATTTAGGAAGGGCCTCCATAAAAAATTTTCTCTCTCCTCTTCTCACTTCAATACTAGGGATAGTGTTTAAGAACACTTAAGTTTATCCTAAGATACTTATTTGTCTAAGATAAGACCTAATATATCCCTAATGTACATACAAATACAATAAACAAGCCCTAAAATTAACATGCTATTTACTTTTGATGAGGAAGAAAATAATGATTTTACTTTTAAGAGGTTGTTATGAACCTCTCTTCTCATTAGAAAAAATAATTCACCACTATGCAAAAATATATAGCATGCATCCACAAATAGATTCTACAATAATAATCCACACAATAAAATAGATATTTATAATACCCTTGAGATAGGGCAACATCATACAATGCTCCTTATCGAAAGGAAGCCACTCCATAAGATCTCCAGCTTCGTGAGCCAAGACTTTTACAAAGAATACTTTATATTCCTTCATTCTCCACTCCTACCTTTATATAGACTCTTATTTCCCTTACCCTAGTAACTCTTATAATAAAGTAATAGTTACATCATTACTAAATCATAATTAATAGTAAATCCTAATAAAGTAAATTTTACATCATAATGAACCATACCACTTGGCACCCATATTCCTATCCCTAGGTATCTAGCATTCCACACCCTTAAAAAATGGTTTATCCTCAATACATAAGAAGAGAATAAGTAATATAACTTTGAATCCATGTTGGAAATTGATGCCAATGTCGATCATCCATCCATTCCAGTAAAACTATGATTGGTGGTGGTCTTCGTTGATGCCAATATGCCATTTTTTTTCTTGAGTATCTAGAATTGCTTAGTTGAATCCATGATTTTATTGATGTACTTTGATAATTTGAATTATGGATCTATTTGTTCCTTGATGTGGCTACACCACTTTTAAAACCAGAGTCATGCTTTCTTTGCCAAACATTTCTATAATTGGTGTCCTTTTGATTCTATGTAGACACATAATATTATTTTCTTTAGCTTCCAGGATTGTTGTCACTCCCAATGGTGTGGGTGGTGATATGTTGTAATATTAACCCGATGTTCTATTTTTTTTACTCTTCTTTATTGCTTCCCCCATTTTTTAATCCCTTAATTCTACTTATTCCTTGATTTTTGCTATCATCTCCTTCTAAGATGTTATTTTGAGTTCTTTTGCTTCTCCTAAAATAACTTATTATTTTCCCCTTGATTGTTGCTCCTTAAGAAAATAAATATCATGTACTATTATCTTCTTTTTTCTATACCAAAACTTCATGAACTTCATTTGTGCATTAATATTAATAGTACCCAATGAATGTAACTGTTGGTCATCAAATCTGCCTAGGAAAGGATTTGGATAGGTGTATGCACCCTAGACCTAGACCAACATTGAAAGGTCGAAGGGAAGAGATGCCCCTCATGCCAATATCCGAAGAAATGTCGGCTCCTATGCTAAACTACTTTGGTGTTTTGAGATAAGGGATGCAGGAAAGAGATAAAAGGAGTTAGGGTTAGAGAAAGAAATAAAAAGGGGTAAGGGAAGAGAGATCGGTAATTAACAGTGGGAGAGAACAAGAAGCATGATCACTAACTAATAACTTGAATATCAACAAAGAACACCAAGAATAAACAAAAGAAATGCAACGTTAACCTTCCTATGTATCCTCTGGGCGAGCTCACAGGATTCTCCTTCTCCCTTTCATCAAAATTTAGGGTTCAAAGTAACGACGATTAGGACAAGCGAATGTAACAAAAACCACAACCCACCAATCAACATAAAAGAAAATCAATATAGCTTTTTTCCTCTCCTATGTATCCTTCGGGTAAGTTTCAGGGTACAGTCCCCAATCGCACACTGAATTCAGGATTCAAAGTCTCAGTATGCAAACAAAGACAAAAGAATCAAACACAGAAGGCAACATAAAAGAAATGAATTGAGCCCAAAGCTCTTTAGTATTAATCGCAGGACATCAAGTTATAGCAACTTTCTAGCAGATAGTTCCCCCCCTTTCTACATTATAATGCCTAGGTTTTTATAGAGGACCCGACCCTCTGAATCATTATTACACAGGATGGTGAAGTATACTCTTGAGATCTGAGAAATCGGCTCTTCGCGGACCTCATGACTGAGCTCTCAAATCCATTACCAGAACTAGCAACTATGACCGAGTCAACCACAAAAATATACATTGATGAGTCGTCTGAGTGTCCTAGGTTTCTGGGTGCAATGCTCGAGTGGCTGCCATGCTTGTTGGGCTCTCCTTCAAGGACTGATACTTCATTTTCAATTGCCAAAAATGAGCAATGAGCTTATCAAGCAAGTAAGAATGCATTTATGAGGCACTTGATCATCTTAGGAAAATACCCGGCTTGGAGCGCGTGCCCCCTTTGAGTCACAAAAAGGCAACATGTCATGATATCGTGACATTTTTATGTCTTCAGCTTGGTTCTTCTTCTTGCATTGTGAAAATATGACATGTCACAAAATCATGACATTTCTATGTCTTTGTCCTCTTTTGTTGCTTTTGGCCACGAAAACACATGTCACGATATCACGACACTTTTCCTGTTTTGGTCGCGATAGCACGACACTTTTCTTCTTTTGGTTGCAAGAATGCAACATGTCGTGATATCAATACATTTTTCCTTTCTTGCTCTTTCTCCTTGCTCTCGACCGCGAAAATGCAACATGTCGCGATATCGCGACACTTTTTCCTTCTTGCTCCTCCTTCCTTTTGGTTGCGAAAATGCAACATGTCGCAATATCATGACACTTTTTCCTTCTTGCTCCTCCTCCTTGCTTTGAGCTGCGAAACATGTCATGATATCGCGACACTTTTCTTTCTTGCTCCTCCTTCTTGATTTTGGTCACGAAAATGCAACATGTCATGATATCGCGACACTTTTCTTCTTTTGGTCGCGAGAATGCAACATGTCATGATATTGCAACACTTTTCTTCTTTTGGTCGCGAGAATGTAACATGTCATGATATCGTGACACTTTTCTTTCTTGCGCTTCCTCCTTGCTTTGAGACGCGAAACTACAACATGTCGCAATATCACGACACTTTTCTTTCTTGCGCTTCCTCCTTTCTTTGAGCCACGAAACTGCAACATGTCGTGATATCACGACACTTTTCTTCTTTTCTCTTTATCCTTGCTTTGAGCCACGAAAATGCAACATGTCGCGATATCACGACACTTTTTCTTTCTTGCACTTCCTCCTTGCTTTGAGCCACGAAAATGCAACATGTTGCGATATCGCGACACTTTTTCCTTCTTTTGGCGGAGCTATCTTCTTTGGATTGTTAGGCAGCAAAGCTCTTCTTATTCATTTTATGTGCAATGGGGTGGCAGGGAAAGCCAAAATTGTTGCAAAACTTACAAATACTTTCGAAGCAACAAAAAACACTTTACAAAGAGAAATTTTTTGATTTTTTTCTACCCCTCCATGCAATGTGACAAAATTGTCAATATTCTTGATGGCTTACGGGCATTTAGCTCGTCTAAATGCAGAGATCCCAGGCCTTTATCCATTGGGCAACAGAGTCATTCCCATTATCCTCTCCTCTGACTATCCACTAACGACATTTTTTTTTTTTGTGCCTAAGCTCCTAAGCAACACTTAGCGCCCTTGACACTTGTTTACTAGTTGGGCCATTTATAGTATTTACACAAAATTTTGTGATATGATGGGCATGTTGCCACCCTAAACTCAGCTTTGAGTGCCTATACGATGAACCTGCAATGTCCAGACCAGATCTGATTGAACTTCAGTTGATCTTTGAAGTCTGGCTGGCCTCTTCCCGAAGTTGTCCATGTTGCGAACAGGGAGCAACGCAGTGAGTTGTCGTTCTTGCCAGTACTCGTATTGTTGATGAAAGATGTGGCGAAGAAGTTTACCGCATGAGGGGCCTCTTGGGGTACTGGTCGTAATGAGGGCTAGAACCAATACCAGAATACTAAAGAATCTACTAACTGTGAGCTGGGTATAGGTTCTTCCATCCTCTTGATGCGGTAATAGGGCTCCTCCAGCAAGGAGTAATCTTCCAGGATCTCTTCAGGTTTAGCTTCTTGATGAGGCATGTTTAATGGGATCTAGCTAAATACTTGCGTGTCATCCACTAGGATACAAAAAGGGTGCAAAAATATGCCCTCTTTGTTCTCAGGTTCTGCCACTTGAGTCTGTTGCTCTCCTTGGCCCATCTCCTGATGGAGACTGCAAGCAACCATATTGTTCATTAATGGGGCAAATATTACATATTCCCATCATTGTTCTTGGATAAAATTTACCTCTTGAGCTCCAAACGACTGCATCTCAGGCCTCTACTCAATATGGGGAGTCTGCCATGATGAATACTGCACAGGATAGATAAGGGCAACCAATATTGGAGAAAGTGATGGAGTTTCCCCCCACTGTCACTTTCCAGATAGGAGTAGAAGCTGCTCTGCTTGTACCGCTTCCTCAAATATTTGCAAAAATCTTTGTTCACCTGATTGTAGTAAGATGAGGCCCATGTCTGGGTGAAAAGCTCGAACATAGAAGAGGTGGGCTTGGGTGGGCGTCAGTTGGATCTCCACTGGAATTCTCTTCCAACTTCTACAGAATAGGACATTGAAGTCCATGATGCTCTCCAGAAGTGCTTTCGTGATGGTGAAGAGGTACATCAAAATCTAGAAGGGGTCTTGAGAGCCATCAAATGTTCTGAATAGTTCTCCCGCTAAGTCATCCCATAAGCAGATGCTTTTACGTCCGAGCAGTCTATACCACTGCAGCGCCCTTCCTTCCAGAGAAAGGACCAAAAGTTTGATCATGACATCTTCATGGATTATGTCATGGAGGGGTGCTAAAGTAGCAACATCTTCAAGGTGCTCTCGGGCCATTCCCTTAGTGCCATTAGATTTTGTCAATGTCTCCAAGGCACTTTCGGTAATTTCATGGTAACTTTGAAGATTCAAAGGGCCACGATTATCCCATCTAGGATAGCATACCCTCTCCATTATAGAAGTGGCCTGTAGAGATCATAGTTCTCACCACTAAGTCAGAGTCGCCAGGTGAGCATTCTTTTCATCGCTTGTGAGGTCAAGGCTGCTCACCAAACCTTGATTCCTTCGAGGTGTCTTCTTTCAGATTTAAAAGGCACCTACGATCAAGAAATTTGGATCTTCAGCTCAGTCAGAGTCGCCAGGTGATTTTTCCAGATGGAGGCAAGCCAGAGATTCACCAAACTCGGGCTTCCTTAGAATATGGAGACTTTTGGCATGAAGGCATAGGTTTAGGTACCGGTCTCTATGACTTAAATATTTTTGGGTTGAACAGAGTCGCCAGATGCTAAGAGTCTTACGGTAATGAGAGCATCGGTTCTCACTACCACTAGTCAGGTGAGACTGACCGGGTCACACCGAGAACTGGTTAGAACTATTGGCCCCGATGAAGATAGGTTTGAGATTCATGTTCTTAAAATATGGGACCTTGGTCCCACCGGGCGTGCCAAAAATTGTTGGTCATGAAATCTGCCTAGGAAATGATTTAGGTAGGTGTATGCACCCTAGACCTAGACCAACATTGAAAGGTCGAAGGGAAGGGATGCCCCTCATGCCAATATTTGAAGAAAGGCCAGCTCCTATGCTAAACTACTTTGGTGTTTTGAGGTAAGGGATGCAAGAAAGAGATAAAAGGAGTTAGGGTTAGAGAAAGAAATAAAAAGGGGTAAGGGAAGAGAGATGGTAATTAATGGTGGGAGAGAATAGGAATCACGATCACTAACTAATAACTTGAATAGCAGTAAAGAACACCAATAATAAACAAAAAAAATGCAACATTAACCTTCCTATGTATCCTCTAGGTGAGCTCACAGGATTCTCCTTCTCCCTTTCATCGAAATTTAGGGTTCAAAGTAACGACGATTAGAACAAGCAAATGTAACAGAAACCACAACCCACCAGGCATCATAAAAGAAAATCAATATAGCATTTTTCCTCTCCTATGTATCCTTCAGGTAAGTTTCAGGGTACAGTCCCTAATCACACACTGAATTTAGGATTCAGAGTCTCAGTATGCAAACGAAGAAAGACAAAAGAATCAAACATAGAAGGCAGCATAAAAGAAAGGAATTGAGCCCAAAGCTCTTTAGTATTAATCGTAGGACATCAAGTTACATCAGCTTTTTAGTAGATAGTTCCCCCCCTTTCTATATTATAATGCCTAGGTTTTTATAGAGGACCTGACACTCTGAATCATTATTACACAGGATGGAGAAGTATACTCTTGAGATCTGAGAAGTCGGATCTTCGCGGTCGTCATGATTGAGCTCTCAAATCCATTACCAGAATTGGCAACTGTGACCGAGTCAACCATAGAAATATACATTGATGAGTCGTCTTAGTGTCCTAGGTTTCTAGGTGCAATGCTTGAATGGCTGCCATGCTTGTCGGGCTCTCCTTCAGGAACTGATACTTCGTTTCCAATTGCCAAAAATGAGCAGTGAGCTTACCAAGCAAGTAAGAATGCATTTATGAGGCACTTGATCGTCTTGAGAAAATACCCTGCTTGGAGCACGTGCCCCCTTTGAGTCGCAAAAAGGCAACATGTCGCAATATCACGACATTTCTATGTCTTCATTTTGGTCCTTCTTCTTGCATCACGAAAATATGACATGTCATGAAATCATGACATTTCTATGTCTTTGTCCTCTTTTGTTGTTTTTGGCCACGAAAACGCAACATTTCGTGATATCACAACACTTTTCCTCTTTTGGTCATGAGAATGCAACATTTCGTGATATCGTGACACTTTTTTTATTTTGGTCGCGAGAATGCAACATGTCGTGATATCGTGACACTTTTCCTTTCTTGCTCTTTCTCCTTGCTTTCGACCGTGAAAATGCAACATGTCACGATATCGCGACACTTTTTCCTTCTTGCTCCTCCTCCTTGCTTTTGGCCATGAAAATGCAACATGTCGCGATATCATGACACTTTTTCCTTCTTGCTCCTCCTTGCTTTGAGCCGCAAAAATGCAACATGTCATGATATCATGACACTTTTCTTTCTTGTTCCTTTTTCTTGCTTTCGATCGCGAAAATGCAACATGTCGTGATATCATGACACTTTTCTTCTTTTGGTCGCGATAATGCAACATGTCGCGATATCACGACACTTTTCTTCTTTTGGTCATGAGAATGCAACATGTAGCGATATCACGACACTTTTCTTTCTTGCGCTTCCTCCTTGCTTTGAGCCACGAAACTTCAACATGTCACGATATCGCGACACTTTTTTTTCTTACGCTTCCTCCTTGCTTTGAGCCGTGAAACTGCAACATGTCGTGATATCATGACACTTTTCTTCTTTTCTCTTTCTCCTTGCTTTGAGCCACGAAAATGCAACATGTCACGATATTGTGACACTTTTTATTTCTTGCACTTCCTCCTTGCTTTGAGTCACGAAAATGCAACATGTCGCGATATCGCGACACTTTTTCCTTATTTTGGTGGAGCTATCTTCTTTGGCTTGTTCGGAAACGAAGCTCTTCTTCTTCATTTTATGTGCAATGGGGTGGCAGGGAAAGCCAAAATTGCTGCAACACTTACAAATACTTTCGAAGCAACAAAAAACACTTTACAAAGAGAAATTTTTTTATTTTTTTCTACCCCTCTATGCAATGTGACAAAATTGTCAACAAGAACCAAGGACAACCAAGAACAATATTTGCATTGCCCATCCCAATAGAATAAATATCTGAATGCAAAACATATTTATCTATGGTGAACTTCAAATCCTCAAAAATTTGAACGTTCTCACCCTCAAGTGACATTTCTTCATTTTTCTTTGCTTGAACTTGCAACCTCTTAGCCAAGACATTAATAAAATTATATTTATAGCTAGGGTTAGTATCAATAATAATAATTTTCTTTTGAATGTTTCCATGAACCTACAAAATAGAATTTTTAACATTAAACAAATATTTTTTACCACTATTTGGCCCTAACACAAAATTTGTAGATTCCCTAGCCTACAAATTATTATCCTTTTCTTTTGATCCCCATTTTCTTAAAAATATAACTTTAAATTCTTCTTGTGTGTATATATAGTCATGGGCATGTACAAAGTTAAAAAACCAAAAACAAGCTTCCCCTCTCAAGTAAGTCCAAATATCCACTCTCCATTCTCTCTTAGAAAAATGTAAACCAAAACTTTTCCACTTCATCAATCATTCCCTAGCATAAATATCATATTTTTTTAAGAATTTTGGCAAATCCATGACCTCAAATTTTTTTTCTAGTGAGGGTTTTAAATAACCAGAATTTCTTAAAAATAAATTTTCTCAAATCTCATCTATTCCCTTCTTTAAACAATTAAATCTAAAAATATTTTTCAAAACAAAATAAAACAAATGGCAACTGATTTGTTTACCCAGATTGAGATATATGATTTTTTTTCCTTTGCATGATTTTTTTGTGTAGCCCAAAAACAACATCAAAAGCCCAAATTTTAACAACTCTAACTCCTTCAATAATTATTAGAATTTAACAAGTGAGTATTCATTTTTATAGTAGTCAAAATAATCTACATTCTGGTCTAGTTTTTTTTTTAAATGACTACAAAAAAATTAATATATTTTTTTTCATTTGAAAAAAAATCGCATAGCCAAAAAATAGCACAAATATCTCAACTTCAAATAGCCATAACTTTCTCAATACTTATCAAAATTTAACAAATGAGTAGTTGTTTTTGTAGTACTCAAAAATATCTACACAATGATGCAAAAACATTTTGAAAATGACTGTTGAAAGAAAAGATATGGTTCCCATAAAATGTGATATTTTTTTTAAACATGCCCTAACTTTGCAAAAACAACCCCATTTTGCCATAATCATTGCTCTGATACCAAATGTTATGAATCTCTTTTCTCACTATCACAAATCATTCACCAATATGCAAAAATATATAACATTCATCCATAAATAGATTCGACAATAACAATCTACACAATAAAATAGAGATTGATAATACCCTTGAGGTAGGGCAACATTGTACAATGCTTCTTATTGAAAGGAAGCCACTCCACAAGATATCCAACTCCACGAGCCAAGACTTCTACAAAGAATACTTTTTATCCATTCCTTCTCCACTCCTACCTTTATATAGACTCTTATTTTTCCTCACCCTAGTAACTCTTATAATAAAGTAACCATTACATCATTACTAACTCATCATTACTAATAACTCCTAATAAAGTAATGGTTACATCATTACTAATAACTCCTACTTATAATAAAATAATGGTTACATCATAATGATCCATACCACTTGGCACACATATTCCTATCCCCAGGTATCTAACAGAGGTAAGGGTGTAAGAAGATACAATAAACAACGCCTAAGATGCAACTATATGTGATTTAGATTAGATGATAAATATTAATAATTAAATTGGTCCCCTGTATGATTAATACTATCTAGTTATTTATTTTGTTTTTGTCCATTTTACTAATAAATAGAAAATAAAACCTAATCTAAATAGACAAATAATAATCTAAATCCTTACATGAAAAGAATTGGGTGTATAAAACATGTTTCTGCCATAGTAGCAAGAGTATTGCTAGTTCATAGAAGCACCACCAATGCTATTGCCTACTGATGGTGTTATTAGTTAACCTACAAAATAGATAGATACAAAGTTAATGATAGAAGGGCATTTCTAATATGAAGTTGGACTTCCTTGGACAACAACAAAGCCCTTGTTTAGATAGATAGAAATGATAAAAAATATAGAATGCAAGAAATAGGTGCTAGGTGTTGAAATTACTGCTAACATAATAGCAACATCAACATTTTTTCTCAATGCTAATGCTTTTGCTCTATGTGAACCAGATATTGATAGCACCAGTGACCTATAGTTTGGTGGTAATTTCACTTTTTATAGTAGAATAGCAATATTAAATGTAATATAAGCCAAGATAACAATGACTATGATGAAGGGATATAACTTAGAAGAATAGAGATCAAATAGTAGGAAAATATATATTTGCTTGCTTAAAATAATGATTAAATGAAAACAAGAAGATACTAACTAAATGCTAGTGCAAGATGTAAGATTAGTTCTAAGTGTAATAAGATAAAGGACTAAAGCTACATGCACAAGAAAAATCCAAAAGCAAATAATGGAAAAGAGCACAACCCAAGACACAAGGTTCTTTGTTGTAAGCTTGCTAGCTTTATTGTTGATGGCACTTGAATGCTTGAGCTTATGGGATTATATGTTTGATGATTGCTTGAGAGCTTGGAGAATTAATTGGAGACTTGTTTGGATGATTGGATACTTGCAAGAATAAGAGTCCTAGTGCTTACAAGGATGACCTTCACAAGATTTTGATATAATCTTGACATGTAAAATGTTAATACCTATGATTCTAGAGAGATTTTAATAGAATTTTGCTACTCTAAAACTCTTTATGAAATGGTCACCCTAAGTGCTAGTTTTATAGGCATCCATGGCTCCTTGAAGAAAGAATTTTATTTAATATGAAAGGATCAAATATGGTGAGAAGTCCTCATAGTCACTACGGCAAAAATGGTTGAGTAATTACAAGCATACAAATAACTTGGAAATATTGAGGTATATTTCAATTTGGTGAGGGCTCTTATGAAGTCCTCATACTCACTAGGGCAAAAATGGTTGAGTAATCACTTCTCAAATTCATCCTAAGATATATCTAAATGTGTATTCCTCAACCACTGGTATCATTGAAGTGTGTTCATTTCAAAATTGAAGGATGTGTTGAGTGGTATTTTCACCCACTTGTGAAAGTACAACTTTCCTTTAGGATTTGGGTCCCAAATCCCCTCTTGCAAAGAAGTCAAACAAACTTCTCCAAGGTCTCCACTGTATTAGCATTTGCAACTGTGTATTAGTAATCTCAAATAAAGATATTCAATTTAAATTCTTGGAACACCTTAGTGATTGCAAGTAACTGTAAACAAAGGGGCAATGTTGGTTCATTTCATCATGAAGCTTTAGTGATTGTTCATTATTTTATTTTTTTTAGATTTCGTAATTTTTTTAATGTTCATTTTAAATAAATTAAACCTTTTGGAAAATAAAATAAAATGAAAAAAGAAATACAGAAAATTAAAAATAGAACACGTTCAGTGTGATGCTATCATGTTCCGAAAAAACCGAAGATATGAGGTTTCCATGCATGCAACCTAACCTATTGGACCTGCAAAACATGCACAATCCTGATAAGCTAAGTGCTGGATTCTAAGGATTTGAATGAGGTTTTCAAATTTAAGCATTCGCATGCAGCAACCAAGAAAAAAAACTTTTATCAACTACATTTACAAGCCTAAAAACTGAAAAGGGAAAATAGACATTTAATCTTGCATGCAGAAAATGACTCCTCCTTTCTTGCCCATAAGATGCAAATTTCTGAATTTTTTGTATTAAAAATTGGTCATTATACAACAACAGAATCTCTGGTTTTCCAAAACCAGAACAAGTGGAAGAAAAGCACTCCAAAGCAGGTCCATAATGACTAATCACCCTCAACTCTGCAACCCCGCTTGCAGCAATTTTTGACCCCCGTAAATGTCTTCGCTTGTGCCTTTAAACTTTCTGCTATGGCTCCCTGCTTCACCTTGTAACGCTTTGTTTCATCTTCTAGATCGATTCGTTTCATTTCCCGCTCTTCATTATTCTGACTTTTGTTCGAGCGTCGAAACGTTTGATTTTCTTGCTAATTGTAACCGCTTTTGTAGCCCTTACACTTTTATGCCATGTGTTCCATGCTTTTTTGCATGTTCCATAACTGCCCCCTGTAAATCATGACCAAAAATAGCATGTCGCAATATCGCGATGTTTTTTTGCATGCAGCTTTGCTCTTCTACCTGTATCACGAAAATAAGACATGTCACGAAATCGCAACAATTTTCTGCCCACAACCTTGTCTGCCTTCATGCACAGCGAAAACGCAACATGTTGCGAAATTGCAACATTTTCCTGTATGCAGCCTTGTCAGCCTTCATGCACAACGAAAATGAGACATGTCATGAAATTGTGATATTTTTATGCTATCGGGCTATGCAGATGCAACTTGTCATGAAATCGTGACTTTTTTCTCTATCGATGGGTTTTGTTGCACTTAGCCGTGAAAACACGACATGTCGCGAAATTGTGACATGTTGAAATCGTGACACTTTTCTCTTTTGCACCATCTTTTGATTTTTGTCGCGAAATCACGACAATTTTTTGTTTCGTACCACTTGGCCGCTTTCTGTCATAAAATCGTGACACTTTTATCTTTCAGGCTGTCTCACTGCTTCCTATCGTGAAATCGTGACAATTTTTCGTTTCGGGCAGTCCAGCTGCTTTCTGTCGTGAAATCGCGATGCCTTTCATCTTCGTATCCCTTGGCTGCTTCCTATCGCGAAATCACGACGCTTTCTCTTTTCGTACCATCTCACTGTTTCCTATCGCGAAAACGTGACATGTCGCGATTTCGCAACAACTTTTGCATTGATTCTTCTCTTACTGCCTTGCACCGCAATTTTACAACACGTTGCGATATCGTGACATTTTCTCTTCATGATGCATTCTACTGCTCCTAGCCACAAAAATGCGACATGTCGCGATATCGCAACAACTTTTTATTTTTGGTCGCAATGGAGCAACATGTCGCGATATCGTGACAACTTTTTATTTTTGGTCGCGACGGAGCAACATGTCGCGATATCGTGACAACTTTTTATTTTCGACCGCGATGGAGAAACATGTCGCGATATCGCGACAACTTTTTATTTTCGGCCGCGACGGAGCAACATGTCACGATATCATGACAACTTTTTATTTTCGGCCACGACGGAGCAACATGTCGCGATATCGCGACAACTTTTTATTTTCAGCCGCGACAAAGCAACATGTCACGATATCGTGACACTTTTTCTCCTTTGTGAAATTTTTTGCTTTTTCCTTGATTTTTTAGCATCTGGGCTACTACAGTTTTCTTTGAAAGCATGCAAAAAAGGTGGGTCCCCAATTTTTGGGTGTGTTGTGGATCAACCACAACAAATGGCGACTCTGCTGTCAAATGCTCCTGAGCATTTTGGTGAGAACCCAACCTGAAATATACAAGCTTAGATACAGGCATCAGCACATAAAGATAAACAAATACCGATAGATCAGAAATACATGAAACATTAGAATCATAAGTATTAGCTCGGTATGTGCAATGTGTTTCATTCCCTATTATTTGAACTTGATCAACATTCCATTGTTAGTTTTACTTATGAATTGTATGCAAGGCTATGAATGATTTGTGTAGGATTTGATGCATGATGAAGATGCTAGAGATGTAACAACCTGCTTTATAAATGCTCAAACCTTCTTATATCATGGACAAACATATTAAAGATGTCAAACCCTCTTAGGACCAAATATATGTCTATTAAATTAATTCATTAGATCCCCAAAGTGTCACTACCATCTTGAACCCATGTGCAAGTGTATGTGAAATTAGAACTTTGGGGAATAGGATTCCCAACCTAAGAGAGATGGGAATTTAACCCTATCCTTACTATTCTGATTTGGAGTTCATTACCTCATCTTGAACAAAATGATTTAACCTGTTATGGATGAAATGGTCAGGCTAGTCTATCCATATGAGCAATCAGTGGTCTTGCTTTTAGGCAAGACATGTTGCCACGCATGAGCATACTTAACCCCATAATCCATGACTTGGATTTCATTCATTATTTTCTCTCTCTTTTTTCTTTGGACCTTTGGGATGACTACCCATCCTTGCTAGGGACATGTAGTACGATCCCTCCAATCCAATATTAAGATGAAATGGAAACTATTATCTTTTATCTCTTGGACCTTGGGGATGACTACCCATCCTTTGCAAAGGACACGTAGTACAATCCTTCCAATCCAAGATTGAGATGAAATGGAACAAAATTAGTTTTACTTTTATTGCTTCGACCTTTGGGATGACTACCCATCCTTTGCAGAGGACATGTAGTACGATCCTTCCAATCCAAGCCTTATGATGAAACGAGAAAAATGGAAGCTTTGGGGAATCGGATTCTCAACCTAAGCGAGATGAGAATTAAGTCCTATCCTTACTACTCCATGTAGGTCAAACCAAAGCTTTGGGGAGTTGGATCCTCAACCTAAGTTCGATGAGGATTTAATCCTATCCTTACTACTCTGGTTTTAGGCTTTAAGCTTGATGGAAGTGGTAAAAACCACTGTTTTAAGGATTATGTTGCATGATAGGATAGACATGAAATATTCTTTTCACCTCACCTTTTCATCCAGGTATGGTTTTGACCATTTTGCTCAAGATTCTTTTTAATGTGCATGGAATGTGCTTGGTTCAAGATAGTTTGGGCAGCAGTTTCCAACCTTAGGATCCTTTTAATATATATTATGTAATAATCCTAAGAGGATTCAACACCTTCTCAATAATTGCTCATGGAATGAAAATGTAACTGAGATGACATGTATATGCAATGTGGAATATGACATGAGATATGAATGCACTACTTCTTTTGGAATATATCATCTATTTTACCATAATGTGCAAAACTGACAACTTCATGCATCACAAGATCCAAACGATAATATTTAAATGTTTGTGTTACTTGTGGAGCTTTCTACAACACAATTCCAATGTTTCATATTCTCCTGATTTTAGGCATAAGTTGACATCTCAAATTTTCTTCTTCTTCTTCTTCTTTTTTTTTATCAAAACAAACTAAACATGTCAAATGAAATCAAACACACAACTTAAATCCTAATCCAAATAGCAATCCCAAAATGAAACTTGAAAACACAAACCCAAACCAAAACCAAAATCTATATACAATATAGTACAAGATGATGCCAAGCTTGGACTATTACTTTCCTAGATCCCAAACATGATTAGAACATTTCAAAAGACATATGTCACAATACACATGCCAAATGTTGTAGGAATCCAACAACAATAAGATCAAACCAAGCAATGCAACAAATTTCAACTTGCCATGCTCACCATGCCAATTTGATTTAATTCTATTAGCAACATCATAGGTGAGATTCAAATCAAATTGATTAGACAATGGTTGGTATTCAATTTTATTTTGTCTATTCTTTAAAGTGCAAGTTTCATAATTCCATTCATGATTTAGAAGTAGGATTTCTTTATCCAAAATGAGACTTTGTAAGCAAGAGCCTATTTCTAAAAATTTTAAAGCCAAATCATTTTCCAAATTTGTAGGCCAATCAAATTTGTGTAACAATTTGCAAGCATCTAGGATATTTACCAAATTGAGATCATTAGGAGCTTTTATCCTAGGTTCAAGAATTAATTGTTGATGAATTTGATTTAGCAATTTAAATGCATCAAGCTCCTTTTCATTCATTAAAGTAATGTTATCAAAGGTGTGGATAGAAATTAATCCTTGTTCTACATTCACCTTCAATGGTATTTCATCATAATGCAGCACTTGTTCTTTCTCCATGATTTGTTTATCAAAGGCACCAAACTTAGGTACCCAATTGAACACGTGTCCATCCCTTTCAAACCATAAGTCTTATCTATCTAGGGGTGGGTTAACTAACATATTTCTATGATCAATCACTTGGGCTGTTTTGGATAACGTGGGATTTTCAATTGGATCATCAATGATATCAAACCCAAATGATTTAGGTTTTGTAATTTTCTCATTTTGAAATGGCATAATCGTTGTAGCACCAGTAAGTGGATCAAGATTTTCAACTTCTTTTCCTTCAAAGGAATCTAAAGCAAGCGACTCTCTTTCTTTATTCATGATTGTAGAATCCTTATCATGCTCCAAAATTTTATGAGATTCGAATTTCTCTTCCAAAAATTTCTCAAATTGTACAGGATTTATAGTATCCTCATGTGAGGAAGCAATTGAGTTATTCTGCATATTAATTGACACACCAAGTTTGTTAGAAGATTTAGATTGATAATATTCTTGCCATTTCTTCCACAAATCATAGTAATCATCTTCCAAGTTCAAGTTGTGGCGTTCAAGTATTTCTTCTTCATCTTCTGATTCATCAACCTATTTCTCATCCAACTCATCTTCACCTTCCTTAGATGGTCCCGTTATTTCCAAAAGTGGGTTATTTCTTGAATTCAAATTGGTAAGGCTATCATAATCCAAATTTGTAACCCATGATTCAATTTTATCACAATTTGGAAGGTGTGGATATTCTTGGTCATCACTTTCGAGAGCATCATCCAAAGTGCCTTTCGAGAACAAGTGGTGAAATTCGATTATGTCTTCAACTTCATTTGTTGATTTTATTTCAAATTCATTTTCAGCCACTTGTGATGACTTAGGAGCTTCTACAATGGGATTGATTTTTGAATTTCATGTCATATAGTTGCTCCAATCCTTTGCAAGTACATCTGACCAAATCATATCCACATAAGTTTATTCATCCAAATACTCCTTTTTGGGTAATGATTCTGGATATTTATTTTCCAAAACAAGATGGTGATTATTTGATTCCAACTTCTTGTTACCCATCCATAGAATTTCTTCTCCAAAATATTCATGCTCTTCAAGACATTTCGAATAGGTATTCACCTCAACGTGAGTCACCTCATGATGCAGGAGCATCCGAAAACAGTAGGGCAATCCTGCGTCATCCAAAAAATTTTAAGTTCTTTGCACTTTGATCTTTTTATTTTCGGCATCGGAGAAGGTTTTGTAAAGCAATGTTTGGGTTTGGAGAAGTTTTAAGGCAAAGGGAGGAGGGGTCGCGAAATCGTGACATGTCGCGATTTCGCGACATGTCACGAAATCGCGACCTCGAAAGCTGCTGTGAAGCTTTGGCGGGTTCCGTCGCGATATCGCGACGTCGCGGTATCGCGACGTCGTGATATCGCGACCAAATTTCAAAGGCAAAAGAGAAGGGTTCCAAACGTCGCGATATCGCGACGTCGCGATATCGCGACGGTCACCAATGCAAAGTGAAGGAGAAAGGGTCCTGTCGCGATATCGTGACCTGTCGCGATATCGCGGTCGGTTAGAAACCGCCACGTGGCATTTTCACAAGACAACGCAAGGCAGAGAAATTTACGAGGAGCTTCAGCAAAGAGAAGGTTGAGAGAGAGAGGGGAGGGGTCGCGAAATCGTGACATGTCACGATTTCGTGACCCCAAAGAGTTGAGGCTTGAGGAAGCATTTTTGGTCGCGATATCGCGACATGTCGCGATTTCGTGACCTGTCGCGATATCGCGACCAAGTAAAATCATGACCAAAGAAAATGAACCGAAGACCGGACAAGGCAGGATTGGACACGTGGGCAGCCACGTGTATCAAAACTATGGAGAGGGGCACGTGTTTTGGAAACGTTGTGGACAGAGGTGGGTAAAGCCAAGTATGTATGCGGACAACCAGGGGAGGTCAGATTTAACACGTGGACAGCTACGTGTATTGAATCAAGATGAGAGCCACGACCGCGTTTCTTTTCTTTTATTGACAAAGTAACAGGAACAGGCAATGGAACAGACGCAAGTAATGGCCATTATGGAGGAGACCACGGTACAGAGATCGATCTGACGAAGACGGCGATTGCAGGTCGAGGAAAACCATTAATGCAAGCTCCATGGTGGTTCGGGCGGTGGCCCATTTATGGCAAAATTTGAATTCTCGTCCCGGGGGAAATTTGAATTTGAAATTTGTTTGGTGGAGGCATTGATTGCCTGGAGGACTGAGGCCTCGTTAAAAACTCGGAGAAAATCTTTGTAAAGGGGATGGTGAAGTTCGGGATTGGGGAAGAAGTGTTGTGCCGGGGGAAAGTTACTACTGTATTTTGGCATTGAATGAATTAATGAAAATTTTTGTGAATTTACTGTGAGATTGTCTGTGTGAATCCCGGCTTTGCCATCAAGTGGTATCAGAGCAGGAGCTCCTGAGCGTGTAACAGATCGCCGGAGAAAGAGGCAGTTACACCAGGATCTGTGGGAAGATTTAAAAAAAAAAAAAAAAAAAATATATATATATATATATATATATATATATATATATATATAATGCCTCCACGAAGGAACCGAGGCGGAGGAGGAGGTGTGGTGCCGGTCGAAGACTTCCGGGCCTTGCAAAGGCAAGTTCAAGCCTTGCAAGCAGAGTTACGCAGAAGGCGCGAACCCGGAGGGGAAGAGGAAAGTGAAGATGAAGTTGAAGAGGAAGAACAGTCTCGAGGAAGAAGCAGAAGCTGTGGATCCAGCTCAGGCCCGGTTGTATAAGGCCATCTCTCAGATTGGAAAGCAGCCTAAAATGGAGGTTTCTACATACTCGGGAAACCTAAATCCATAAGAAGTGATTGACTGGATAAATGATTTGGAGGAATATTTCGAGTATGAGGAAGTTGAAGACCCTAACCGAGTCGATTTGCTAAGACGAAGTTGAAGGGCCATGCCAGCATTTGGTGGAGAGGAATCCAGTTGGAGAGGAACAGGAGAGGGAAGGAGAGAATAACGAGATGGGATAGAATGGTGGAGAAGCTTAAAAGACAGTTCATCCCGACAGATTACGAGTTGGATCTGCTAAGAAAAATGCAGAGCTTGAGACAGACAAACAAAACTGTCCAAGAGTACACTGAAGAGTTTTACAAAATTTCTATTAGAACAGGGCATTTAGAGGCAAACAAAGAGAAGGTAGCCCGTTACATTAATGGGTTGAGGCTTGGTATCCAGGAAGAACTGAGCCTGGTTCGATTAAACACCATTGAGGATGCTTACCAATTTGCCTTGAAGGTAGAAGAAAAGCTGAACAAGCGGTTTGAAGGCAAGCAAAGAGGAAGAGGCCGAGGTGGAAGGACTGGTGGGAGAACCAAGTGGGGAAAAGTACAAGGATCCGAAGAAGACTGGTGAAGCCAGTAGGTAACCAGGACCAAAAGGAAGAGGATGTTTATCACCTCGAGATCGTAACAGCCTACCCAAGAGGATGGGGTGGATCTGGACGAGGATTTGGAAGAGGAGTATTTCGTGGAACGTGTTTCCACTGTGGTGAAGAAGGACACCGGGCATTTGAATGTCCACAACACCGAGAAAGAACAAACAAGAGGCCTGAGGGTCCAGCCAGAGCTGCTGTGGCAGAGGAGGATGCTGAATCCGAGCATTTCGAAGAAGCAGAGAGGGGAGAGACAATGATTGTAAGAAGAGTCCTGTTGAACGGGGAGAAGGACACAGACTAGAGGAAAAGCTTATTCTGCACTAGATGTAAATGTGCGGGCAAGGTTTGCAATATCATTATTGATAATGGTAGCACGGATAACCCGGTTTCGAGGAAATGGTTACCAAGTTACAACTAGAAAGGAAGAAGCACCCACACCCATACCGGGTCGCATGGTTGCAAAAGGACCACAAAGCTTTGGTCAGTGAGCAGTATTCTGTTAAATTTAACATTGGAAATTACTGTGATGAGGTCCTCGTGTGACATCTTGCCCATGGATGCTTGCCACATGTTGCCGGGGAGACCCCGGCAGCTTGACCGAAGTGCAAGACATGATGGCCGAGCCAACACCTACTCATTGACAAAGAATGGTGTACGCCATAAACTAAAGCCCTTGAAGGATGCAGATGAAAAGGTATGTCATATTTCCGTAGTCTGTTTAGTTGAGGGGAGAGAGTTTCTGAACGGGTTAAAGCGTGAACATTTATGTTATGCAATAATCCCTAGAGTTAGGGGGAAGGAATGCCAGGATACCCCAGTAGAAATTCTAAATCTGCTGGAGGAATTTCCAGACATTGTGTCTGACAATGTGCCCGAGGGCTTACCCCCTGTGAGAAAAATTAGCCATCATATAGATTTAATACCAGGATCAAGCCTGCCAAATAAAGCTGCGCACAGGATGACACCTGTAGAGACTGAGGAATTAAATAGACAGGTCCAAGAATTATTAGAAAAGGGATTAATTCGGGAAAGCTTGAGCCCATGCGCAGTCCCTATAGTGCTGGCGCCAAAGAAGGATGGGGAATGGAGGATGTGTACGGATTCACGGGCCATCAACAAAATTACTATTAAGTACAGATTCCCGTTACCAAGAATGGATGATATCATGGACTGTTTAAGTGGAGCTGAGTACTTCACAAAGATTGACCTGAAAAGTGGCTATCATCAAATCCGTATCCGAGAGGGAGATGAATGGAAGACAACCTTCAAAACAAGAGAAGGCCTGTTTGAGTGGTTGGTCATGCCCTTTGGACTGTCCAATGCACCAAGTACCTTCATGCGGCTGATGAATGAAGTACTGAAAGAATTTTTGGGAAAGTTTGTTATTGTTTATTTAGATGATATATTGATATTCAAGCAGACCCTGGAGGAACACCCGATGCATATCAGGAGGGTCTTTGAAAAGCCGCAAGAAGAACAGATTATTAATAAATTTGAAAAAGTGTAATTTTGTCAAGAAGGAATTGGTATACTTGGGGTTTGTAATCTCAGCAGAAGGCCTGAAGATGGACCCCGAAAAGGTGAGAGCCATCATTGAATGGCCTACTCCAAGGAGCACAACAGAAGTGAGGTCATTCCATGGTCTGGCCGTTTTTATAGGAAGTTCATAAAGAACTTCAGCAACATTTGTGCACCTCTCACAGAGACAATGAGGGGAGATAAAAAGGAGTTCAAATGGACATCAGGGGCTGAAAGGAGCTTTGATACATTGAAGAGAAAAGTTACAGAACAGCCTGTTTTGGCACTTCCAGACTTCAACAAGGTATTTCAGGTGGACTGTGATGCCAGTGGCAGTGCAATAGGGGCGGTACTGAGTCAAGGAGGCAAGCCAGTTGCTTATTTCAGTGAAAAGTTAAATGATGCTCGAAAAAAGTATTCTGTCTATGATCAAGAATTTTATGCTATAGTTCAAGCCCCGAAGAAGTGGAGACATTATTTATTACCAAAGGAGTTTGTACTGTTTATGACCATCAGGCTTTGCAATACATTAACAATGGACAAAACCGAACCAAAGGCACATGAAATGGGTGGAGTTCCTCCAAAGTTATACCTTTGTACTCGAAGCATACTAAGTGGGAAGTCAAACAGAGTTGCGGATGCCTTAAGCGTATGCGACTCACTGACTCGGATTGACAGTAGAAGTAGTGGGGTTTGAAGAACTGAAGGGTCTATACCCTACAGATCCGGATTTTGCAGAAGCCTGGGAGGCTTGCTCAATACCTCTTACTATGGATAGAACAAAATGGTTGGATTTCTTAATCCAAGACGGAATGTTGTTCAAGGGTAGTAAGTTGTGCATTCCCAGAAGTTCCATGCGGGAGAATTTAATCAAAGAAAAGCACAGCGGAGGATTGGCTGGGCATTTTGGTAGGGATAAGACCATTGCCTTGATTGAGGAAAATTACTACTGGCCACAACTTCAGCAAGATGTACGGAAGTTTGTGCAAAGTTGCAGAATATGCCAGATGGCAAAGGGTGTAAAACAAAATACAGGACTGTACCAGCCATTACCTGTGCCTGAGAGACCATGGGAGGACATAAGCATGGACTTTATCCTTGGATTGCCGAGAACACAGAGGGGAAATGATTCAATATTTGTAGTAGTTGATCGGTTCTCCAAAATGGCACATTTCATTCCCTGCCAGAAGACAAGTGATGCAGTCCACATTGCTGGGTTATTCTTCAAGGAAGTGGTACGACTTCATGGTTTGCCAAGAAGCATAGTTTCTGACAGAGATACCAAGTTTGTTGGGTACTTTTGGAGAACTCTGTGGAAGAAGATGAAAACAGACCTGAAATTCAGTTCTGCATACCACCCACAGACTGACGGACAGACAGAGGTGGTGAACAGAAGCCTGGGTAATCTATTGAGATGTTTGATATCAGATCAGCCTAAAGGATGGGATTTAGTTTTACCACAGGCAGAATTTGCTTATAACAGTTCAGTTAATAAGAGCACCAACAAGTCTCCATTCCAGATAATATACGGGAACAACCCAAGAAATGTGTCTGAACTGAGGAAGTTGGACAAAAGAGAAAAGTGCAGTGCCGAGGCCGAAGAATTTGCGGAGCATATGAAAAGTCTGCATGAAGAAGTAAGAAAACAAATTATAAAAATGAATACTCAATACAAGACAAGGGCAGACCAGAAGCGGCGGTTCAAGGAGTTCAAAGTGGGAGATGAGGTCATGGTGCATCTCAAGAAGGAGAGATTCCCTGCCAAAACTTATAACAAATTGAAGATGAAGAAGTTTGGACCATGCAGAATACTGGGAAGGCGGGAGTCAGGAAATGCATATGAAGTGGAGTTGCCCAATTGGCTTGATATTTCACCTATTTTTAATGTTTCAGATTTAGTGGAATATCATGAGGGGGAGGGTACGGAAATAGCAAGTGCAGAATTATGGCCAATTCCAGCCTCTACTCCAACCACAGACGAGGTCGAGGAAATATTGGACACCCGTGAAGGCAGAAGCACCATAAACAAGCAATATTCTGAGTATTTAATTAAGTGGAAGGGCAAACCTATTGAGGACGCAACTTGGCTGTCGAAGACGGAGGTTGACCGCCTGGGTCTTCCCCAAACAAAACAGAAGTGAGGATCACTTTTAATTTACCCCGGGTGTCTGATGCAGGAGCATCCGAAAACAGTAGGGCAATCCTGCGTCATCCAAAAAATTTTCAGTTCTTTTTAAGTTCTTTGCACTTTGATCTTTTTATTTTCGGCATCGGAGAAGGTTTTGTAAAGCAATGTTTGGGTTTGGAGAAGTTTTAAGGCAAAGGGAGGAGGGGTCACGAAATCGTGACATGTCGCGATTTCGCGACATGTCGCGAAATCGCGACCTCGAAAGCTGCTGTGAAGCTTTGGCGGGTTCCGTCGCGATATCGCGACGTCGCGGTATCGCGACGTCGCGATATCGCGACCAAATTTCAAAGGCAAAAGAGAAGGGTTCCAAACGTCGCGATATCGCGACGCGACGTCGCGATATCGCGACGGTCACCAATGCAAAGTGAAGGAGAAAGGGTCCTGTCGCGATATCGCGGCCGGTTAGAAACCGCCACGTGGCATTTTCACAAGACAACGCAAGGCAGAGAAATTTACGAGGAGCTTCAGCAAAGAGAAGGTTGAGAGAGAGAGGGGAGGGGTCGCGAAATCGTGACATGTCACGATTTCGTGACCCCAAAGAGTTGAGGCTTGAGGAAGCATTTTTGGTCGCGATATCGCGACCAAGTAAAATCATGACCAAAGAAAATGAACCGAAGACCGGACAAGGCAGGATTGGACACGTGGGCAGCCACGTGTATCAAAACTATGGAGAGGGGCACGTGTTTTGGAAACGTTGTGGACAGAGGTGGGTAAAGCCAAGTATGTATGCGGACAACCAGGGGAGGTCAGATTTAACACGTGGACAGCTACGTGTATTGAATCAAGATGAGAGCCACGGCCGCGTTTCTTTTCTTTTATTGACAAAGTAACAGGACAGGCAATGGAACAGACGCAAGTAATGGCCATTATGGAGGAGACCACGGTACAGGAGATCGATCTGACGAAGACGGCGGTTGCAGGTCGAGGAAAACCATTAATGCAAGCTCCATGGTGGTTCGGGCGGTGGCCCATTTATGGCAAAATTTGAATTCTCGTCCTGGGGGAAATTTGAATTTGAAATTTGTTTGGTGGAGGCATTGATTGCCTGGAGGATTGAGGCCTCGTTAAAAACTCGGAGAAAATCTTTGTAAAGGGGATGGTGAAGTTCGGGATTGGGGAAGAAGTGTTGTGCCGGGGGAAAGTTACTACTGTATTTTGGCATTGAATGAATTAATGAAAATTTCTGTGAATTTACTATGAGATTGTCTGTGTGAATCCCGGCTTTGCCATCACCTCAAAATTTCTTATATCACTTGAAGAAGCATAACATGAAACATCATTAAGATCGGCATTACGAATTTTCTTATTAGGATGATTTGGATGCATACATTGATGTGCTCATTTTTGTGATGGAATATGCCTACATACCTTCTTAACCACTTTCTTTTGCTCTTTTACTTTCGATACGAACTCTTTGGGTTGAGTGGTAGAAGTAGTAGAATTAGTTGGATTAATATCCATGGACGAAGCTTGAACATTTGTTGCAATGGTTCCATGAGTGACCACATGATTCTCTAATTGAGGCATACTTGGATGGATGGAAGTACTTGTATAAGCACACGTGGGAGCATAAGTTGGTATGGTAGGATAAAGTTGATTGTAGGGAAAAACATTTGATATCAAATTTTGTTGTGCCCATGCTTTATTTACCATCGAGGCTTGACTGCAAGCCCCTAGTTGTCCTACCATAGTTGATTGCTCCATTCCATAACCTTGTGGCCTCAATTTTTGATCTACAATCATAGCTTCTGTGTAGGCCGATTCAAGATTAGTAACCAAGGGATTCATCCTAACAAATATGGCAAACAATGGATCCAATGCTCGAAAGTATATTTGAAGAGCACCACTTTCCTCAATAGTATAGGGAGAAATTAGTCTTGCATAAAGTTTTCGAAATCTCAAGTTGAAACCTCTCACTGGCTCATTAGGTTCTCTTTTGCAAGAAGCAAATTGTTGATATATCGTGAGAGGATCAATGAGTAACCTAAATTGATTGATAAAATTATCTTTCAATTGAGTCCAAGATGTAATAGAACCAACGGGTAAATTGATGTACCAATCATATGCCACCTCATCTAGGGTTCCAGGAAACATTCTACATGCCACATCCTCATGTTCAAAATTCCATCTGACTAGGATATCCACATAGGCTTGAATATGTTCCTCGGCTAATGTTGGACTATTGTGTTTAAACTTGGGCAAATGCTTTTCTAAATTCTTGGGTAAATCATGAAAATATCCACTAATATTCAAAGGATTAGCATGTATCCCATACCACGTTCCTACAGTTGTAGCCATTAATGAAACTCAGAGAAAAATTTCAAAACCAATTTGTTAGTCATCAATAGAAGAAGGAAACATGACAAAGCAATATTCTAAAAATGTAAATTAGTTTCTGGTTCACCAGATCGCATATGCGCAAGTGAAGAGCATACTCCTAGTGTTGTAGGTTTCTGATTCACAAGATCGCATTACACGCAAGTGAAGAGCATAATACCGACAACAAATACATTTTAGACAAAATAATTCCTTACAAATAAGCATGAAATGACTAGCAAATATCAATCATGTTAGCATCAACCAAGCAATGTATCCATTAAAATCAAATGAAAGTAATTGCATGGAGACAACCTCGTTAGTCAAGAAATTATTATTATTATTATTTTTTTAAATCCAATCAAGACACATTATTCCTGTATGAAAAATCAAAAAACGTTAGAACAATGCATAGAAATTCATATCCTCCTTTTAACAGTACAATGTTGTATTGTTAAAAGAGGGCTAAAGATAATAACCAATAGGGCATGAAATATTCAAAATTTGAGTCCCTATAGCATTTAAATCACACTGAAATAAATCGGTTCAGGCCCTCCTTCTAGCACCAAAATGTTGAGTGGTATTTTCACCCAGCTATGAAAGTACAACTTTCCTTTAGGATTTGGGTCCCAAATCCCCTCTTGCAAAGAAGTCAAACAAACAACTTCTCCAAGGTCTCCGCTGTATTAGCATTTGCAACTGTGTATTAGTAATCTCAAATAAAGATATTCAATTTAAATGCTTGGAACACCTTAGTGATTGCAAGTAACTGTAAACAAAGGGGCAATGTTGGTTTATTTCATCATGAAGCTTTAGTGATTGTTCATTATTTTACTTTTTTTTAGATTTTGTAATTTTTTTAATGTTCATTTTAAATAAATTAAACCTTCTGGAAAATAAAATAAAATGAAAAAAGAAATACAGAAAATTAAAAATAGAACACGTTCAGTCTGATGCTATCCTGTTCCGACAAAACCAAAGATATGAGGTTTCCATGCATGCAACCTAACCTATTAGACCTGCAAAACATGCACAATCCTAATAAGCTAAGTGTTGGCTTCTAAGGATTTGAATGAGGCTTTCAGATTTAAGCATTCGCATGCAGCAACCAAGAAAAAAAACTTGTATCAACTACATTTACAAGCCTAAAATCTAAAAAGGGAAAATAGACATTTAATCTTGCATGCAAAAAATGACTCCTTCTTTCTTGCCCATAAGATACAAATTTTTGAATTTTCTGTATTAAAAATTGGTCATTATACAACAACAGAATCTCTGGTTTTTCCAAAACCAGAACAAGTGGAAGAAAAGCACTCCAAAGCAGGTCCAGAACGGCTAATCACCCTCAAATCTGCAACCCCGCTCGCAGTGGTTTCTAACCCCCATAAATTTCTTCACTTATGCCTTTAAAATTTTTGCTACAGCTCTCTGCTTCGCCTTGTGATGCTTCGTTTCATCTTCCAGATCGATTCGTTTCGTTTCTCGCTCTTCATTATTCTGACTTTTGTTCGAGCATCGAAACATTTGATTTTCTTGCTAACTGTAACCGTCTGTAGCCCTTACACTTTTATGCCATGTGTTCCACGCTTTTCTACATGTTCCGTAACTGCCCCCTGTAAATCGTGACCAAAAATAGCATGTCGTGATATCGCGACATTTTTTTGCATGCAACTTTGCTCTTCTACCTGTATCGCGAAAATAAGACATGTCGCGAAATCGTGACAATTTTTTGCCCGCAACCTTGTCTGCCTTCATGCATAGTGAAAACACAACATGTCACGAAATCATAAAATTTTCCTGTATGCAGCCTTGTTAGCCTTCATGCACAGCGAAAATGAGACATGTCGCGAAATCGTGACATTTTTATGCTATCGGGCTATGCAGATGCAACCTGTCGCAAAATCGTGACGTTTTTTCTCTATTACTGGGTTTTGTTGCACTTAGCCGTGAAAACGTGACATGTCGTGAAATCATGACACTTTTCTCTTCTGCACCATCTTCTAATTTCTATCATGAAATCGTGACAATTTTTTGTTCCGTACCACTTGGCCGCTTTCTGTCCCGAAATCGCGACGCTTTTATCTTTCAGGCTGTCTCGCTGCTTCTTGTCGTGAAATCACGATAATTTTTCGTTTCGGGCTGTCCAGCTGCTTTCTATCACGAAATCGCGATGCCTTTCATATTTGTATCCCTTGGCTGCTTCCTGTCACGAAATCACAACGCTTTCTCTTTTTGTACCATCTCACTGTTTCCTGTCGCAAAAATGCGACATGTCGCGATTTCGCGACAACTTCTGCATTGACTCTTCTCTTGCTGCCTTGCATCGCGATTTTACAACATGTTGCAATATCGTGACATTTTCTCTTCATGATGCATTCTGCTGCTCCTAGCCGTGAAAATGTGACATGTCGCGATATCGTGACAACTTTTTATTTTCAGCCACGACGGAGTAACATGTCGCGATATCATGACAACTTTTTATTTTCGGCTGCGACGGAGCAACATGTGATATCGCGACAACTTTTTATTTTCGGCCGCGACGGAGCAACATGTCGCGATATCGCGACAACTTTTTATTTTTGGCCGCGACGGAGCAACATGTCGCGATATCGCGACAACTTTTTATTTTCGGCCGCGACGGAGCGACATGTTGCGATATCGCAACACCTTTTCTCCTTTGTGAAATTTTTTGCTTTTTCCTTGATTTTTAGCATCTGGGCTACTACAGTTTTCTTTGAAAGCATGCAAAAAGGTGGGTCCCCAATTTTGGGGTGTGTTGTGGATCAGCCACAACAGATGCTATTATGAACTTTAAATTCTAGGGAACATTATGAAGATTAAAATACTAGTCTGTCCAATATATTCAATCATCAATGTCCTTTCCATAAAATGTTGGAAATTCTAACTTGGGAATTTTATATATGTTATTTTTAAAAACTATATTATGTGCTCCTTCTTAACTTCCTAAAGTTATTACATTATACTCAAATTTCTTATGTCCAAGTTTCGTGTATGCTTGAGTCACACCTATTAAATGATCAAAGTCATTTGATCTTATCATTAAATGTGTCTTTTAGATTGTGTTGCTCTTGTAACATAAAATTCATGTTGTCATTTAGTGTCTTTATGTCAGCATGTAATTGGGCCCTTATTTGACTCATCTTGGTTTGTATTTGACTCATTTGTTCACCTAGTTGCTTCATATGGTCACCTCTAGTAACTCTAGCCATTTTTAAGGGATTTAGGATTTCGAAAAACACTCATGGGTGATATATATTAAAATGATTAGCTTGAAAAGATAATCAAAATGGACTATAAGTTAAAATGATGATTTTTGACCTAGAAAAAATATATGGGTATAATATACTCAAATGATTAGCTCAAAAAGATGATCATAATGGACTATATATTGAAATGATGATGTTTTTCTTCTTTTTTTTAAAGTGAAAAACCCCTTGCGGGGTCGCCTTGGTCTAAGAGACCACGAACAAGGGGTTCTACACCGTCAAAGTCACCCGGGGTTGCACCCAACCCTTCCCGCACCAACATTATCAATTGGATTTTGGGTACCCAATTCAGCTTTTTGGTAGGGTGGAGATTCGAACCTAGGACCTCCCTTGGAGGATTGCCCTCTCCTCTCCAACTCACCTACAACACCTAGGTGTTAAAATGATGATTTTTGGACCTCCAAAATTTTTATTCTATTTTTACCAAGTGTTCCAATAGCTGTTTGGGTTTTTTTGCACTCTTAGTATTCTACTAGCCCCTTAGGGTGTTTTTCTACATTAGTTGACCACCAACTTTGGCAACCACCCTTGATTGTTACTACACCTGACTATTATCACTGATCAAACTACACTATTAGACTAACTTTTAGGGGTAAAAAATGATCCCTATGCCTTAGATGTTGTGACCCACATGTGCAATTTTATTTGGGTATGTTTAGTGCTTGTGCCTTTGTTAGGGAACCAGTCTTGGAAAGTCTAGGGAGTATGTGATGCACCTCTATTGGAATACCTCTAAGGTTTTTTACCAGGATTGGCTTCCTGTCTAGATGCAATCTCTCATGCTCTTCCTCCTAAGATATCCTAACCTACTAGGTGTTTTCTAGGGAAAATAGAAAGAGAGAAAAGCAAAAAATAAATAAAATAAAATAATAGGAAAATCAAAGAAAACTATCTATCCTAACTAGCCTAAGCTACGATGGTAATGCACCAAATATTGTGGTTCTCATTTTACACCTCAGTGGAATTAATGAATATATAAACCAAGCATGACAATGAAAGTGAACTTGGTCCCAATAATGAATGACTACAAATCAAAGGACTTCACATGAAAGCTAGGATAGAAATACTGGAGTAGTCATAGTCCTCCATGAAAAGATACAAAAATACTCAAATAAGGAAACAAATGTTGGTGTAGTAACAACTCTTTGTATTTACATTAAAGTTCTTTGCATTTATACATAATTGAAAGAGACTCGATGGCCTATACATACGGTTTATCCAAGGCTTGAGTCTAGATTGAAATATAGAATAGAAAGAGGAGGATAAATTGCTCAAGGTCAAATACTAGACATGACAATAATTCAATCTCCTTTTCTTGGCCCCAAAGGTGGCTATTTATAATATTTACATCAAAATTTGAAAATCAAAATTCCCTTCAAAAATGCTATGGGAAGGAGCACCTACATAATTTCTAGTTATTAGATCAAAGAGATTGGACTGCATTAACTTTTTGGAGGTCCAACCCTATTTGAGGGGTCAAGTTATCATAAATATCTCTATTAGTGACATGATATCTTTACAAATGTGTCATTAATGAGTTCAACTTCCTCCATGAAAACTCGAGTTTGGGTGGTGGTATTTACCAATAAGAGTTTGCTCTAGTGGTCATATCTTGTATTTTCTTGATTTCTAACTTGTTTTGACATTGTTTCCCATTTTCATGTTTGTTCATTGGGTTTCAATAAGGGATTGGTCTTGGACCTTTCCTCTAGTGTCTTGGTTGCTTTGGTTACTCTAATTTTTGTACTTTTGGTTAGCCTCTATCTCAGTTGATGTCGCTTCCACTATTACCCTACTCCTAATTATTGATTTTCTAAATACTCCTCTATGTAGGATTCCACTTAACCTCATTTGATGGGTATGCTTCCAATATAGTGTTTCCTTTCCATGATTTTCTCACCCCTATTGCCACTAAGCCTCTAGGGGGTTCATATGTTGACCAAAAATACTTGGTGACCTTTCTAAGTCCTTACCTAAATCATCCTATCTTCCTTTTTTTTCCCTCTAAGATCATTTTACCTCCTCTTATGGGTGCATTGCTCATGCCATTGAGTAGCTTGCCTTAGGTATATGGAGTGTGATGATCCAATTATCATAGGGGGTAGCTTGGTTCTAGTGCTTGTCTATTGAATTGGTAGATGAGATTCAGTATACAAAGTTATTAAAGGCCCTACCATCAATGAAATTCTTTGTCTCCATTATAAAGGTTTCAATATTCCTATTGATAGTGGGATGTGACTTAGTCACCACTAGAAAGGTTGATATTCTTTGCTAGTTTGATCTATGTGAATGACTTTACCTCATGATGTAGGGATCTTCGATCATGCTAGCAATATTTGGAATACACTATCCTTTGTCGGTGTCTTCTTTAAATCAACTACTTGATAGGTGGATGGAGCTTTAGGGCCTCTCATTTGCTTAGCTTTGGGAAACAATGTTGCTTGAATTTCTTTTTGGGGAAAAGGTTTGCCCCTTTATAATGAAATTTTAACTACACTAACAATTTCCTATTTTTATGACTGTTATTTATTATTATTGTAGCATAAATCTATGATGGAAGTCGTATTCTCACTATGCTCAAATTTGAGTTTTTTTTGGAAAGGGTTGGGGTAACTGATAACAAATTTAATAGGGACAACCTAAGCTAGTGTGTGTTTGGTTTTGTTGTCACTTTGATATACTATATTTATTGTGATTAGTGATAGCCAAATATCTCAAAGCTTTAACTATAGAGGATTCCACCATACCCATAGCCACATTATCCATTTTTTGAGTGTATTACTGACAATAAATTTTGGATATGTTGTTTACTAGTGCACCACAAAAAACAAAAGACCAATATCTTCCTAGGTGCATCACAAAACTCAAATGACCAATATCTTCCTAGGGTTAAATATTTTTTGTAATACTAATGGGGTCTCCCTATATACCCAAGAGTATGTGGGAGATTTTTGTCATATTGGGGTGTTATCTAAGGCCTAAGTATTGGAGTTTGATAACCCCTCACTTCACTAAATGCTTTATGAGAAATCTATCTTAGACAAAAATGATAGATCCATGATATTTTAAAACCCATGGCATAGGGTTTTTAACCTATACCACTAAAAATAGAAACTATTGTTCTATTTTTTTGCATGATGTTTAAGCAAAAATAGTAGAAAGAATAAAAAATATGGAATTGACAATATGATAATAACTATTACAATTGTAGCATAATACAACCCTATGAAGTGCTTTGATACCACTTATTAGGAATATTACCTTAAAAATAAGCACATCCACACAAATATTGCAATAATTAATATTAAAATAGAAATTAAAATAACAATATTGTAATACATAATGGAAATGCGACAACCTTATTACTCAAGAATAAAATTCACAATACATAATCATAGGCCTCTTTGATGGGGAAACGTCCTTGGAAGCAAAGCTTCATTACAAAATTAGAATATGACTTATTACATTCCACCTTCATCCTTTCCTTTATAAAGACTCCTATCAACCCTAACCCTAATACTCAAGGGTAAGATTCATATACAAGAAGGGGACCTAAGCTAGTAACTCTTACTAAATAAATAATTACATATTTATTAACTCTTCTTACAATTAATAAGGATTAAATCATATGGTCTATATGTCTAGGCACCTAGGGTGCCTATACCTATTACTAGGCATTTCAATAATAATGTTAGGATATGGTCCTAACAAATGGCTACATCTCTAATGAAGAAGTTAGGATTCGATCATGTACACTTAGAAAGTATGAAGTTATGTAGATAAAGTTTGTAGAATAATTTTTTTTTGTTAGTTGGTAAGGAAATATAAACCTAATTTAATCCTTATGGATTTGAATTATCTAGAAGATTTTTCTTGTCATTGTTGTCAACACAGTCAGATAGATCTGTTGATGCAGTGGACAGGAAGTTCAAAAGCTTTTCAGATGTAGAAGACAGGAGTTCAAAGGTTACTCAGAGTATGTACAGTGTTTTTCCAAGAAGACCGAAGTGGCCCATATGCAAAAGATCAAAGAAAAAGACAAGTAAGAAAAGTGTCGCGATATCGCGACATATACAGCAAGCAAGAAAAACTGTCGCGATTTCGTGACATGTTGGAAGAGAGAAAAAGTAGGAAAAACTGTCGTGATTTCGCGACATGTTGGAAGAGAGAGAAAAAGTAGGAAAAACTGTCATGATTTCGTGACATGTTGGAAGAGAAAAAGGCAAGTGGAAAAACTGTCACGATTTCGTGACATGTTGGAAGAGAAAAAGGCAAGTGGAAAAACTGTCATGATTTCGCGACATGTTGGAAGAGAAAAAGGCAAGTGGAAAAACTATCGCGATTTCGTGACATGTTGGAAGAGAAAAAGGCAAGTGGAAAAACTGTCACGATTTCACGACATGTTGGAAGAGAAAAAGGCAAGTGGAAAAACTGTCACGATTTCGTGACATGTTGGAAGAAAAAGAGAAAGCAGGAAGAAGTGTCACGATTTCGTGACAAGTTCGAAGAAAGAGAACAAGTAAGAAAAGTGTCACGATTTCATGACATGTCGCATTTTCGTGACTAAAATAGGAGAGAGAAAGCAAGTTTGAAAAGTGTCACGATTTCGTGACATGTCGCATTTTCACGACAAAAGCAGAGAAGAAGACTTCGAAGGCAGAAGTGTCATGATTTCATGACAAAAGCAAAGAAGTGAAGTACGGAAGTAGAAGTGTCATGATTTCATGACAAAAGCATAGAAGAAGTCGAAGCGAAGTGTCATGATTTCATGACAAAAGCAGAAGAAGTACTAAGCGAAGTGTCATGATTTCACGACAAAAGTAAAAGAAGACTTCGAAGGTAGAAGTGTCACGATTTCTACATTTTAAAAACAAGAAGAAGAAGAAAAGTGTCACGATATCCACATTTCCAGAAAAAAAAGAACAAAAGTGTCACGATATCGATAATAACTAAAAGAAAGAGAAAGTAGAAAAAGTGTCAACAAAAAAAGAGAAAGAGAAGGAGAAAAAAAGATTTGAGGGCCAAAGCAAGGAGAAAGAGAGAGAAAGTGAAAGTGTCACGATATCGCGACATGTATTTTCACGGTTGAGTTGAAGCCGACGAAGACCGATGACAACCGACTAAAATTAGGGTTTACAGTTGTCATGAAAGCCGACTAAGATTAGGGTTTATAGCCGACTAAGATTAGGGTTTTCATCACAAGAATTTTGTTATAAAAGGAGGGTTGTTTGGAGATTTGAGTTGAAGTGTGCGAAGTTCGGTCGAAGTGCAAAGAGAGCAGAGTGCACGAAAGGGAGAAGACGATCATGAAGGTCGACTGTAACGAAGCAGAGTGTGCGAAGTGATTGCATAGAGAAAGCAGAGTGCGTAGAGAGCGCAAAGGTGAAGAAAGACCAGTCAGGATCTTGCAAAAACAAAGGTATCTTTCTGTCAATCTTATAGATTCAAAATTGAAGTCCAGGTTGCAGCTTGGCATCAGGGGTTGGTGCTCCTTCCAGTAGGTGCTGGTAAATCAGGGGTTGGTGCTCCTTTCTATTGGTGCAGATAAATAAGGGGTTGGTGCTCCTTCCAGTGGGTGCTGGTAAATTGATTGTAAAGTTGGTGCTTTGCAAAGGCTAGATTTGGATGGTAGTCCAAGCGAGTCATTTTTGAGGAGTAGCCACATTGGTGAACCTCGTTAAATCTTGTGTTGTGTGATGCTCTTGTGTTATACTTGTTGTATCTAGTAATTAGTTTTAATTGCTACTGTATTAAGAGCTATAAATTCAAGTTTAAAGAGCTACATTGATTCACCCCCCCTCTCAGTGTCATTGTAAGACTAACAATTGGTATCAGAGCTAAGTTCCTGTACAAGCCTAACCGGCTAGGGTGATCTTGGAAGTAACACAATGGCAGGTGGTGAAGGTTTCTCATCAAACAAAGCACCATTGTTTGATGGATCTAATTACGCGTTCTGGAGAATCAGGATGCAGACATATCTCTGTGCTTTGGGATACGACATCTGGGATTCAGTAGTTAGTGGATACACAATACCCATCACTCCTCCAAAAGAGGCTGACGAAAAGAAACTGTTTGAAAGTAACTCAAAAGCAAAGAATGCTATCATGTGCGGATTAGCAGACAGTGAACTAGTAAAGATCATGAGCTGTAAAATGGCAAAAGAGATATGGGACAAACTGAGGAGTATTCATGAAGGAGACGATAAGATCAAGGAGGCCAAGTTATAGACACATCGAGCTCAGTTCGAAGCATTAAAGATGAATGACAATGAAAACATTGAGGCATATATGTTAAGAGTTAATGGAATCATTAATGCGATCAGAGGACTCGACGAGGATATCGAAGACTCTGCCATCGTGAAAAAGGTATTAAGATCTCTTCCTCAAAGGTTTGATTCTAAAGTCTCAGTGATAGAAGAAGCTAAGAATCTAAATTATTTTAGTATAGATGAGATGTATGGTTCTTTGACTGCATATGAGATGAGGATAGGAAGATCTAAACCCACAGACAGAGAAGCGGCTTTTAAAGCCCTTAAAGATAAAAACGCAAAACAAGAGTCCGAGGAAGAAGAGACGTCAGATGAAATGGAAACAAACTTTGTTAGAAAACTAAAGAGGGGAAAAGGAAAATACAGAGGAAAGCTACCGCTTAAATGTTTCAACTGTGGAGGCGTTGGGCATTTTGCGACTAAATGTCCACTTAAAGAGAAGAACAAAAATGATGAAGGATCGCACCAAGAAAGAAGTGACTGGAAGAAGAAAATGAATTTTAGAAAAGGCAACTTCAAGAAGAAAAGTTTCATCTCCAGGAATGCCAGTTCATCAGAAGACAGCTCCGGTGAGGTTTCTGAAGAGGAAACAGGTGAAGCTCTTTTCATGGCATTTGAAGAAGTAAGATCACAAAAGGAAGGAGTGAACTCAGAAGTATGTGGTGAAAACCCTGAGGCTGAAGTAGATCTAGAAGGTGAGTTGATCTCTGCACTTGAAGAGTGGAAAATAGAGAAGAAAAAGAATAAGAAACTTTCAAAAAGGCTTGAGGATGCAAATGAAATCATATCCAATTTGAAAGTACAGATAGAAGAATCCAAGAAAATCTTCGAAGATCTCGAAGTGCAAATAACCATGAAAATAGATTATTGCAGCAAGCTAGAAGAAGAGATTGTTGGTTTAAGAATGCAGCTAGAAGAGATGAATAAGAAAATCAGTTGTTATCACAAACGTGAAGTAAGTTCTATGAAGCTGGATAAGATCATAAATGACCAAAGGCCTGCAGGCATCAAATTTGGTCTAGGTTTCATCGAAGGAGAATCATCAAATGGATCAAAGGCCAAAAATGTAGAATCCATAAAGAACAAAGATAAGAAACAGGTTGATCAAGGAAAAACATCTCATGCAAGAGAAAGCAATAATGCCAGGCACGAAAGGAGAATTGACAATGATGGATTCACCAATGTCACACATCAAAGAAGAAGAAGACCTATGGCTCCTACGACAACATGGCAAAGACCATCACCCAGGTTCAATTATCCCTTTTTTGGTTTCTATTTTAAATGCAATGGCTATGGACATAAAATCTCAGACTACAAATATAATGTAAGACCAAGGAATTTCACCAGTAGAAATGCTTTTTCTCCTCTGATGAATTATACAGTAGAATGTTATAACTATCATAATTTTGGGCACATTGCAAGAAACTGTAGAAGTACATTTGCATCAAATCAGTTTCAGGGAAGAAAATTTCAACCAAATAGGATGAGACAAAATAGAAAACTTCCTGAAAAACATGCACAAGCTGTTGATAAGGGAAAGGCAAAACAAGAACCCAAAACTACTATCAAAATGGAGTGGAAAGGAAAAGAGCGACTTAAGGAAGAAAAGGAATCCTTAATCGTACAAACAACATTTAAAGCACAGAATAAATATGTACCATGGATACTTGATAGTGGATGCTCCAGTCATATGACAGGTGACAAACAAAAATTTGAGAAGTTACAGAAATATGAAGGTGGTTCAGTAAAGTTTGGGAATAATGATGGAGCTAAGATAGTTGGCAAAGGTTCGAGTTAAAATTAGTGAGGGAAAAATTAAGTCGAGAGGAAGTCTTGTTTGTGGATGGTTTGAAACATAACTTGTTGAGCGTAAGTCAGATTTGTGATAAAGGTCATGAAGTAGTTTTTATGAAGCGAGGGTTGTGAAGTCAGAAAAACAAATAGTGGAAAATTGATAGCAACTGGAGCAAGGACATCTGGAAACCTGTACACGCTCTCAGAGACTTCAAAAGGAGCTTGTTTTATTGGACAGGAAGAAGAAAATTGGTTGTGGCACAAGAGACTCGGTCATATCAGTTTTGATAATCTAGTAAAAATCACCTCAAAAAGGGCGGTGAGAGATATTCCCACCATAAGCAAACCTGCAAACAACATTTGTGCTTCATGCCAAAAGGGGAAGCAAACTAGAGTCACATTCAAAACAAAAGAGTACTACACAAGCAAACCTTTGGAACTAATACACACTGATTTATGTGGACCCATGAGAACACAAAGCATAAATGGTGACAAATATTTTATGTTGTGCATTGATGACTATTCCAGAATGACATGGATATTTTTCTTGAAGCATAAATCGGAAGCTTTTGATATGTTCAAGATTTTCAAAAACCAGGTTGAGAATGAAACAGGAAAGAGGATCAAATGTTTAAGATCAGATAGAGGAGGAGAATTCATTTCGGAGGAGTTTACAGAGTACTGTGAAAAATACGGTATTAGGAGACAGTTTTCAGCAGCCAGGACACCTCAGCAGAATGGAGTGGTAGAAATAAAGAACAAGACAGTGCAGGAAATGGCACGGACTATGTTGGCTGAAAGCAGACTAGCAGACAGATTTTGGAAAGAAGCAGTCCATACTACGGTGTATATCCAAAATAGGTACATGCTGAGAACACATGAAAGCAAAACTCCTTATGAATTGTGGTTCGATAAAAGGGCAACAACAAAATACCTCAAAGTTTTTGGCAGCAAGTGCTACATCAAAAGAACTGAAGATAATCTTGGTAAGTTTGAAGATAGAGCGGATGAAGGTATTTTTGTTGGTTATTCATCAAAAAGCAAAGCTTACAAATGCTACAACAAGAAGCTAAAGAAAATTATGGACAGTGCCGATGTTAAATTTGATGAAGGTAGAGAACGAGTAATTAGCTATGAAATGAACTACCCAATTTATGAAGAGGTTATTGAAGGAGATGAGGAAAACGAAACGGAAAAGATACAAAAAATTGACTCAGATGATTTAAGTTGTGATTCAGAAGTGGAAGAAAATAAGAAATTCAAAACAGTGCAGCTGGCAGAAAAATCATCCTAGAGAGCAAATAATTGGAGACCCCAAAGTTGGTGTTCAGACAAGAAGAAGAGTAGTAAGTAACTACTCTCTATTATCCAACATCGAGCCCAAAAATGTTGTTGACGCAAGTAAAGATGAAAGTTGGATGAAGGCAATAAATGAAGAATTAGATCAGATCGAGAAAAATGAAACTTGGGAGTTAGTACCTAGACCTGCAAATAAAAATATAATCGGGACTAAATGGATTTTTCGAAACAAATTGAATGAAGACGGACAGGTAGTCAGAAACAAAGCAAGATTGGTATGTAAGGGTTATGCACAAGTTGAAGGCATTGACTTTGAGGAAACTTTTGCACCAGTAGCGAGACTAGAGGCAATTAGAATGTTTCTGGCTTTAGCAGTCTACAAGAATTTCAAAGTTTATCAAATGGATGTGAAATCAGCATTTTTGAATGGAAAACTTGAAGAAGAGGTTTATATTGAGCAACCAGATGGTTTCCAACTTGGTGATGATCCCAACTTTGTTTGCAAGTTGAAGAAAGCATTATATGGCTTAAAACAGGCACCCCGAGCATGGTATGCAAGGCTAGACAACTATCTCACCCAACAAAGGTTTAAGAAAGGTATGGTGGATAGTAATTTGTATGTCAAAACAGAAAATGGGCATCTTATTGTTCTTGTTGTATACGTAGATGATATCATATTTGGCAGCAACAAAGATGAGTCATGTAAAGATTTAGCAAATAAGATGCAGAAAGAATTTGAAATGTCAATGATTGGTGAACTTTCGTATTTCCTCGGGTTGCAAGTTAATCAAAATAAGAAGGGCATATTTATTTCTCAAGTTAAATATGTGAAAGAGATGTTGAAAAAATTCACAATGGAGGATTGTAAGCCAGTTAGCACTCCCATGACGACAGGTTGCAAGTTGAGCAAGGATGACAAATCTCCACCTGTTGATCAAACCATGTACAGATCTATGATTGGAAGCTTACTATACCTGACAGCTACCAGACCAGATATTTTGCAGGCAGTATGCATGGTAGCACGATTTCAGGCTAATCCCAAGGAGACTCATGTGACAGTAGTGAAGAGGATTCTTCGGTACCTCAAGGGTACTATGGAGTATGGGTTATGGTATCCGAAAGGTAAAGACTTCACCCTCATTTTGTATTCAGATGCAGATTGGGCAGGATGTGTAGATGATAGAAAGAGTACCAGTGGAGGTGCATTCTATCTTGGAGACAGATTGGTCGCGTGGCATAGTAAGAAACAAGAGTCAGTTTCTCTATCGACAACAGAGGCAGAATATATTACAGTGACAACATGTTGTACGCAGGTATTGTGGATGAAACAAACCTTGAAAGATCTTGGTATTAGCTTCAGTGAGCCAATATCAGTTAAGTGTGATAACACCAGTGCCATTAACATCTCCAAGAATCCGGTGATGCATTCATGCACAAAACACATTGCTATCAGGTATCACTTTTTGAAGGAGAAAGTTGCGGAAGGTGAGGTTAAGTTGGATTTTGTTCCAACTACAGAGCAAGTAGCAGATATCTTCACAAAACCATTGCCCAAGGAAGTTTTTGAGTACCTTCGCAATAAATTGGGAGTGGTCACACTTCCCAAGAATTGACTAGCTACAGGGATCACATTCTCAGGGGGAGTGGTCATGATTTTTGCTAAGTGTAATAAATTGTGCCTGAGAATGTTGTGCATGGACTCAGGGGGAGTCTGCAGTAGCCCTTTGGTATTATTGTCAAAGGGGGAGAAGAGTTACAGGAAATTGCACATGTGTTGCCAACAATTCCAAAGGGGGAGATTGTTGAGCAAGGTGCAACAACAGTATTGTCATTGTTGTCAACATAGTCAGATAGATCTGTTGATGCAGTGGACAGGAAGTTCAAAAGCTTTTCAGATGCAGAAGACAGGAGTTCAAAGGTTACTCAGAGTATGTACAATGTTTTTCCAAGAAGACCGAAGTGGCCCATATGCAAAAGATCAAAGAAAAAGACAAGTAAGAAAAGTGTCGCGATATCGCGACATATACAACAGGCAAGAAAAACTGTCACGATTTCGTGACATGTTGGAAGAGAGAAAAAGCAAGGAAAACTATCATGATTTCGTGACATGTTGGAAGAGAGAGAAAAAGCAAGAAAAACTATCACGATTTCACGACATGTTGGAAGAGAAAAAGGCAAGTGGAAAAACTATCATGATTTCGTGACATGTTGGAAGAGAAAAAGGCAAGTGGAAAAACTGTCATGATTTCATGACATGTTGGAAGAGAAAAAGGCAAGTGGAAAAACTGTCATGATTTCGTGACATGTTGGAAGAGAAAAAGGCAAGTGGAAAAACTGTCATGATTTCATGACATGTTGGAAGAGAAAAAGGCAAGTGGAAAAACTATCGCGATTTCATGACATGTTGGAAGAAAAAGAGAAAGCAGGAAGAAGTGTCACGATTTCGCGACAAGTTCGAAGAAAGAGAACAAGTAAGAAAAGTGTCACGATTTCGCGACATGTCCATTTTTGCGACTAAAATAGGAGAGAAAGTAAGTTTGAAAAGTGTCACGATTTCGTGACATGTCAATTTAGTTTATGAAAATGTCACGATTTCATGACAAAAGAAGAAGAAGACTTGAAGAGAAGTGTCACGATTTCACGACAAAGAAAGAAGACTTCAAGCGAAGTGTCACGATTTCATGACAAAAGAAAAGAAGTGAAGTACGAAAGCAGAAGTGTCACGATTTCATGACAAAAGAGAGAAGAAGACTTCAAAGGCAGAAGTGTCATGATTTCATGACAAAAGAAAAGCAAGACTTGAAGGAAGTGTCACGATTTCTGACATTCGTATTACTCAAAAGGACATGAAGGAGAGAAGAAAGTGTCACGATATCACGACATGTCACATTTTTGACTCAAGAAGGGAAGGAGATAACAAAAGTGTCACGATATCCACATGTCCATTTTACTGACAAAATAATAGAGAAAGTGTACGGAAGTAAAGTGTCACAATATCGTGACATTTGTAATTTAGCCAAAGCTAAGAGAAAGAGCAAGGAGAAGGACACGAAAGCAAGAAAAGAGCAAGAGAGAAAGGATGTATTTTCACCGGTTGAGTTGAAGCCGACGAAGACCGATGACAGCCGACTAAAATTAGGGTTTACAGTTGTCATGAAAGCGACTAAGATTAGGGTTTACAGCCGACTAAGATTAGGGTTTTCATCACAAGAATTTTGTTATAAAAGGAGGGTTGTTTGGAGATTTGAAAGTTGTTGAAGTGTGCGAAGTTCGGTCGTAGTGCGAAGAGAGCAGAGTGCACGAAAGGGAGAAGACGATCATGAAGGTCGATTGTAATGAAGCAGAGTGTGCGAAGTGATTGCGTAGAGAAAGCAGAGTGCGTAGAGAGCGCAAAGGTGAAGAAAGACCAGTCAGGATCTTGCAAAAACAAAGGTATCTTTCTATCAATCTTATAGATTCAAAATTGAAGTCCAGGTTGTAGCTTGGCATCAGGGGTTGGTGCTCCTTCTAGTAGGTGCTGGTAAATCAGGGGTTGGTGCTCCTTTCTGTTGGTGCAGATAAATAAGGGGTTGGTGCTCCTTCCAGTGGGTGTTGGTAAATTGATTGTAAAGTTGGTGCTTTGCAAAGGCTGGATTTGGATGGTAGTCCAAGCAGTCATTTTTGAGGAGTAGCCACATTGGTGAACCTCGTTAAATCTTGTGTTGTGTGATGCTCTTGTGTTATACTTGTTGTATCTAGTAATTAGTTTTAATTGCTACTGTATTAAGAGCTATAAATTCAAGTTTAAAGAGCTACACTGATTCACCCCCCTCTCAGTGTCATTGTAAGACTAACACTTCTTACAATTAATAAGGGCTAAATCATATGGTCTATATGTCTAGGCACCTAGGGTGCCTATACCTATTACTAGGCATTTCAATAATAATGTTAGGATATGGTCCTAACAAATGGCTACATCTCTAATGAAGAAGTTAGGATTCAATCATGTACACTTAGAAAGTATGAAGTTATGTAGATAAAGTTTGTAGAATAATTTTTTTTTGTTAGTTGGTAAGAAAATATAAACCTAATTTAATCCTTATGGATTTGAATTATCTAGAATATTTTTCTTGTCTATATACTCTATTTACATCTCAGGTCATTTTTTCTTTAGACATAAAAAATAAAATTTATTTTAGGAGGTGTGTAATTAGCCATATACTAGGTTGATGTGATAATGATGAAGAGCAACTTAGTCAATATCTTAACTTGCTCCTTCTCCTTCCTTTATTTGCTAGTGACTATTTCTAGCTTAGCCCTCATTTTTACAAAATCATATTGTTACACTCCCAAAAGATGGTCATAACATGATTTAGTGACTTTAGTATCTTTCTTATACTTCGAAAAGGGATGTATCATTCATTATAGGGTTCAACTTACTTCTTCTACCTTGCTATATATCCTTTAGTTATTTCCAACTATAGTTGTAAATTATGTGTATATTTTGCTTGACTCCTCCACTTAACAACTTTGGCCTTTCCTTGCACTAGCTTTTCTCATATTCTATTATTTTTCTTAAACTCATCTAAGGCATATCCAAGGAATACTTTTGGAGAAATTTATTGGGGTTCCTCTCCCTCCAAATTTTTAATAAGGTTCTATAGCCTACCATTCTTCATTAGTTTTTTGTTTAGTAGATTTTGTAGGTTGTTTCTCCTCCTACTATTCTAGTTGTGTCTTCCCTATAATCATGGTAGGTCTTATTAATCCATTATTGAGTGATGACTCGTATGCTTTATCATGTTCCCACAATAAAAATACCTAACCTATCATGCCAATGTGTCCCAAATGATACAATACCTTTGCATGGTCAATTCACGTAACTAATTTCAAGAAAATCCTCTACCAATACAAGGTGAGACTTAAACATGATGTGGGTTACAAAGTCATATTTGGTTAATATTATTTTATAGATTCAACCATTACAAATATTAACCATAATAGGAATCTTATTTTCTTATCCTACCCATTTATAAGTTATACTCCTCCTAATTGGAAGGTGGGTCAATGAAGCCCATAAAATATAATCCCTAATTTTAAATGGCTTAATCGATAATTATGGATTTGTGAATTCTCATATAACCAAATAGGTCTTTGCATGTGCTAACTCTAATCACAATGAGTAACATAATATTTGTCCAATATTATTATAGCTCTCCATAACAAATTTTCCTTCATAATGCTCATTGTGATAAAATTTTAAGATATTATGAACATTATTTTATTGAACGCATCACTACATCACATGATTAGGTTTGGTCTTGAAGTGACATTCCTCAATCCAAATGTAAGGGCCACTTTTTCTAATTGAGTGACAAGTCTCCTTTATAGAGTGTAGTCAAGTAATGTGCATAGTTTATGATAATCTTGAGGATCTACTTGAGAAGAAATTTCTTCTTTTGATTTAGAAATAATTGGTGGTTCATAATCCCTAAACACTCTTCTTGATCATGGTTACAACTCATTATAATTAATAATATAACTATAATGGGGATTATTCTATTAATTATTGACTATACACTACTTATCTCATTTACTATTAGGGTTTGATGTTGGTTGTGCAAGTAGCTATAATTGTTCTTTTGGAAGTAGGAAATTAGAAGAATTAGGTGCAAGTAAGCTTGTTATGGTTGGGGTGGTTGATGATGTTGCCGATTTGGCAAAGAACACTACACTTTTTGTAGGTTCTATCATGGTTGAAAGGGATCTTATTGTTGGAACCAATGGTTTTATGAATTCATCCAAGGGTTGTGATTTTCATAGGATGGGTATGGCTACCTTGTGGAAACCAAGCATTCAAAAAATTAAGAGAATATAAAAATGGTTGAGCTTATAGTTTGTTGAGGCTACCATGGTTTTCTCAAATTGGCATAATAGACCTATTATATCCTTGAGTTCTAATTTGGCATTTTTCTTTGATTTCAAGTAGCATGGGATAGTTGCTCATCTTATGATCCTACTAGAAATCGTTATAGAATTTGACCTTCTCTAAGGATATTCATGTTTTGCACAATTATTTGTGCACCTAAACATTATTACAAAGTAACAAAAGCCTTCTCCACTTCCTCTTGCTTCTTGGATTAAAATGTATCCAATTGAGAGGTTAAGTAAGAAAATATATTTGTCTTAATATATTCAAGTACGTTTTTAATTTCAACTCCATTAATACAAACTAATGCTTTTTATACTAAAATAGTGCCTTCTCTTAGTTCTATATATTTTCTCATGATATATTTTGAGTAGTTATGATAAAGAGTCATAGTATTCTCAAGATTGAACTAATAAATATCTCCTTCATCCATTAGGTTCAAAGCTTCTATACATTCTTTCCATATTCCTAATACAAAATGACCTTCAAGGTCTCTACATACAAAAATGAATGTTTAGACTATATAAGAGTAAATTTAAATCTCTCAATTTAATCTTCTAGGGTCTTATCTTATCTTTGTGTCATTCAAAGGACCTCATATATTACTTCTCTAGATTTGCAATAGTCTTGATATTTTTGTAGAAATTTTGTTTTCATAGTGTCCCATGTGTTGACATTCCTTCCATCAAGCCCCATGAACTAGCATAAAGTTACATCCTTGAGTGTGGATGGAAAAAGTCTAAGTATATGTGCATATCTCTTGTAGTCATAACTCATATACAAAAAGTTAAAAGGAAAATTTTGGATCTTCTATAATCAACCCATGAAATATAAGAAGCATAAATGATGGAAGCTCTTCATCTTGACTTCCTCTTGAGATTCCTAGATAGGAAACTCAAGGTCACCATGGCATATGTTTCTTCTACCATATTTATTAAAATTTATGTTGTCCAAGGTGTCCAGTAAGTACTCCTTTGTGATATATTAGCTTCAAAAGGTTGACGTGGTAATCTAACTAATTATTGAGTTGCCTCAAGTGGTAAATTTATTGTAATGTAACATCCTCCCAACTATTCGACTATAGAATATTTGTGTTCTATAGAAGGAATAATATCTTCAAGTATGGACTCAAGAATAGGACTGAATCTAACCAGGGATCCTTCAAATAATACTATAGGATCAACAAATCCCATAGTCTAGTCTATAGTTCTCTAAAAAGTTATGACTTCTAATTAGGTCATCCATATGAGATGGGTACCTTTCTAGCTCTTAATATTACACCAATTCTTGTGTTATTTAGCAAATACATTCCTTTTTCATCCTTGGATCAAGACATACAATGCACATGGATTAAGGTGCAACTACAAAAATAAAAAGAAACATATTACAAAGAATCTATGAGAAATAGAGTCTATTCCATAATTTGGGTTATGTAAATGTATCTTTCAAGATACATACTTAGATTAATTTAGGGGTAAGTTATCTAGTTATTTCATGCAATGTAATAAATGCATAAGTGTTAGTGTGCAAGTTGTCCCTTGCACAACTAGTTAGAGTGTTGGACAAGTATCCTATTTTACCTATATAAGTTAGGCCTCACTGTTAGATAGATATAGAGTCGGGGGACATAGTCTGATAGTGTAGCTTAGTGCTTAGAATAGTTTTGTGTCTCTAACCATCCATTGGTGCTGGATTCAATATAGTTTAGTAGCTTTATAATGGAGTGTTCATTTCCTCCATAGCTACATTGTATTATTCTATATCATTTTTATTTATTGCATATTTCATCATCTAGCAGATTTACTTTCTTTCATATTATTTTGCATTTTGTGATTACTATATCCTAGTGCTCGTTACATCAAAAACTAATAGTGGTATCAAAGATACGATAGATCTAGTATGTGTAGGTCTATAGGGAAACCACCATTGTAATTGAGTTTGAGCTTTTTATCATACTGATGCACCACTAGACTAGCCACTATCAAAATATCTCAAAGGATTGAGACTCTTTCTACAACAAAATGCTAGGAGAATCCAAATTCATTGCTCAAATTTTAGTGTACCTTCATAGTGCAGAGATTAGTTCCTTGTGCAGGAGAATAATACTATAGAATAATACTTCCAATAAAGAGTTGTGTCGAAGTTAGGAGACTAAATATCTCCATTGTTGAATCAAATAACTTCATAAGTTGAATAACAAGCTATAAAAACCTTGACATAAAAAGGCTATAAAATACTTGAAGAAAATGCCATAGGAGCCTTGAAGGAGAAGCCACATAAGTCTTGATACTAAAAATTCCATAGAAGCCTTGATACTAAAAAGGCCATAGAAGTCTTGATACCAAAAAAGGACATAGAAGCCTTGGTACTAAAAGAGGCCACAAAAGCCTTGATACTAAAAAAGACCATATAAGCCTTGATCCCGAAGAAGCATCCGAAGAGAATGTTTGATTAGAAGCATGCTAAATATTTTAGTACTAATAATTGTTGCAGGGAAAGAAGATTCGATGAGTTGGGAAACTTCCTACAAGAAAGTTAGGAAGGATATTTTCTTTAGAATCAAATCAAAACCTAAAGCAAAATCAAAGATATCAGGAGAAGATCTCATTGAAGAACTTCTAGTTTACGAAGGAGAAGGAGAATAAGGACTAGGTGATTCTTGCTCGAATCTAGAAGCAGCAGAATCAAAGATTCATAAGTATATCTCACCACCAACACTTCCACAAGTATAAGGTTGAAGACAATGTGTCAATGATGACCATCAGAAGCTGTAAGATCAGAGACCTTGGGAAGGTCTTATCGAGAATCTAAAAGAAGGCTAGGAGAGCCTTACTAAAGATATTCTCAAAGGAGAACTCATTGGAGGAATCCACTACCAAGGAGAAGCCCTTGATAGTGAAGGACTTGGGATAATTATCACCATCCAACAACAAGCCCAAGAGAAGAAAAATTTGGAAAGGAGTGCTAAATTAGAGAAGAATTTGGCAAGGAGTGTCGAATTCGAGAAGAAGAATTTGGTAAGGAGTGCCAAATATATGAAGAATAATTTGGTAAGGATTTTCAAATCTGTGAAGAATAATTTGGCAAGGAGTACCAAATATCATAAGAAGATCTTGCTTTACGTTAAAATTTGACAAGAAGACTTGAATATAGAGGAAGCTCACCAAATCTTGAAGATTTGAATATTACCTCTCACAGCAAGAAGGCATCACTTCATAGACAAAGACTTCTCAAAATTTTTAGCAGGAGTTCACAAGAGGAGAACAAACCACCAAATCATAGGCTCATGAAAGAATGTTCGAGACCATCATTTGGTGAAGAAGGAGCTATTCATGATAGTCTACAAAGAGTTGCAAGGACATACTTGTAGCAACAACTTGGTGATTTTAGACACCAAGATCTACATCCTCTATAGAAGTGATAAAAGAGCTAAAACAAAATTTATGCAACTTTTTAATGCAAACAGGTTCATTAATTGGTTTACGTAAAATATTTGTTAGAAGCACCTGAATTTGGATTAAAGTTGCAAATAAAAATTTGGATTACGATCTTCAAAAGTATAAAAAGAAAAAGTTATTTTTAATGTTAATTTGCAAATTAATTAGGAGTTGATTAGATTTCAAAATTGCTTCTATCAACTACCTATTATCTATTTTGGAAAAAGAAAAATAAGACTAAGTCCTACAATATTAGTTGTAGTGAAATTACATAATAACTCTTAAAGATTTATTTTAGGTTATTCTTGATTAGTTGTAGTAAATTGTTAGTGCATTAATTTGAGAGTTGATTGGAGTGATAAGGTGTAATATTAGTGCATTAAAGTGAAATACTTGCACTATTATACTACTCTCAAAAAGAAATTAATTTTGTGTTTTTTGAAGGGCACAAAATCTCGATTTGTATCAAGTGTATAAAGACACTATTAAAGCACAAAAATCAACAATACATTATGACCAAGAGAATCCACCAAAATATGTTAGAATCCTCCAAAAATTGGAGAAGAATACAACTAACCAAATAGAAGTAGAATATTCAAAGATTGAGACTTGGTGAGTCTCAAATCCAAAGCATTACAAGATTAATTGCATGGATTAAAATGCAAAAAATTGCATCATATATTACTTCTATCTAAGCTTGGACTTTTCATCATAATATCAAAGCAAAAAAAAAGAGAAGGTATCCAAGCAAAAATACAACCTCAAAACCCTACACGGCATTCAGAATTCTACCATACAAATTAGAATATTAGACCTGCAAAAATGGAGTGCAATAAAAGGTGCAAAAGATATCTTATTTACAGATATTGATACATTGAGTTCCACTACTCTAACTCGTTATATAAAGGAAAAAGGGTAGATTGGAAAGTGAATCAAAGGTACACTAAAAGTAGGTTGAATCAGCCAAAGGTGATCAAATACTATCACTCTTCCAAGCATATCAAAGAGCCTATATTTTGGCTCATCCTCTACATATCTTGGATAGCTGAACCTACAGAAGACAAAGCACAGGGGAAATCAAGCTATGTATAAAGCAAAGATCTAGCATATATCAAATTAAAGGAGCATTACTATCAAAGTAAGCTATGTCCAATCAAGGAGCATTTCTACCATAAGTGGATCATCAAGGAGTCTTCATCCAAGCACTGCCATTTGGACTCCATTTAAGGGCCACCAAAGCTCATCCATATCTCCACCAGAACTCATCCATAAGCATTTTTTATCTAGAGATATTTCAGCATCTACGTAAAACAACAAAGAAAAAGGTGGAAAATGCATTAGAGAGCCTTCAAGAAAGCGTTGATAAAGAGAAGGGCATGCAAACACCACTTGTCATTATTTGAGAGAACTCCTATATAACACTTACAAAGAAGACGTTACAATTCTCTCTTGGCACCCATAATCCATGCATAAGAGGAGTTATGTACAACTAATAGCTTGATATATGTATGTTATAGCAAGGAAGTTTCATAGACATTGAAGTCCAAGCGTTTCTTGGACATCGCTCAAAGGGGAGTAAAAACATCTCAACCAAGAGATGATATTTGTCACAAGTAATAGAGTGAGTTTAGCATCTCCACAAAATAGTCAGAGCTTCCATGAAGTGTTTAAAAACTTATGTCGAATACTTATCACTTAACTGACCACCTATTAAAGGCACCTTGAACATTGGAAAGAGAAGGCAGTAGTTTGAAAGTGATACATGCAGTAGTTTGGAAGCTAATCAGTAGTGGTTTGATGGTAGTTCAACATATTGATAGCAGAAGCTCAATGGCATTTTGGCAATGATTTGGAAGCGATCCAAAGTAAGTCGAAAGCATTACAAAACACTCTTGGTCAACCAATATTAAAGGAGGGCATTAAAGCCAAAGTATACCTTGGGGAATTCACACTCAAGAAGGGCAGATTACTACCATATTCATCCAACTTCATAAAGGTACAAAACCTTAATTAAAATTTCCTCATACAATTTGCTTTAATTTAAAAAAAGGAGTTATAAGGTTGTATGTTAAGGTTGAGATATTAAATAAAATCAATATTTATTTGAAAGAAAAACTTAGGGAAATTAATTTAATATTTGTAAAATACAACTTAGGAGAAATAAGGGATACTACTTGGAATTAATCCATTTAATGTTTGCAAATATTAACGTGTTATAGTTTTCCAAATTGGGAGTGATAAGGGTTACAACACGAAACTAGGTTATTGGAAATGAGAAACACTTGAATAAAATCCCAAGGGTTACAAAAAGGGGTTATTAAGATATTTTATTCAAAGTAGGAAATTTATATTCTTGTCTTAAAATTTTCTCAAAAGGGACAAAAGAAATCCGACATTAAAACCTCTTCAAAAATTGAAAAGTGCTTAGTTCAATAGGAGTAATAAGGAGTTAAGAAGTTGATTTGTGATCTTTAATAAATCAACCAAAATTGAACTATATTTTACAAAAGCATTATATCATACTCCAAAACATTGGGGAGTCATAAGGCATTCTACAAAACTTGATAATAATATCCATCAAAGATTGTCAAGTTGGGAAGATATAAGATTTCTTCAAAAAACCTAAAATTAGGTATTCATACCTAGGGAGACATAAGGAAGCCTACAACCTAAGGATTAATAAAGGTTTTATTAAATCAAGCTTATATACTTCAATAAGGAGGTAACTATAAACTAGAATAATATATCTCAAAGAATTTAGGTTATACAAATGACTACTAGCATGCGAAGCAACACTCTTAGAAGTAGAATTGGAAAAATACCAATATGGATTAAAAACCTGATGAACTACAATGATAGTAAGGACAAAGAAGAATCAACACAATGTGAAATAAGTTTTGAAATCAAGAACTATGTTAAGGAAGATTCATCTAGTGAATCTAATGACCAAAAATAGGGAAATGTTGATCAACAAGCTTTTATTAAAAAATAAATAGCTTCAATTGTGCACATATGGTTAGAAGGTCTTATCAAGGAAATAGACAAATATGATATTCCTAAAATAGATTGTAAAATTATCAGATCATCTCTATTGTGCACTTATCGCAATCAATATGGTCATGAAAATACCAATTTTTTGATATTCCATCCATGCAGATATTGTGATGGAACAAATTACTCATATTTCTCCTATCACTTCAAATACAGGTACTATCAAGTTTATGAAAGAAGGTTACTTCAAATAATAAATTGTTATCTTCATAAACTTATTCCAGATGGATCTACTAACATTGAACTCAAGGTTGATATTTATGAAGAATAGAAAACAAATCTTACATAAATACAAAGGAAATAAGAACAAATTCATATCCACTCAAGACATGTAACATCATGAGAACAATGGTCCATCAAAGACATCTAACATCAAGGAATTCAAAATGGAAAAGGACAAGAGGTCATGACATGAAGACTGAAGCAGCAGGAGAGGAACCAGATCAAGACTACTTTGAACAAGCCAAAGGAGGAATAAAATCCAAATTCAATTGAAAGAAGAAGCCTCGACTCCAGCTTAATCTGCATCATATGAAGACACAAATTACCTGCTGAACCTGAACACAAAGAATGCAAAGGAAGAATAAAAATTTTAGGGTGAAGAAGAAGAA